>CM028377.1:148368171-148394635 GCA_013146195.2 Codonopsis lanceolata
GGATGAAGATGTTAGTATTCAAGGTGATGTAGAAAGTTCTCATGAAGATAGGCCGCAAGTTCATAAGGTCCGAAGAACTTAGTCAGTATTGTAGATCATGTTAATTTTGATGAGGCATCTTGTGAAGATCATTGGATTCAAGCAATGGGTGATGAGATTCATGCGATTGAGAAGAATAATACATGGGAGCTTACTACTTTGCCAAGTAGTAGAAGGAAGGTGTGAGGTAGGTTTACAAGACTTAGTACAAACCAAGTGGTGAAGTTGATCGTTACAAGGCAAGGTTAGTTGCAAAAGGTTACAAAAGCCAAGTATTGATTATTTTGAAGTATTTGTAACCGCATTGCTTGATCTTACCTGCGTATGATTATTTCTCTAGCTGCTCAAAATAGTTGGAAAATTTATCAAATGGATGTTAAATCGGCTTTCTTGAATGGTGTCCTTTGAAGAGGAGGTATATGTTGAACAACCCGGTGGTATGTTAAAAGAGACAATGAAGATAAAGTTTACAGGTTGAAAAGGGCTTTGTATGGCTTGAAGCAAGCTCCTAGAGCTTGGTATACTCGCATTGATTCTTATTTTGTGAAGAATGGTTTTCAGAGATGTTCGTATGAGCATACTTTATATGTCAAATCGTTGGATGGTGATATTCTTATTGTTTGCTTGTACGTTGATGATTTAATTTTCATTGCAATAATTCGAGGTTGGTGGCACAATTTAGGGAGGCTATGATAAATCAATTTGAGATGACAGCATTTGGGGCTTATGTCTTACTTTCTTGGAATTGAAGTTGCTCAAGTAGATGGTGGAATTTTTATTTCGCAGAAAAAAGTATGCTAGTGATATTTTGAAGAAGTTTAAGATGGATAAGGCTAAACCAATTTTGACTCCACTTGAGGCGAAGTTGAAGTTAGTGAGTGATGGTAATGGTGGTTTCGTTGATCCTACTTATTTTAGAAGATTAGTTGGGAGTTTGAGATATTTAACTTCAACAAGGTCAGATATTGTTTACGGTGTTGGGTTGATTAGCAGGTTTATGGAGTCTCCACGTCAATCTCATTTGCAAGCTGCAAAGCGAATTTTGCGCTATATCCGAGGTACGTGTAGTGATGACATTTTTATTTGAGTTCTAGTGATGAGAAGCTAGTTAGTTATACGATAGCGATTGGGCTTGATACCGAGAATATGAAAAGTACTTTGGGTTATGCATTTTATCTTGGTTCGGGCGTATTTTCGTGGTCTTCAAAGAAACAACAGTTGTCGCTTCTCTACAGCTTGAAGCGAAATACATGGCAAGAATGTGTAGTGCTACTCAAGCGGCGTGGTTGCGTAGATTGCTCAATGTTTTACAATTTAAGAAAGATGGTCCAACGAAGATTTTATGTGATAACAAGTCGGCGATTGCATTATCGAAGAATCCAGTTTTTCATGGTCGAAGCAAGCATATCGGCATCAAGTTTCACTTCATTCGTGATTTGGTTCGAGATAAAGAGATCGTGGTTGAATATTGTCCGATCAAGATCAAGTTGCGGATATTTTTACGAACCCATGAAGACCGAGCTATTTTGGAAGTTGAAGACTACGTTGGGCCTGATCAAATTTGAAGACTTGGTTTAAGGGAGGCAATGTTGGGTCCTAAACCAAGTCCAATTAAATAAATGATTTATTTATGTATTAGTTTTAACTTAGCTCATATCCAATTAGATAAAGGATTTACTTATGTATTCTAAATAAATGTGTTATTGAGGATTTTTAATAAGAAAAAGATATAATTTTTTACCCTTAAAATTAATAGTGTGTGCTGCCTCCTTTCTCTTCAGCTTCTCCTCTTCTATTCTAGTTCTTCAAACAACAACCCCAAACAATTCCTCGGTTCATGTGCATGTGTGTATGGAGGAATTGTTGTTCACAAACAGTTGTTCACAAACAATTCTTCACCGAGTCCTTCAACTGTGTTCGGTGTTCTTCGTCATCTAGTAGCCGGGTTTGTGCATTATAATATTAATTATCTATTAGTATTAGTATTAGTATTATTTCCTCTACATTATATGAATGAACCACTTGGGTCTGAGAATCTAATCGTCCTCGCGTATCCAAACCTTCCTAGCCGTGGATAATCCCATCATAAGAATTTTTTGAGCCGGGGAGCAACTTCATGAGCAGCACACACTAGAGTATATACCACCAACTCAGATAACTGCACATACAATTTCCAAGTGAACCAAACAACTGATAGACATCAATCTGACGAGAATCCTGACCAGTTCGGGATAATGTTAGCACAATCTCAAAAAAGTGCCCTGACTGACTCGTTGGTCCCTAGTGATTGTCATGAATCTGAGGTTAGAGACCAAACCAAGTTTGAAACATCGGTTCAGATATTTTGGGGGATCCTTAGCTTTACTCCCCCCCTTCTGTCCTAGCTTAATCCCCAGGGCGAAACAATCATTTCAACTTCTCTGATGAAGTACATGCTCAAACCCAAAACAAAGATCATGGTTTTTCTAGCTTGGAGCTCCTTTCTTCACATGCGGTGGAATCCAAGCGTAACTTGAGAACTACTGAAGACCTTGCCTGTCGTCCAAGCCTGCGAAAGAAATGGAGATCTAAAACACACACACACACATATGTGTGTGTATATGACCCAGCTTAATCCCCTCCTCTGTTATTCCACTTGCCAACCTGCAGGTTGAAATTTGGTAGGTATACAATATTTGATAACTCTTCAAACTGTTCTTGCTTAAAATTATCAAAATTTATTCAACAATAAAGACATATCTGTCCTACATAAATGAATTCCCAAAGAAAAGAGGAGTTGTGTTTAGACTACCCACAACGGTGACTTCCGTTGTGGGGGCACCAGATGAGACAAAATAATTTCATTAAAAAAAAATAGAAAGTCATGGAAATTTGGTGACTTGGGCGGCCAGCCAACCCAAGTCATGGTTGGATAAATTGTTTTGATTTTATACACATGTCACCCTTTCATTGGGTGGCATGTGTTTATATAAATATATTTTTAAAACTAGTATATTTTATATAATTATATAAAATAATAAAATAAAAAATATATCAAAATTCATAATTTTTTTATCTATAAATAGAGAGTCTAATATTGATACACATTTTTACAAACAACCTACAACTCTCTTTTTCTCTACATATTCTCTATCTCATTTCTATTTCTTCATTTTAAGTGATGGATCCAAATCACCCCAACTATTATCAGAGTTCCAAAATTATCCAAACTTTGGATCTTACTTCCACACAAAATTTTCCAAACTCGAAGGTGAACAAAATTCTCAATATTATCAAAGTTCTCAATTTTCTCCAAACCTCACTCAAAATCCTACCTCGAAGAACTTCCCACCGGAGAAAATGTCTTCGCAATTTGTTTGGGAATGTTCAACACCCAAACCAAAATCGAAAGGAGCAAAGAATGTAAGTTGGAATGTGGAAGAAGATGTAGCTCTTATGTCGCTTATATCTTTGTTAGCGAAGATAGCGTATGCGAAAAACCAAAAAAGGTTGTGATGTGGTCACGTGTGCACAAATTGTATCACGCAACTCAAGAGAAAATCCGCACGAGCTCAACCCAAGAAATATCGAATCAATGAAAGGTCATTTTAAACGACTTAATGAAAATGTAGGCAAGTGGGTTGGTGCTCTGGAAGAAGCAAATCGTAGGAAAAGAAGTGGAATAAGCCAGAATGATGTTGAAATGGAAGTTCATACAATTTATGAAGCGGGTGGCGGAAAATTTCAAGACTTGATTGTTTACAATGATGTTTACAATTATGAATTTATAATTGTATGGCTAATTATTTTTAATAATTGTACGGGTAATTTTAGAAATATTATTACTAATACATTATTTAAAAAAATGATAAGTATTTTAGGTAAGTTGGAGTAAAGAGAAATAAATATTTTATTAAAATGTTGGGTTGGGTTGGGTCACTGATGGGAGTATAAATTATATAAGGTTGGGAGTTGTGTATATGGAAGTGAGAGAAATTAATATTTTATTTGAGGGTTGGGTTGGGTTGGGTCACCATTGTGAGTAGTCTTAGTAAAATTGTTTTGGTTAGGTTTGTTAATAAATAGCAACATCAGGAATATGGTCACCGTCCAATGACAGATGGCAAGTAAAAGAGCTCTTTGAATTTTCATTCCACGGGAGAAAAACGAAATGTAAAAAGAAAAAAGGAACCTTCAAAATGGTGTCCTTTCCTTATTTGTATGTTTGAAAAGCCTTCCAATATTTTTTTTGGTAAGTAAAGATATATTAAAAACAAGCGACAAAACAGGTGTCGCAACCTTTGTATACAGGTATATACTCCTACAAAAAATACTAGACTATAGTAAACCTATCTAAGAATTCAACAAAAGAACTGCCCACTCTTTGAGTTCAATCTGTACACTAGAATCTAAATCTGATTGTTTCCATAATGCGTTCCTTAGATCTGTCTACATTCAACTCAATGTTCTCGAAGGCTCTGACATGCTCGGTTCATATACACCAAAGACACCGCCAAAGGAGCAACTTCCTAAACGTCTTTCTTCCTTTTTTTTCTCTTGTAAAAAGACCATTCCCGGAACATTTCTTCCACCGTCCTGGGCATTACCCAAGCATTTTTGAACAAGCTGAAAATGTAGTCCCACAAATCCTTGTGCCACGGGACAATGTAACCGCAAATGATTCAATGTTTCTTCGTCGTTCTTACACATGTAGCACCAATTCACATGTCTTCTTTCTTTTTCTCAAATTATCTCCTGTCAAAAGAGCTTCTAGCCCTGCCTCACATGCAAAAAACGCCACCCTACTTGGCGCCTCCAACTTCCAAATGATCTCCCGCGGAAAAGCATGATTCTCTCTCTCTCTTCGATAAGGCTTCATAATACGATTTCACTGTGAATTTTCTGCACACCGTCCTCTCCCACAAGACCCTATCATCCCTATCAAGATCAACATGGGTACCATACAAAATTTTGAAAAGTGCTCTATTTCTTCAAGCTCCCATCCCGCACATGTCTCCTAAATATTGGATTCGACCATTGAACTTACCAACGCATCCTCATCCTCGGCAAATGAAAAAAGGTTAGGAAATCTTTGACTCAATTCCCTACCCTCACACCATTTATCCTTCCAAAACCTAATCGAATTTCCTTTACCGACCTCAAAAGAAATGTATTTACACAAGTGCATCCACCCTTTGCTAATCCCCTTCCACACGCTAGTCTCGTAAGGGCTCGAAAATAGCTTATGAAACCAATGATGCTCTCCTTCTCCATACTTATCCATCACAACTCTTCTCCATAATGCTTCAGGCTCTACCATGAATTTCCATAACCCTTTTCCCATCAGCGCCTCATTGAAAAAAAATTTAATCTCTTAATCCCCAATCCCCCGTCTTTAACACAAGAGGAAACTGTGTCCCAACTAACTAAGTGATACTTCATCTCCTCCCCATTTCCTTCACACAAAAAATCTCTTTCCAGCTTTTCTAACCTTTTTGCAACTGAGGAAGGAATCGTAAAAATAGACATGAGATACATAGGAAGACTAGCCAAAGTGCTCCTTATCAAAGTAAGTCTACCACCTTTAGAAAGAAGTTGTCTCCTCCACCCCGCCAAACGCCTCTCAAATCTTTCCATTATAGAATTCCAAACTGCTATGTTTTTAAAAGGCACTCCATGCGGTAAACCTAAATACTTAGACGGAAGACTCCCAGTTTTGCATCCAAAGAAGGAAGCTAGCAATTCTATGTCGTCCACCTTACCCACCGGGATGATTTCACATTTCGAGATGTTGATCCTCAACCGTGAAACTGCCAGGAAGAAAAGTAGAAGAAGACGAAGGTACCCAAGCTGATCATTATTCGCCTCACAAAAGTCAAAACACAAGAGTATCATCGGCAAACAGCAAATGAGTTACTTCTAAAGCTAAAACACTATCTGATCTTGCCTTGAAACCTCCATAACCATTATAAACAACAAAGGCGAAAGGGTCCCCCGCCTCAATCCTCTCGAACTAGCTAAAAACCGCTTGGCTCCCCATTTACCAAGACTGAAAATCTAATCGTAGAAATGCAGAAGCCAATCCTTCGCCTCCACTTCTCCCCAAATCCCATCCTCTCTAACACATAAATCAAGAACTCTCAACTCTCGGTTTACATGATCATAGGCCTTCTTAATATCTAATTTGCAAAGAATACCCTTGATCCCACTTCTTTCCCTCTCATCAACTATCTCATTGCCACATCCAAAATTTTCCCACTTTACCCAAAACTTTTGAAACAATCTTATACACTCCTCCAATCAAACTAATGGCCTTTGTTTTTGATGCTCGCGTGTGTTTTTTTTTTTTTTTTTTTTTTTCTAATAATTTTGTTAAGGTTCACCTCCTTGGCAAATTTCAATGCACGTATTTTACTTATCCAAGAAAATCCCCAATCAGTTTTGCACCTTCTCAGTAATTTGTTTTATTTAATAGAAAAAGGCGATTATATTAATAACCTTCACAGTGATGTAATATCTTCCTCTTTTTTTGGAATTGAGGAAGTAGAAGAAATGACAATTTGATCCATCTGTTTAATGAATTTAACCTTTAAATATCATTACCCTATTCTATCTATTGATGGAAAATAAAAAAAGTGTATGTTGACAATTTTTGAACTCAAAACTATTGCCTTTAAAGTTGACATGTCACATGAGCAAGATAAAACAGGCAAAGAGGAGCCGCAATACAAGGAGTAAGAATCGGAAGATAGAGAAATAATTAGAAAAGACCATGCAAAAACGATTTAAAAAACAAGAAAAGAGAAATTATTAAATAAAAGAGAATCTATCAACCAATTAAGTTACTGTTCTCATCATAACGTTTTGAGACCAATATACAAAAAGAATCACTGGATTGGATTCAAAGGCTGTTCCTGGTTCACTCACATACATTTCAAAATTTACATTTATGTATAAGCAGTCGAATTAGACAAGTCCGGTCCACAACCAAGACCAACCCAATCCTATGATTTTTTTACTTTTTAACTGTTTAATACAAATATATAATGAAATTTTAAACACTTTAACTTTATAAAAAGATTCATTCAAAATCAAACATGTTTTTTTTGGAAACAACCTTCGATTAAAGTACAAACTAAAAAATAATAAAGTAGAACATTAGAAATGTCTCTTGGAGCTAAACATGATTTCTGGATTTCTTTTGCCTCCCCTTCTTTCTTCGCTCTGCAGTCTGCACTTCTGCAGATCCAAAAAAGCAGCAATCTTGTCTCCACCACTTCAAATGTCTCTTGGTTGCATTGTTTATTACACCTGTTGCAAGGGATCGCCGCTTGGCTGCTTGGCATCTACATAACTGCATTGAATAAAGACAGTAAGCTCTAATTTTGTATTAAGAAAGTTGATCCAATGG
Source organism: Codonopsis lanceolata (assembly GCA_013146195.2). Classification (NCBI taxonomy): domain Eukaryota; kingdom Viridiplantae; phylum Streptophyta; class Magnoliopsida; order Asterales; family Campanulaceae; genus Codonopsis; species Codonopsis lanceolata. The sequence continues at coordinate 148,375,601 of CM028377.1, forward strand.
TCTTGATCAAGGGCTTTAGTCTAAAGATACATGTACATTCGGTAGTTGAAGTAGTACGATGTTTCAAAGAACTTGGAAAAAATTGGGAGCAGAAACAAACGGATCATTATTGACATCTCAAAATGGACCAAAAACAGAATTTGTTTAAAAAACAACATTAAACAGAGAAAAAACAGGGTAAGAAACAGAGCAAAAACAGAGAAAAAGGAAGGCAGAGCAGCAGAAGACAAGAGAGAAATACCAGTTCAGTGCCAAGATCAAGTGCAGCATCCTGCATCCCTATAGCTGGTTTTCTTTCCTGGACTACTTCCACAGAATACACATACCCTCTTGAACTTTAATTAATCCCAACTTTAGTATTGTATTAGAAGGATGCTTATACATAATGCATGGTACTACTAGTACAAAAAAAAAGTTCACATGCATTATTGGAAGCTCCATGCAGCATCTTATTGTACTCTCCATCTCTTTGTCATCCTTATTGTAAACATAGGGAACACTTGTCTTTATCTTACTAGGTGAAGTCCATCTCCCCTCCATTCATCCCAACTTTTTACTCACTGCTTTCACCACATTCAAATAACCACAATGGATTAAAGACCCAAACAGCATCAGCAACATTTTCACAGATATAAAAATGAAATACAACACTTTCAGGCTCCATCTACTCTACCAAAAAAGCACACACATATTTTTTAATAGATATAAAAATGAAATACAACACACATAAACACAGAATAAAATAAAACACACATTTATGTTTTAATTTAAATCAAGTAAAATGAATCAGTCATGTAATTATGCACTTGATGTATATAAGCCTCGAGAATACATTGAAATAGGAACACGATAGCTGAAATCAAGTCATTTATCAAAAGATATCAACTTGTCATTTTAGTTTACAAAATTACAACCTACACGATGAAATCAATACATAAACCAATTGATGCTTATCAACCAATTGAGACAATTTTATTTTATTTTTGACAAGTAGTTAAAAACTTGAGAAACCATGCTGCACAAAAACAGGGGAGGGGGGGGGGAACCAAAACCCACCAATGGAATAAACAATAGGAGAACGTACTTGTGTCAATTGAGCCCATGACCCTGTGGGTTGTATTTTACTACAGGCCTCAAACTCGACCACTAGGCTACCGGCTGTGGGGTTCTAATAAATTCTTATTAAGCAGTTGTATCAAGAAAAACAGGTTGTAGGTTGCGAAGAGACAAACATACATATAAGATAAATGTCAGAACAGAACAGTTTTACATGATTACAAAGATGACTAATGGAAATCATCCAAAATATCTAAACTGATACATTACATACTGAGAAGCTATTAAAGAGAATTATGTTACTTGTCTCACGAGCTGTTATAGTAACAAATTTGCAGCTTCATAGTGAATTATTCATTTTGATAAATTGAACCATCAGTACATGCTGCACTCATGTATTTTCATAATTGTTTTCTACATGTAAACTGCAGGCGTAGATAAAACTAAATGGACAACACACGTGAAAATAAAGTTCAAACCTCCTAGCTAATGTACCATGTGCAAGAAATGAACAATGAATATACAACTGGCATACATTTCAACACGCGGAAAAAGAAAATAGTAGAAGCCGATCAACACCCATCTCAAAATATATTGGAGAGCACAAAAGTGATTTTAAAGAAAACTCTTATCCACTAGAAAGAAAGTTCCAACCCAATGCGGCAGTGCGTGAGCAGTGAGCTTGTGTGTGTGTGTGTGAGAGAGAGAGAGAGAGAGGATTTGGTACCTGTCGAAGGGCTGATGATGGATTTACAACCCAGTGCGGCAGCGGCTGATGGATTTACAAGGATGGAAGATGTCGGATCTGAGGGCTGAGAGAGATGCGAAAGAGGGAAAGAGAGATGCGAGTCAGCGAGTGACTGTCAAATGTGAAGCTCCGAAGTATCGAACATATCAACGAAGACGAACTGGTGAGTAGCCGACGGCGAAGGGAACTGGCGATTTAGGGTTTGAGTCTTCGATTGGGATTGAGGGGAGGAGAACGAAGTAGTGGCACACACGCACAGTCGCACACTCCCACATACACAACACAAATACATAAGGAAAAAAAAAGTATTTATATTTTTCAACTAGGGTTTTATTTTGTAGGTAAAAAATAAAAATAAGAATATATATATATTGGTCCGGTCCGGTTCCAGAACCAAATTTAAAAACCTAAAACCGGGACCAAACCAATTATTCGGTTCTTAAAAAATTATGGACCAAGACCAAACCAAAAAATTGGTTCGGTCCAATTATCATTGGCCCGGTCCGGTTTTTTAAAAAACCTTGCTCAGCCCTAATGAAAAGTATTTACAATCTACAAAGAGAACACTATATTACAAATAGGTAATTCTTTTTTATAGGTAAGTGTGACCCCTTGTTAGTGTGGAGATTGGAACCAAGGATAACAAGGTAATTCTTTATAGTCAAGTCTTTCATTGTTACTCCCTCCGTTCCCAAATAATCTTCTTATTTGACTAGCACACAAACTAAGAAAAAATAATTAACTTTATTATAAATATTGACATAATATGTAGTTTCTTTTAAAGCCCTTGTGCATGTGGCCATAATGAAAGTAGAAGGAAAAAGTAAGGGTAAAGAGGTAAAAGTGTATTCTTAAAAAGGAAACTATAGAACATGAAAATTGTTTTGGAAACAGACAAAAAAGGAAAGCAAACAATTATTTAGGAATGGAGGGAAGTATTTTATAGTCTCACCAAATCGTTGATTTACATGTGTTCAAGGCTGGAGAATAGCTACTCCTCTCTTTGTTTCTTTTTTCATAAGGACTGCAGTACTGGGCGCAAATGATAATCCAAAGAGAAGACATAAGATTCTGGTCGATCACTGTTGCATGTGCGTTTGAAATGTAACAACTGTGGTTCACTTGCTTTTGCATTGTAATGTACTGAGGTGACTGTGGTCCTGGCATATACTCTATTGGTTATCCTGATGCAGGTCTGGATACAGAAATCCTGTTCTAGAGTTGCACAGCGATTAAGAAGGCACTCAAGGTATGAAAGTAATGGTTTGTATCACATTTACAAGGGATCCATTAGTCCGCACAGTAATAGAAAGAAACAGGAAAACCTATCATCACAAGGGATAGCAAAAACTCACAAAGCAATCGGCTTATACTCAATTATTCTCAGCTCTGATTGATAATTAAAAGATTACATGAATACATGTAGTGCTACCAGAATCCGAAATCAACTAGGAATATTCTAGATAACATCCTTGATATATTAAAAGACTAAACTATCCCTACACTGATAAATATCGTAATAAACAAATACTGTTACAAAAAATTTATCACTGAATAAGAATACAAGATAAGCAAACATTAATTAAACTCGGATTTCATTAATTTTTCATGTACATTCTGCACAATATTTTCTCCTTTTGGTTTCACCTGTGCCAAGTCTAATAATGGTGAAAAAAATGTTATGCAGTATGGTATAGTGTGAGCGTGAGAAAGGAGGTACGTACTTATGGAGGACAACTCCTCCATGTTCCACATTGAGCTAGCTGTTCTTTTGGTTTAAGGAAAATTTATCCAGGCTCTTACCACCATTTTGTAGTCTTAATTTAGACATTTTGGTGATATGGCAAGATTTTTTGAGAAACTCTACACTTTTAAGAGACAGGGGACATATGAAGATAGGGTGGCTTAGGTTGGATCTTTAAGTGGGAGGCTGTGAGGGAGGCTATTCTAACAGGAGGCAAATGATTCACTGGTGTTCGGAGGGCTGCTTTGGAAGTATCTTTTTTCACAGCCCCACCCAGCCTTTTTTTTATGATTGGCTGGCTATTTTATTGTAAATGAGTTTAGCCCCCTTGGTGACTTTTTTTTTCATATACACCCTACTTAGATATTGTAATATGGTTGTGTCTTCCTGTCTTTTGTCTAGGCCTTTGAAGATTGCCGTGTCCTACACCACTAGTTCAGTCAACAATCGTGTCCTAGTCCACAAATCATACACCATGACACACTGAGTCACTCCTTCAAATGCAAGACAGCATTTTTTGAAGAAACCACTGTAGTAGCATACCCAATGGTTACAATTAAAGTAAGCTGTATTACCAGAAATGCTTTAACTTTACATAATAATAATAATAATAATAATAATAATAATATATTAATTCATAGAATATTTAGTTCATTATGCCTAGATCCAAAAGGAGCAGCTGTTTGCATGAAATTTGAGCAAGGAAACAATCATCACCTTATTACCACTATGCAGAAAAACACGCAGTACCTTAACCCTAATTGTAAAATAAAGATGCACTAACTCACAATATACACTACCAAATATTGCATTTGAAGAATGAAGAAATTACTGAAACAAGTAATATATAAGAGGTGATTAATGAAAGGCATGAAAATAAATATACCCCTTCTCAGAGGAAACATCTAACTCAACTTGAAGATGTCTTGAAACATTGTAAATTACGAACTGGATGCTCCTTCAGCTTTTTCGCACACTGTTGACCGGAAAGGAATCCGATACCCATGCTTGCACATTAATCCTAACACCCGTAGGGCATTATGCCTTTGACCACATGCTGAATAGCCCTTGTACAATATCAAAAATGTTTTTTTACAGCAATACATATTATATTTCTCCATCTCATCAAGTACACTCTCCATTTCATCCAGGCGGTTCTGTGCAGAATACATCACCATCTTACAGTGGTACAGGGAGCGGCAGATTTTCCAACCTGCCTCCTCTGCGTGTTTCACAAAATTAGATAGCCTGTCTACAGAGTTGTGTCGAAAATAATTAGCGATGATACAACGCATGATACCAACACTTACGATAGGAGTGTTGTGTTTGAGTGCCTCATTAATTGAACTTTCCATTTCATCTAGCATACTCTCTTTTGCATACAGCTTAATTAGTATCACATTCAACCAAGCCCTGTAATCATCTTCTGGAATTAAATCCACTAATGCCTCAATCTTTTTAACTCGGTTTATATCGGAACTCTTGCTGTATGCACTTATCATAACTCTAATTAACGAAAATTCCTGTACATTAACATGCTGCTTCACCAAATTGTAAATCTCTTCCATCTTGTCCAACTGACCCGAATTAGCATACCCACGTATCATTAGGAAGTGTGTGGTAAGGTTAGGCTTGATTGTGCTGGCTTTCATTATCCTGTAAGTTTTCTCCATGCTTTCCCACATCCACGCTGTAATATATCCACGAATTAAAACATTGTAAGTGCTCAAATCAGGGGATATATTCAAATCTTTCACTTCCTGAAAAGTAGCATCCATGTGATCTGGCAGCATGGACTGGCCAAAAACAGACATAAGAATATTATAAGTTACAATTGTAGGGCCACAGGTTGATTCCTTCTTAAAATCTTGAAACAGCGACTGACATTTCTCAGCAAGACCATGCCACATATAAACAGTTAGGAGAGCATTATAGGTTGAGCTTGTCTTAATTTGCTTGTTGCGAGCCTCCATAAAAATCTCAATGGCGAGATCTAAATTCCTCACTTTACCAGCAAGCCAAATAAGTTTAGCATACTCCTCTGATGTCATAGGATTGTTATAATCTGCTTGTCTCCTCCAATTAGAAACCTGTGGGAATAGAAGGTACATAACTAACTTTTAAAACATAAAACAGTAACCTTCTTCTTCACAAGTAAATAGGTTCACGGTCTGATATAATCTAGAAACTCTGGCCCATCATTTGTGTCCTTTTTCTTTATGATGATCATGAAATGTACAGATCCTAAGGTCCAAGACTTGTATTCTACAATTAGAGAGATTCAAGGTTTTACTGTTTTGGTAACTTATTATTTAGGGTTTTTGTTTATTTATTTAATTAGGGTTTGTTTAGATGTCTTTAATAATTCTTTTTAGGGTTTTTAGCTTATATAAAGGCATCTCAAACATTGTTTAACATTACATTAATTTTTATTCTTGATTTGGGTTTTCACATATATTGTGAGTTTGAGAAATTCCTTGGATTAGGGTTTCTTGTTTCTTCAATTATCAGGTTTGTTGATTAAGTTGCAAGCTTGTGGGTGGTCGGGTGCTTTTGATTCCCAATCAATTGAAATTAGTGGGCTCAAGGTGCATCCCAAAGTTCAAGGGAGTGGTATATCCGCCCTAGGGTTGAGGGAAACTCATACTATCCTTATCTTTATTTCAATTTGTTTGTTCGTTTCCGCGCAATTTCAAGAGTCAAAGGTTAGTTATTGTTTGTAACCATTCTTAGGTTCACATGAGTCACGCATAAGAAGCCAATTCTTCCATTTTCATTCAGACAAATGGTCGAGTCACCCATAAGAAGCCAATACTTCCATTCTCATTCAGACAAATGGTCATAAGTAAAGGAGATAAAAATATTATCATAATGACCTCTTTTAGTTTTTAATTTTTTTTGATAGGTCCTAATGACCAAATTAATATAAACCAATTCAAAACTTGTACTCCAACTTTATCTATCAAAAAAAATGTATGAATATCTAATTTCAACTAGAATACTGGTATGATGCATTTAAGAACTTCTTCAAACTATGTCTTCAATTCTTCCCAAGTTTGTGCTCTAATTGTTATGTTTCCTTTTTTTGTACCAGAAACTTCTTACTATTAGTCTTGTGTAACTAAGGAGGGGGAAAAAAATTGGACATACAAAAATTGTAATAACCCCCAAAACATCCTTTATATCAAAACAGTAACAATCCTTTAAATGCAAAGAACACAACCTATCCTATCATGTTTTCTGTATTTTCAAGAGATTTGGAAAAGTGAGTTTGCAAATGCAAAACCAAGCAAAGCACCAAAATCCAAAGGACCAAGTATAATTCAAAAATGACCGTGTCTAACATTTTGAATTATATGAAATGAAAGAACTTAATTAAACAAATTCAACATACACATATTTTTTCTGGATAAGTAAAGAGGAATATATAAACAAAAGGCGCCAAAACAGGTGATGCTGTGCAACCTGTGTACAGAGAAGTATACTCGATCAAAACAACAACGTCAACAGAAAAACTATCCACAAACTCTACGGAAATAGGCTAGGGGCACAACTGACTTTGTGCACCAAAAAAACGTGTGAAGGGACTCCTTCAATCTAGAGATAGACATTTCCTCGTTCTCAAAAGCCCCACGATTCCTTTCCCTCCGTAAAATCCTACATACTCTCAGAGGGGCAGCATCCCTTTCTTAACAACCCTGAAATACATAGGTAAGTTTACCGACTCATCTAACGGCCTAAGTAGTTAGGGAGGAACCCAACAATTTATATCAAGCCTAACACAAATAAATGCACAACTCAACTCATCCAAGAACATGGGGATCAGCGCCTACATGAATCCTTTTATGCTACTCTTTTGCCAACAAATTCAAGATCATTAGTTGACGCAACGCGCAGTCACTCATATACTTCTTTACTCATTGTTATTCACTCCAATTTTCAATCTTTCCTTGCCCTAGCACAATTGTTAATATTAAATTATCAAACTTCCTCACTAGCTCACTCAGCAGTCTACATTTCCAGGTCCAAACCATCTTAAGCTATATTCTTTCATTTTAGTTGCTGCTTGAACTACTTTTGTAGTCTCACCGATGTGCACATTTTCAAATCTAGTTTTGCACCAATTCTATTTTCAAAAGGCACCAATTTGGTGCTCCAAACCATCAAAAAGTACATATAAAAGTACGACGCAACAGGAAAAACAAATAAGATAAACAAAGGGATGAAGAATACCATGATAGCTAAACGAGGCAAAGAAACCAATTGATCCAAAAGCTCACAGAAAGCTTCACCACGAGGATAAATTCTAAGCAAAGGCAAACCCTTTCCCTCCATGACTCGCTTGGTTTCCTCCACATTATCATCATCACCAATTCCAACCAATTCTTCCCTCAATAGTGCAACTTGGCTGCAAAGTTCCTCTCTTGCCCTAACTTCCGCATTAGTCCATCTATCGGTAAATAAAGCATAGACACATAAAGGTGAATTTGAGGAGGAGTAGGAAGTAGATTGGGTGCAGAACTTTCGAATGAAAGGGGTGGTTTGGGTTAGGGATTGCGTTATCGGAAAATGAGTTAGGGTTTTGGGGTTTGAAGATGTGCATTTACGGATGAACAGCAGCTCGGATTGAGCTGCGTCCGTGAGTTTGCGCAACCGCTTCAATGTTTTTAACAGTTGTGATTTGACCAAAATCACCATAGGCGCTAAGCGCGATTTCCTTCAAATCGCCAGAAAAGGAAAATCGTTGCCTAGTCGTCCTAGGAAGAGAGAAGAGAGAAAGAAGGGGCCAGAGATGGAGGGACGGGGAAGGAAAGAGAAGATGAAAGGATGACTTACGGTAGCGACGGCGACTATGACGTCCGCGATGAAGTCGACGGCGCGGCGTGAGATCTAAGTAGCTAACCCGAAGGAGAGAGATGGTCTGCGATTATCCCAAAAGCTCCTAACCGATGTTGTCACCTTACGGCTTACACTCATGCAGTTGAGCGAAATCCAGGAATCTAGACTACCATTGTTGCTGAAAAAGAAAGAGAGTATTAATTTCATTTTCTTTTAGGGGCATCACAATGCGGGGTTAATTTAACTTTCACCTAGGGGTACCAGTGCTAGTCTTTAAACCAAGTCGAATTATTTTGTTTGGTTTGGTTTTGAGTGTTATATTATTCATCTAGGTTTGAGATTTTGGAAAATCGAATGGTTTTGTTTAGTTTGCGACTTGACATGTCGAGTCAAGTCAAACTGAACCAAACCAAACCATTTTTAGTTGAACCACCAAGTCGAACCATCTAGCCGAACCACCGAGCCAAATAATAAATTCTTTTGAATTCATAACCTTTATACTTTAGTACTCTTATATTATTAATACTAGTTATTTAGCTCGTGTGATGCACGGGTACAATATAAGATATATATATTTTTGTAATAATAATATAATTTTTAGACATTATAATTAGATTGTTAATCTCTTCCATGATTATAATTTTTTTTATATATTGTTACTAATATTAAACAATTTTTTTATCTAAATACTTTTAAAATTAATATAAGTTTCTAGCTAACGTGAGATATACATCTTCTATTGGTAATAATGGTATAAGTTTTTTTATCAAAAAACTTTGAAAACTAACATCACTTTATAGCAAATGTATAATACGTCTTTTCAATTAGTAATTAATAATAGTATTTTTAATACAAACATCAATTTCTAACCAATGTGTGATACATATATTCTATTGGTAATAATAGTAGAATATTTTGTAACCATGTGAGATACATCTCTTGTAAAAGTGAAAGTCTTTACTCTAAAAACTTTAAAATCTAACATTTTCTTTTTAAACAATATGTTATACATCTCTTTTATTGGTAATAAAATAAAATAATTTAAACTCAACATCATTTTCTAGCCAATGTGAGATATACATCTTCTATTAGTAATAATAGTAAAAATCTTTTATCAAATATATATATATATATATATATATATATATATATATATATATATATATATATATATATATGCTCGTGAGGAGCGCTATGGTTGTGTCACCTCACCACCTTTGGATAAATCTTCATTCTAAAGCATTCATATGGAAGCGTTAAAAACTTTTGGTTTTCAAGTGATTTTGAAAATCAACATCACTTTCCAACCAATCTATGATGTATTTCTTCTATTGGTACTTAATAATAGAATTTTTTTAGTGAAAGAAAATGTGCAACTTGAGACACAAATTTCTTTACGTGTCATTTGTTTGTTGACGAAGGTAATTGCGCAAATGTGTTCTACTCGGTGAGAACATCAAAATGATATATTTATTTGTTCAAATCGAGTTTTGGATAATAAGATATCAAGACTTAAAGTATAATACTTGTTAAAACAATTAGTGTTTTTAGTGAGAGAAATTGTGCAACTTAAGGAACAAATTTCTTTGCGTGTCATTTGTTTATTGGCGAAGGTAATTGCGCAAATGTGTTCTACTCGGTGAGAGCATCGAAATGATATATTTATTTGTCCAAATTGAGTTTTGGATTAATAAAATATCAAGAGTTAAAGTATAATACTTATTAAAAAATTAGTGTTTTTAGTGAAAGAAATTGTTCAACTTAAGGCACAAATTTCATTATGTGTCATTTGTTTGTTGACAAAAGTAATTGTGCAAATGTGTTCTACTCTTTAAGAACATCGAAATGATATATTTATTTGTCCAAATCAAGTTTTGGATGAATAAGATATCAAAGCTTAAAGTATGATGTTAAAAGTGAGTGATTAGAAGTAATATCTAACCTTGAAGAGTTTTATCCCACGTTGGTTAGAAGTAATGTTAGTTGTATTTTTAAAAAAATATAAGTCTTCTACTATTGACAATTGAAGAAGTTATATATAATAATACTAATACCCCTTATCATATTGATTATTATTATGTATTATTATTAGTTAATGGTTAGAAACCCAAAAGTATATATATCTTATATTGCTAATAATAGTAAGTCTTTTATATAATCTAAAATAATTAAAAATCAATATCATTTTTTAACCAATGTGAGATATACATCTTCTATTGGTAATAATGGTATAAGTTTTTTATCAAAAAACTTTGAAACCCAACATCACTTTATAACAAATGTATGATACATCTTTTCAATTAGTAATTAATAATAGTATTTTTAATACAAACATCAATTTCTAACCAATATCTCTTCTATTGATAATAATAGTAGAATATTTTGTAACTATGTGAGATACATCTCTTGTAAAAGTAAAAGTCTTAAGTCTAAAGACTTTAAAATCTAACATTTTCTTTTTAAACAATGTGTTATACATATCTTTTATTGGTAATTATATAAAATAATTTAAACTCAACATCATTTTCTAACCAATGTGAGATATACATCTTCTATTGGTAATAATGGTAAAAATATTTTATCACACATATATATATATATATATATATATATATATATATATATATATATATATATATATATATATAAAGTTAGTGAGAAGCATTATGGTTGTGCATCCATGTGGAAGCTTTAAAAACTTTTGGTTTTCTAGTGACTTTGAAAATCAACATCACTTTCCAACCAATGTATGATGCATGATGCATTTCTTCTATTGGTACTTAATAATATAATTTTTAAAACCAACATCAATTTCTAACCAATGTGAGATACATCTCTTCTATTGTTGAAAAATTAGTGTTTTTATGAAAGAAATTGTGCAACTTGAGGCACAATTTTTTTACGTGTCATTTGTTTGTTAACGAATGTAATTGCGCAAATGTATTCTACTCGGTGAGAACATCAAAATGATATATTTATTTGTCCAAACTGAGTTTTGGATAATAAAATATCAAGACTTAAAGTATAATACTTGTTAAAAAAATTAGTGTTTTTAGTGAGAGAAATTGTGCAACTTGAGGTACGAATTTCTTTACGTGTCATTTGTTTGTTGGTAAAGGTAATTGCGCAAATGTGTTCTACTCGGTGAGAGCATCGAAATGATATATTTATTTGTCCAAATCGAGTTTTGGATGAATAAGATATCAAGAGTTAACGTATAACACTTATTAAAAAATTATTGTTTTTAGTAAAAGAAATTGTGCAACTTGAGGCACAAATTTCTTTACGTGTCATTTGTTTGTTGACAAAAGTAATTGTGCAAATGTGTTCTACTCGGCAAGAACATCGAAATGATATATTTATTTGTCCAAATCAAGTTTTAGATGAATAAGATATCAAAGCTTAAAGTATGATGTTAAAGTGAGTCATTGGAAGTAATATCTAACCTTGAAGAGTTTTATCCCATATTGGTTAGAAGTAATGTTAGTTGTAAAAGTTTTTAAATATAAGTCTTCTACTATTGACAATAGAAGAGGTTATATATACTAATACTAATATCCCTTATCATATTGATTATTATTATGTATTATTATTAGTTAATGGCTAGAAAACCAAAAGTTTTTAAAACTTCCACATGGATGCATTAGAATAAAGATTTATCTAAAGGTGGTGAGGTGGCACAACCATAGTGCTCCTCACCAACTTTAAATATATATATATATATATATATATATATATATATATATATATAGATTTTTATACTATATAAACTATAAGACTAATATTAGTATTTAGAAATTTACCTTTAGACTTTTTGAATCTACATAAACATTTTAAATATAATATACGTTATTGTATTTTTATTATATTGGATTCAATTTATTGATTATAAGAATTAAAAATGTTAATCCTTTTATTTGAAAGTTTGTGCAATTTTTTTAAAAGTGAGTTTATGAATATAATTGTATTATATTTAATTTTTTAGTATTTTATTTAGCGTGTTTTTATAATATTTTCTTGGCTTACTTAAACTTTGAATGAGTAGAACTCTTTCTAAATTCAGACCGAAATGAAACCAAACCGCGAAACTGAACCATGAAACCGAGTCGAACCATCATGGTTCGGTTCAGCTCAAGACTTTAAACGGTTTAGCTCCGGTTTGATTTTTCTTAAACCGATGGCATGCGGTTCAGCTCATAATTTGTTCCAAGTCGAACCATTTACACCCATAATAACACCCTTTTATCTTAAAAAATTAACTTAAATAACTATTTTATAAAATGTCTATACTATCCTCAAATCCAACCAGGGCTGAGAACGTAAAAAATATGTATTTTTCATAGTATTCTTTTTCTTTTGTTTAACTGCTCGTTCATTCCATCATTCATCTCTACTGTAAGTTCATTCCATCGTATTTTTCGTCTTGCGCATTATTCTTCCTCTCTACTGCAACTTGTATTGCTTCTTGAATTCATTCCATCGTTTCACCGATCGGTAAATCAATCATTATGGTTAGTTTTTCTGTTGCTCTGAAAAATTCCGGTGAACATATTATTTAGTTTTGTTGTTATATACAAAGCATCAAATTTGTTATATTTATTAAAGTTCAATTATTTATAATTTTGATGAAATGCAATGCTGCAAACAACAACAACAATGTTGGTAACAATGGTTCGGTTACCTGGATTGAACAATTGTGTAACTCTTCGGTTGAGGTAACCGAACAATTTATGTTTTGCCTATTTTAGTAGACCTTTAATAGTTTATTAGACCTTGTATAATTTTAAGCAACTTTGACTATATTTTATCAACATAGAATATTTTTGAACAACTTTGCCTATTTGTGATCAACGGTGGACACTTTTAATAGTCCTTTAGTAGTTTTGATCAACCTTTGCCAATTTTACTAGACCATGTATAATTCTAATCAACCTTACCTATTTTTGATCGACCTTGCCGATTTTTGATCAACCTTGACTATTTTTTTATCAACCATGACTATTTTTGATCTACCATACTTATTTTTATCTATCATACATTTTTTTGATCTACCACGCCTATTTTTGATCTATCATGTTTTTTTTTTATCTACAATGATTTTTTTAGATCTACCATGACATTTTTTGATCTATCATGACCTTTTTTGATCTACCATGATTGTTTTTTATCTACCATGTCTATTTTTGTTCTATCATGACATTTTTTGATCTACCATGACTATTTATGATCTATCATAACATTTTTTGATCTACCATGACTATTTATGATCTATCATAACATTTTTTGATCTACAATGACATTTTTTGATTTACCATGATATTTTTTTTATCTACCATGACTATTTATGATCTACCAGGTCCATGATATTTTTTGATCTACCATGATATTTTTTGATTTACCTTGATATTTTTTGATCTACCTTGATATTTTTTGATCTACCATGACTTTTTTTGATCTACTATGACATTTTTTTATCAACCATGACCTCTTTTGATCAATCATGTATGTTTTTGATCTACCATGCCTATTTTTGATCTACCATGACATTTTTTTAAACTAGCATGACTTTTTTTTATCTATAATGACTTTTTTTGATCAATCATGCCTATTTTTTGATATACCATGACTTTTTTTGATCTACCATGACTTTTTTAATCAATCATGACCTTTTTTGATCAACCATGCTTATTTTTGATATACCTTGACATTTTTTGATCTACCATGATTTTTTTTGATCTACATTGACATTTTTTGATATACCATGACCTTTTTTGATCAACCACTACTTTTTTTAATCTACCTTGACATGTTTTGATCTACCATGACTATTTTTGCTCTACCATGACATTTTTTGAACTACTATGACTTTTTTTGATCTATCATGACATTTTTTTTATCTACCTTGACATTTTTTGATCTACCATGACTTTTTTGATCAACCATGAGTATTTTTGATCTACCATACCTTTTTTTTGATCTACCATGGCTTTTTTTATCTATCTTGGGTATTTTTGATCTATTATGATTTTTTTTTGATCTATCATGATTTTTTTTTGATCTACCTTGCCGAGTTTTTATATATCATGACAGTTTTTGATCTACCTTTACTTTTTTTGATCTACCATGACATTTTTTTATCAACCATGCTTATTTTTAATCTACTATAACATTTTTTTGATCTAACTTGACATTTTTTGATATACCATGACCTTTTTTTGATCAATCATAACTTTTTTTTATCTACCTTGACATTTTTCGATCTACCATAACTATTTTTGCTCTACCATGACATTTTTTGATCTACCATGACTTTTTTTATCTACCTTAACATTTTTTGATCTACCATGACTTTTTTTGATCAACCATGTGTATTTTTGATCTACCATACATTTTTTTGATCTACCATGACTTTTTTTATCTACCTTAGGTATTTTTGATCTACCATGACATTTTTTGATCTACCACGACTTTTTTTGATCTACATTGACATTTTTTGATATACCATGACCATTTTTGATCAACCATTATTTTTTTAATCTACCTTGACATGTTTTGATCTACCATGACTATTTTTGCTCTATCATGACATTTTTTGAACTACTATGACATTTTTTGATCTACCTTAACATTTTTTTGATCTACCATGACTTTTTTTGATCAACCATGAGTATTTTTGATCTACCATACCTTTTTTTTATCTACCATGAGGTCCATGACTTTTTTTTATCTACCTTGGGTATTTTTGATCTATCATGATTTTTTTTTGATCTACCATGATTTTTTTTTGATCAACCATGCCTATTTTTTGATCTACCATGATTTTTTTTTTATCTACCATGACTTTTTTTTATCTAACTTGATATTTTTTGATCTACCATGACTTTTTTTGATCTACCATGCCTATTTTTTATATATCATGACAATTTTTTATCTACCTTTACTTTTTTTGATCTACCATGACCTTTTTTTATCAACCATGCTTATTTTTAATATACTATAACATTTTTTGATCTAGCTTGACATTTTTTGATATACCATGACCTTTTTTGATCAATCATAACTTTTTTTTATCTACCTTGACATTTTTCGATCTACCATAACTATTTTTGCTCTACCATGACATTTTTTGATCTACCATGACTTTTTTTTATCTACCTTAACATTTTTTGATCTACCATGACTTTTTTTGATCAATCATGTGTATTTTTGATCTACCATATTTTTTTTGATCTACCATGACTTTTTTTGATCTACAATGACTTTTTTTTAATCTACCTTAGGTATTTTTGATCTACCATGACATTTTTTGATCTACCATGACTTTTTTTTTGATCTACGATGATTTTTTTTTGATCTACCATGACATTTTTTGATTTACCATGACTTTTTTTGATCAACCATACCTATTTTTTTTTTTTTATCTATCATGCCCATTTTTGATCTAGCATGACATTTTTTAAAACAATTATGACTTTTTTTGCTTTATCATGACTTTTTTTTGATCAACTATACCTATTTTTTGATCTACCTTGACTTTTTTTTGATCTACCATGACCTTTTTTTGATCAACCATGACCTTTTTTGATCAACCTGTGCCTATTTTTTTTATCTATCTTGACATTTTTTTGATATACCATGACTATTTTTGCTCTACTGTGACATTTTTTGCTCTACCATGACATTTTTTGATCTATCATGACTTTTTTTTTTATCTACCTTAACATTTTTTGATCTACCATGACTTTTTTTTTATCAATCATGGGTATTTTTGATTTACCATATCTTTTTTGATCTATCATGACTTTTTTTAATCTATTGTGACTTTTTTTTTATCTACCTTGGGTATTTTTGATCTACCACGATTTTTTTTTATCTACCATGAATTTTTTTGATCTGCAATAACTTTTTTTTTTGATCAAACATGCCTATTTTTTGATCTATCATGACTTTTTTTTGATCCAGCGTGACTTTTTTTTATCTACCATAACTTTTTTTGATCTACCATGCCAATTTTTTATATACCATGACATTTTTCTAACTACCTTTGCTTTTTTTTATCTACCATGACCTTTTTTATCAATCATGCCTATTTTTGATCTACCATGATATTTTTTGATCTAACTTCACATTTTTTTTGATATACCATGACCTTTTTTTTATCAATCATAACTTTTTTGATCTACATTGACATTTTTTGATCTACCATGACTATTTTTGCACTACTATGACATTTTTTGACCTACCATGACTATTTTTGCTTCACCATGACATTTTTTTACCTACCATGCTTTTTTTTTATCAACCATGACCTTTTGTGAACTACCATGACTTTTTTGATCTACCATGATAGTTTTTGATCTACCATAACATTTTTTAATTTACCATGACTTTTTTGATATACCTTAACTTTTTTTGAACTACCATGCCTATGACAATTTTTACCTAACGAATCACATTTTGTATGATATATACTCAACCTCATATTTAATGAAATTTTCTTATCGATTGCTTTTCAGGTATGACGTCAACTGTTTGAGTCACTGTTTTTTTTATTTTGGACATTTTGTTGACAACGAGAACATTAGATGATCAAAGTGAAAATTTAGTGACTAACATAAGGTAAAAGGAATTGCGATCAGTAATTCAACTTCATTTGAAGAGGTGTATGCTAAAGTAAGAAACCTTTGCCAAGTTGATGATATAGAGTTATGATTTCTTACTCCACCACCAGTAGGGCAGAGTGTACAAGTTCATGTCCAAATTACTTAAGATGAAGAAGTTGAATGGATATGTAATCTTAACCAACTAGGCATGGTTACTCCTATTTGTATAACTCAGAAAGAAAATTGTGAAGGGAACCGGGAAGAGAATAATCAATTTGGTTGTGACATGGAGTACGTCGAAAACAATTGATGTCTTATTTTTTAACCTCGCAAGTGTACGAATCAATTGAAATATAGTGTACGGAAAGCAAGGGTCGAACCACAGAGACCTTGTTTGAGTCTGCTGTGTCTCTTCCTCTTCGCATTAAGGGTCTTATTTCTTTGGACAGATCTGACACTCCATATGTTCGTATTTCTTAGGTCTCTTTTGGTTGTTTATTTCCTTTTCGAGGTTAGCTCCTCTGTCTCCAATTATAAGTGGTTGTCCCCAAGTTTGTATGTCTATTTTTTCTTAATTAATAAAATCGCCAGGGGTTCAGATCCCTGCTTCATAAAAAAAACCTTGAGAGACAAAAAGTATCTAAGAGCAAGTAAACCGGTAACAATTAAACTAAGGGGAGTTTTGTTTATTTATCTAATTTATTCTACTAGGAAGCAGGTTCTCTAATTACTAGTTATTAAAGCAGTAAACACAGTTATGAAGATCTTATGGTGGAGGAGAATCTAGGAATATGGATTCACTTGTATCTACTGTAATGCTCTTTATCTAATGTGTCAACCAATTTAATCTTGAGTTCGTTTACGAAAGATTGGTATAGATCGCCAAATTATAATTCAGTCTACACCCTAAATAATTCATCTGAATCTATACTCTTAAAAACAATAACATATGAATTTTCTATCTGTCACTTAGGAACATATATATGAACCTGACTCTAACTTATCACTATCGTGCATCGATAAGATCAATTTATCAAAATGGTGTGCCACGACATATACATATGACCGTGCAGTTATCCGCACCTCTTGGTCTTTACTACTGCGATACCATTCATTAGGAAAAAGTTAAATAGTAAAGAGATTGATAAACATTGTGATCAACAAGATTTGATTGAATAAAAATATTTATAACAGAACAAAATATTCGATACAAATTACCTCCAATTCCTAGATTATGGAGTGTTTAGTTCATCCTTGATGATGAACAGATCATTGGAATGAAAGAATACATGAACGATCTTCTAAACTATGATTACAAACACTAAAAACTATATATTGCACACTAAAATCTAAGTAAAATCGTCATCCGGCTTGTGGTTACATGGCTTGTATTTATACTAATGTGTACAGGGGTAAGAGATTCAATTAGGGTACAACACCCGTTTCGCGAATTCGAAAGGGCTTACGGGGGCAAGGTGACCAGGAATGCGGCCGCAAGGCCTTTCTTCTTTTGGGTCTCTGATCGGATATGCTTGCAGGGGCAAGGTGCTTGAGCCTTGCGTCCGCAAGGGGTTTCCTTATTCCTATTCCTCTTCTTTCAGTCTTCAGCACTTTGCACCCTTCCATCAATTCTTCACTTTAAGCCTTGTAAATCCCATAATTTCACCTAAAACCCTGAAACTCACAATAAAGCTCCAAAACATATATTAATAGCCAAAAGCCTCATGAAATCGCTATTTCTAAGCTATTAAAGTATCTAATAGATGTGTAGAAAACACATCTATCAACAATGTTAAAGAGAAAAATAATGGAGAAGAAGAAACAAAAGTTGAAGCTGAAGCTGAAGAAGAAGCAGAAGAAGAAGAAAGAATAAAAAGAAGAATAAGAAGAAGAAGAATAAGAAAATGAGGGAAACAACACAATTGGAGGATGGGATACAACTAACGATTACTCTACACCCCAAGATAGAGATTTGATAGGTTCAGTCAAGGCAACTGAGATGAAGACAATTACTTCACAAAGAGAGCATTTATTGAATTTTCCGT
>CM028377.1:148394735-148430623 GCA_013146195.2 Codonopsis lanceolata
CCTCTTACTATAAAAGTCAAGCTTGTTTCTTACAATTTAATAGATGGACAAAAATAACCCTTCACCAAATAAACCACCCACCATTTAATTAAGGACAAAACAAGTAAATTTACCATGACAACTAATAATGTTTGGACAAAAATAGCCTCAAATATAATAAATCATCTACCATTAATTAAGGTCAAACAAATAAATTTATCGTGGACTAATTAATTCCATTAATAATAATAATTTTCATCCCTTGACTTGTACATGTTTTAAAGTTAGGTCTACAGCTTTTGAATTCTATTTATTTGCCTTGTATTTTTTATTTCTTATCGGCTTCTCCTACCATTATCGTTACAAATGTCGTCCAATATTTTCTAAAATAACAAAATACCCTTACTCAGTCGAGAGACTAAAAATTTATTTGAAACTAAAAATAATATGATATTACATTCTTAAATAATATGGTTTTACTTCTAAGAAAGACATTATAGAAGTAAATGAAAAATGTTACTATAATAATATATTTGTTAGTGAGTATCAAGATATTAAGCAAAAATATGTAGCGTCTTTAGCTATTATCCAGCTAAGAGAAGTGGGTTAAGAAAGTGTGTCATAATGTCATAAGATGAAGAAAATGAAGAACCAATTGATGAATTTGTGCGTTTTTGTTACAAAAAGAAAGACAAAATCAGAGTTTACTTTTTTGAATTTTCAAACTACTACAACAACTTAAAAACTATCATCATAATCGCTTAACTTATAAATATTACAAACAAACCACTGTTAAAAGCACAAATAACTAGGTTTAAAATATTTTACTCTTCCTGATAACAGGTTCCAAACCCTAACCTCTTAGTCTTAACTTTGCTTGCTCCTGCATTTGTCGAGATGATGGTAGTGGTGGGGCGATTTTTAAGCATGAAAAGTGGTGATTTATGAATACCTATTATTAAAATAAATGAGTGTAAGAAATTAAACAAAGAAATAAGATAAAATAATAATGAAAAATGATTTCTAGACTAATAGTGTTATTTGAGTAAATCTCTTTACTTAATCTCTTACTATAAAAGTTAAGCTTGTTTTTACAATTTAATAGATGGACAAAAATAACTCTTCACCAAATAAACCACTCCACAATTTAATTAAAGACAAACAAGCAATTTACCATGACAACAAATAATGTTTGGACAAAATAGCCTCAAATATAATAAATCTATTCATTAATTAAGGTCAAACAAGTAAATTTATCGTGGACTAATTAAATCCATTAATAATCAAATAATAATTTCATCCCTTGACTTGTACATGTTTTAAAGTTAGGTCCTACAGCTTTTGAATTTATTTATTTCATCTTGTATTTTCACTTTCTTATCGCTTCCTCCTACCATTAATCGTTACAAATGTCATTCAATATTTTCTAAAAATAACAAAAATACTCTTACTCAAATGGAGACTAAAATTTATTTGAAACTAAAAATAATATGATATTACATTTTAAATAATATGGTTTTACTCAGAAAGACATTATAGAAGTAAATGAAAATGTTACTATAATAATATATTTGTTAGTGAGTATCAAAATATTAAGCAAAATATGTAGTTTTAGCTATTATCCATGAATAAGCTAAGAGAAGTGGGGTTAAAAATGTGTCATTATGTCAATAAGATGAAGAAAATGAAGAACCAATTGATGAATTTGGAAGTGCTGTTTACAAAAGAAAGCCAAAATCTAGAGTTTACTTTTTTTGAATTTTCATACTACTACAAGCAACCTTAAAAACTATCATACTACTTCTAACTTATAAATATTAGAAACAAACCATTGTTAGTAAGCACAAATAACTAGGTTTAAAATATTTTACTCCTTCTGATAACAGGGTTCCAAACCTCTAACCTCTTTTGGTCTTAACTTGCTTGCTCCTGCATTTGCAGGGATGATGGTAGTGGTGGGGGCGATTTTAAGCATGAAAGTAGTGATTTATGTGGAATACAACATTAAATAAATGAGTAAGAAATTAAACAAAGAAATAAGATAAAATAATAATGAAAAATGATTTCTAGGCTAATAGTGTTATTTGAGTAAATCTCTCTTACTATAATCTCTCTTACTATAAAAGCAAGCTTGTTTCTTACAATTTAATAGATGGACAAAAATAACCCTTCACCAAATAAATCACCCACCATTTAATTAAGGACAAAACAAGTAAATTTACCATGACAACAAATAATGTTTGGACAAAAATAGCCTCAAATATAATAAATCATCTACTATTAATTAAGGTCAAACAAGTAAATTTATCAGGGACTAATTAAATCCATTAATAATCAAATAATAATTTCATCCCTTGACTTGTACATGTTTTAAGTTAGGTCCTAAAGTTTTGAATTCTATTTATTTCGCCTTGTATTTTTACTTTCTTATCGCTTCCCCTCCTACCATTATCGTTACAAATGTCGTCAATATTTTCTAAAATAACAAAAATACCTTTACTCGGAAGAGACTAAAAATTTATTTGAAACTAAAAAATAATATGATATTACATTCTTAAATAATATGGTTTTACTCAGTAAAGACATTATAGAAGTAAATGAAAAAATGTTACTATAATAATATATTTGTTAGTGAGTATCAAGATATTAAGCAAAAATATGTAGCATCTTTAGCTATTATCCATGAATAAGCTAGGAGAAGTGGGTTAAGAAAGTGTGTCATAATGTCAATAAGATGAAGAAAATGAAGAACCAATTGATGAATTTGTGCGTTTTGTTACAAAGAAAGCCAAAATCTAGAGTTTACTTTTTTGAATTTTCGACTACTACAAGCAACCTTAAAAACTATCATCTTGCTTCTAACTTATAAATATTACAAACAAACCACGTTAGTAAGCACAAATAACTAGGTTTAAAATATTTTACTCCTTCCCATAACAGGTTCCAAACCTCTAACCTAACCTTTTGGTCTTAACTTGCTTGCTCCTCTTCATAGAACCCAGAGTAGTTACGTGTGAGAATCTCTCTATTCTCCTCCCCTGGCTATCAACTTTCTTTTCTTCTACCACAACCCTCCTTTAATTGAAAGAAATTGTCACCAATCAACATCCTTTCAAGTAGCTCCATCCTAAATTAGATTATCTCCTTACTTAGTAATTTGACACCGAAAGTGTATAGGAGGTAAGAAATGAGAGCGTTCGAGAAAGAAGTCCGACTAATCGAAGCTAAAGAGATTCTATGTTTCTATTTTAATAAGGCGAGGTGAATGCGTTTTTGGTGATGGTGATGGCGGTGCTACTAACCGCATGGATGATGGTGTTAGAGGTTGTGGTGATAGTAATTTTAGGGATGACAGTAGTGGATTAGATGAAATACATCGTTGTGAGATTTCCTAATCATCAAATTTTCAAATATCCATATGGGTTTCAGATTCAATTTGAAAGTTTGAAAATTCAAAAAAATTGAATTTGAGTTTGTAAAAAGTGAAATTTAAGGTTGTGGTGGTGGTGTGTCTATCATTGATGTGTTTTCCAAATTGGTTACTTCGAAGGAAAAAGTAAGAAATTAGAAAAGGAAATAAAATCAAAACAAAAAATAAAATTTTGGACTAATGGTAAAATTTGAGGTGTTAGTGGTGGTGGTGGTGGTGAGTCTATAAATGATGGGGTTAACGAAAGAAAGTGAGGGCTAAAAAATAAATTTTAAATCTCATTTTTTGGAGTAATGCATTTTTTAACGTTGAATTTAAATATCAAACAAAGTATAACTAATTTTAGATTATTTAAATAATTATTTTTTAATTAAAAAAATATTTTAGATATTAAATGGCAAACTAAATGATGAAATTATAACAAATCCCACTTTGCGCCACAAGCAAAATGACCAAAATAATCCTTATGTGCACGATTTTCCATCATTATTTTTAATGCCCATAGACGGGAGAGGAGAAATAGAAAAAACATGTAGGAAAGTGAGACATCATATGTTGGGAATGACATTATTAGAGGTATATGAAAAATTGTAACTATAATAATACATTGGTTGGTGAGAATCGAGATATTAAGCAAATCTATAGCGTGCTTAGTAATTGTATATGAATAAGCTAAGAGAAATGTCTTAAGGAAATGTGATATAATGTCAAGAAGATAAAGAAAAATAGAGAACGTAGTTGACAAATCTGTGCGTTTTGTTAGAGAAGAAATTAAGTTAGAATCGATAGGAAAGTCGTTTGAAGAAAGTAGTTCCACTTAACGAAAACTAAAGATATGTTATTTTTCCATTTTAGCAAGGCAAGGTGGACACGTTTCTTGGTGGTGGTGATAACTGTGGTGGCATTTGCAGGGATGATGGTAGTGGTGGGGGCGATTTTAAGCATGAAAGTGGTGATTTATGTGGAATATGACATTAAATAAATGAGTAAGAAATTAAACTAAGAAATAAAATAAAATAAAATAAAAATTGATTTATAGGCTAATAGTGTTATTTGAGGTGGTAGTGGTGGTAATGATGATGGGTGTATGAATGATGGGTGTATAAATTAAATAAATTCTAAATTTAATTATGAGACAAATTAAAATAACAACATTGCTAGCCTTACAACTAATTTTATAATTTTTTTTACTACTAATCCTTCAAGCGCAAAAATGTCTTTGTTCAAAACAACTTTGTACTTCTTTAAAGCATTGTTGTAAGGAATGTAGTATAATTAGTTTTAAGGTTAGCATTTTCCTTACCATTTCTCTGCATTCAAGCTCGTCTCTCTTTTCGATGAATTCGTCGATAAGGGTTATGTGTTTTTTGTTAATCGTATGTTTTTACTAGGGTTTTTAGTAAGTATATTATATTCCCTCTGATTTCTACTTTAGGCGAGAGTTTTACATGAGATAAAATGAGGAAGATCAGAGATGGAGTTTGGCCAGAATCGAAGAAGGACGGCGCCAAAGTTGTGATAGGCGTGACCGAAGTGGGAAGGGTTTAGGCTAGCGATGGCGGCTATTTTGGTGGAGCGAGAGATGGGCACTTGCATCGGGAGAAGAGGGAAGGAGAGTGTGTGAGATTAGAGTTTTTTACTTTTAATACATTTATCCCTAAAGCAGATAATGAAAATGTCATTTTTACCCCGCACGTGGAAGACCATGTGCTATTTAACGTGAATATTCTAGCATCCATCACTGATATGTTGGAAAATGGAAAAAAATGTAACGTCAGATATCATTATGGAACAAACCTTAGGTTGGGGTATATTATACGATTTGGTGGATACCTTGGGGGAAATTGTAATTTTGTCATATAATTATTTTTGAATTATTGAAACAATTATTTATTATTTTTTTTATATAAAAACATTTTTTAAATATAAAATGGTTAATTATATAATAAAGTTATAACTAAATCTTATTTTCCACCCCTAGCAAAATGATCAAAATAATATTCATGTGACATGCACATATCATTTTTCCGTGCGTTATTATTTTTAACACCCATAGACGGAGGAGTAAAGTGAGACAAATAGAAAAATAAGGTATGAAAGTGGGACACTTCGTAGGTTGAGGTCAAATGTGAGATTTAGTGTGTAATTTTGGGGGCTAATCATATGTTTGCCCCATCAAAATTAGTCCAAAATACACATTGTCCCCTAAGATATCCACAAAATCCACTTTGGCCCTCAACGTAATTTTGTTGCATTTCCATATTCAATATTAAATTTGGTGATTGTGATGTAACGTTTGGTAATCGTAGTGATAAAAATGGTAGCAAATAATGTTTAAGATCGAGAATTTTCTCAATTCAAACCATAAACCATATCAATGGTGCGAAGGAGAAATTTGTTGGAGTTTAAGCTAGGGACGATGAAGACGGATTGAATCATGACGTGCCTCATCATTGTCGTATGCATCTGTGATGAATTCAAATATGAGTTTTGAAATTCATCGTGTATGCTTATGCATTGTGTTTGTGGCTTGGTCATTTAACATCGGCAGCTCTGACAACTTTAATTTTTTGTGGGTTCTTATTCATGGTGGCCTTGACACCTGAATGTGATCATCTTCTTGTGTTTTATCTCTCTGATATGATTCTTCACTATTTTTATTTATTTTTCTATATAAAAATTTGAATAAAAGATTTATACACTCTTGAGTTTTATCTCACTTAAAATTTAAATAAGATGTCATTGTTGGAGAAGAAGCAGAGAAAGCGTTGTCGGAGAATAAGAAAATGAAGTTTTTTTTGGATAATAAAAGCACAAAAACATTGTTAAAAATGACCAAAATGTCCTTGCGTGAAATCTAATGTAACTTTAATGTCATATTGGCTTGTAACCTTAGTAGTGTCACAGGGAAACTAGAAAAAACTTATACAATGACGTATGAAAATGACACAAAAGTTAGGTTGGATGGTAAAATGAGACTTTATAGATACTCTGGATGAATTTTGTATTTTAGAGTGTAAGTATATACTTTGGGATTGTCAGTTTGATTTCTATAAAACAATTTATTATTTTTCAAAGAGAGTCATAAATTTCATAAACGACATAAGCTAAATCTCCAACAACAATGTGCTTATCTAAGAAAGTAAGTTTGAATTGTTTTCAATTCCAACACCGATAAAAGTGAATGAATTCATGTTTGGTATTAAAAAAAGATTTAAAAATAACCAATAAAAAAAGACAAATGTGTAGGATAAGTTGCAATATAATGACTAAAAGCTTACATTATAAATTACCGAAAAACAAAATATCGAAAAACCTAAACACACAACAATACAATTTATAAGTCCCAAAACTATAAAGATTAAAACACAAAAAGAATCCAATAATTAAAAGTAAACAAAAAAGTTAAGAAACTGGCAAATCACTTTAAAAAACCATTAACACCACGTGCGTTAAACACGTGCAACGCACGTGAACCTTACTAGTTAAATTAAAAAGAAATGAGAGAAAATTGCTAGGCAGCAACAGATATGCTGCTTATTCAAACTCTTCTGCAGGGGGAATATCGCTCAAATCCAGACCCTCCACAGGCAATTCTGAAGTGAGTGGACCTAATATCCCATCTGAGCTAAGAGATAATCCACTCTGCAAAAGTAAGAATGCGAAACGCCTCATTAATAAATAAGAACGATCAGCGATCCTGCTTAAGACAAATACATTGCGCTTAAGCGCCAACATGTTAACGGCAAGTCTAAACCCTATATATGGTGAGTAAGCATTTTCTCCCTATATATGTTGAAGTAAGCATATTCATGTAAAGGAATAAGATTACTTGAAAGCTGACCTCGGGTTGGAATCTCAGCATGTCAGCACGAGCCATGGCTTCTGCTTGAGCAATTCTCTGTCGGAAAGTCTGGGCCATCTCCTCTGCCTGTCAAAAAGGAACACAGAGACTTGTTACTTTTCTCTAGTCCATATACACATATGAATCTGAATTGACAATGAACGGATTTTAAAAAAGGCAATATGAAGCTATAGAAACAATTACCTTCTCAAAAACTAGAGTTGGGTTGCGAATCATGTCACCAGGTGTCGGTTCTAATTTCTTCGTAGAGAGACTCACCCGGCCTCTCTCACGATCGTGGCTCAGAATCATGACCTACAAAGAGGGAAAACCTTTACTTATTAGAGAGGTAGACATGTTTAGTCAAGAACTGGCGATAGAATAGGCTGAAGGGTCCACCTTTAGTGTATCACCAGGTGAAAGGACTGTTGCAATGTCTGCAACACGATCATGACTGATCTGACTCACATGGAGAAGGCCATTGATTCCACCTATATCAATGAAGGCTCCATAAGGTTTCAAGCTCTCAACAGTTCCAGTAACAACTGATCCAATTCCTAGCTGCGCTTGGCTGTCAGCCATGGCCTTGCGGTTACTGAGAACAAGCCTAGACTGTTCCTCATCTAACTCAACAAACTTGAGCGGAATGTCCTTCCCAAAAAGCTCTTCTGCTTCTGATTTCTGAAACAGACACACACACAAAATTGGGATTCAAAAGCGTTTTGTCCTAAGAATTTGGGATTGTAAATGGGCACAAATACAAAATATCCCTCAAGTAAGAGACAATCATAATCAGGCTGCTACGTCGAACAGAACCGAGATCCCAGCTGGTGAGGTGAGGTGTAGAAACCAGAAGCTCTCGCAACCAGAAGAGCAGAAGGGATCAGAAGGTTCGCAACCTTCTTCGACGTGGAACTTGGTGATTGAGAAATTTGAACGTCACTTGTTGGGGTGGAAGAAGGTCAAAAGGGGGGAGACTTGTCTTGGTTAAGAATACACTCTCAAGTATGCCTACATATTTCTTATCGCTTTTCGTGGTTCCGGCCTCGGTTCGGAAAAGACTAGAGAAGTTGGAGAGGGATTTTCTGTGGGAAGGGCGATCGACAAAGCGGAAATATCACCTAGTCAATTGGGCTACAGTTTGCTCAGGTTTAGGAAAGGGGGTTTAGGGATTAAGAATTTGAAGTTGTTTAATGAAGCCTTGCTAGGGAAGTGGTTATGGAGGTATGTGTCGGAAAAGGGCGCCCTTTGGAGGAAAGTGGTGGAGAGTAAGTTTGGAATAGGAAATAATTTGTGGTTTCCGGCAGTGATCTCTGAATCTTTTGGGGTAGGTGTGTGGAGAAGGCATTAGAAAAGGCTGGAATGCTTTTGGTAGAAACATATCTTTTGAGGTCGGGCTAGGGTCGACGGTGAAATTTTGGAAAGACAAATGGTGCGGAGGTGTGGAGTTGCTTAGATCCTTTCCGGAGCTGTTCTCTATGGCAAGGGAGAAGGATAGTTTGAAAAGATCGGTGTTATCTTTGGAGAATGGGCAGGTTATTTGGGATCCGTTGTTCAGAAGGAATTTCCAAGACTGGGAGATGGATTCAGTGTCAAGATTTTATGAGCTTCTTTACAACCAAAAAGTGGGTTGCGAGCGTGACAGGGTCATTTGGGAGGGGGCTAAGGACTTCAAGTTCTCGGTCAAAGGTTATTATTCCAAGCTGTCAAATAGAGAGGGATTTTTGTTCCCTTGGAAATCAGTTTGGAAGACGGTAGCTCCAAGCCGAGTGGCCTTTTTTGTGTGGGAAGTGGCGAACGAGGCTATCTTGACCAGTGATAATCTGAGGAAAAGGAGAATGATTTATGTGAACAGATGCTTTATGTGTAAAGAGAGTGAGGAAAGTGTTAATCACTAGGTTCTGCATTGTCCTATGGCTAGGGAATTGTGGAATTTCATTTTTGGATTGTTCAAAGTGGAGTGGGTGATTCCGGAGACTGCCAAAGATTTGTTATGGAGCTGAAGGTATTTTTGGTGGAAGAAGAATAGGAATATAACTTGGGATGTTGTTCCATTGGGGGTGTGGTGGACGATTTGAAAGGAAAGAAACAGTAGGGCTTTTGACAGTGAGGAGGGGTCCATTGCTGTCTGAAGAGCTCTCTGCTCTATTTTCTGTTCACATGGTGTGCAGGGCAGAACATCCTCAGAACCGCGTTAGCTTCTTTTGTAGATTTTGTGAATAACATCTCTATTTATTAGATAAATTTTTGGTAGTATATACTCCTTGTGTATAAAGGACGTGTCACCTCTTTTGGCGCTTTGATATCTATACATTTACCTTTATTTTAAAAAAAAAAAAACTAAAGAAAGCCAAAGATCTGGGGCAGAATTTGGTGAGGCAGGCGGGTTTGAAAGGGGTATTTGTTGATGAGGTTCGAGAAGAAGGGTTTTTATTGTTGATGTAGAGGTGGTGTAGAGGTTACGCAACTGAGAGAGAGCTTTAGTGGTGCGAGATCTGGAGGATAGAGAGAACTCCCACAGTGAAGGGGTTACTTTGGGGGATGGCCACAGCTCGAAGATTTTGGAGGAGTTAATACTACCAGAGTTGGTGAACATGGAGAGCTCTGTTGTAGGTGACGCATCAGGTAATATGGAAGAAACTGAGAACCAAAATGAGGATGCTCAGGCTGAGTCTCTTGGAGGAGATGGTGATTCAGACCTTAATCAAGAGAATGGTTATTGCTCACCTAGTGGTGCTATTAGCGAGTGTATGCGTGACGATATGGAAGAGCCTTTGGAGTGCACCCCACTCGTGGTGGTTCCACCTCCTGATTTTAGTGCGGTCAAAACTACTATGGACAGAGAAAAGGAGGACTTTTCTGGTTGGGTCAAAAGTAGAATTTAAGGCTTTGGGAAGTTCTTAGGAGTCTCTTGTACTGGATATGAAGATAAAATCTTGGATTTGCTCGTGGAAATAGATCAGAATTGTAAGGTTTCGAGGGGAAATAGTATCAAAAGGCAAGGCAGTTATTGTGCAAAGAGGATGAGGGAATTGAAGCAATTGCGCTGCAGCCTAAACTTCGAGCAGATTGATAACAGTGGGTTGCTGGGTAGGGGAGACAACAGACGTTAGTTATGAACATGTGCATTATTTTATTTTATTTTGATAGGTATGAATAAGTGCATTATTGTTTGGAATGTGTGTGGTTCAAATGACAAGATAAAAAGGTTACTCATTAAGGCAGCTTTGCGTAGGTGGAAGCCGCATGTGGTGTCTCATAGAAACAAAAATGGAGGTTATGGATTGGAGAATGGTAAATAGTGGGTTGACTGGGACAGCTTAAAGGCTGTGGGTACAACGGGTGGAATTATAGTCATGTGGGATTGGAGAATCGTCTCAAAGGTAGAAACGACTGTGGGTGCTTACTCAGTGGAAGCCGCATGTGGTGAAAGCTGCATGTGGTGTCTCATAGAAACAAAAATGGAGGTTATGGATTGGAGAATGGTAAATAGTGTTTGGGGTAATAGAATGGTAATAGTGTTTGCGTGGGTGGAAGCCATATGTGGTGTCTCATAGAAACAAAAATGGAGGTTATGGATTGAAGAATGGTAAATAGTGTTTGGGGTAATAGATGGGTTGACTGGGACAGCTTAAAGGCTGTGGGTACAGCGGGTGGAATTATAGTCATGTGGGATCGGAGAATCGTCTCAAAGGTAGAAACGACTGTGGGTGCTTACTCAGTTTTTGTGTGCTGAAGTTTATTGAGCAAAGGAATTTATCGGTAGAACTAGAGGCATTAGGAGGAGGTTGTGGTGTGTAGGGGGAGATTTTAATGTTGTCCGTTTTTCTCATGAGCATTCAGGAGTGAGTGCCTTCACTACTGTGATGACAGAGTGTAATGATTTTATAAATGAATCGGAATTAGTGGATCTGCCTTTGGAGGGGGGGGATTTTAAATGATTGATAGGATTCTTGTTTCTGCAGATTGTGGGGATAGCTTTTGCGAAACTAAACAGTTTTGCCTTCCTAGAGTAACGTCTGATCATGTTCCTTTACTTCTTGAGTGCGGCGACTGGACAAGAAGGAACACCATTCAGGTTCGAGAATATGTGGCTTAAGGAGAAGGGTTTTGTGGATTGGGTCAAGGTGAGATGCAACTCTTATGCTGTTCAGCTGTTGATGGGGATCACGGTTTTGTTGTGGCTAAGAAGCTGAAAACGCTGAAGGATGATTTAAAAACATGGAACTGAGAAGTATGCGGGAGGTTAGACCACAAAATCAAAGATTTGGAAGCGGAGATCAGCAGACTTGATGAAAGAGCTGGGGGAGGAGAGAGAGATGTAGTTGAGGAAAGCCGTAGAGCGGACCTCAAAAAAGAACTAGAACGTCTTCTTAAAAGCGATGAGATAAGCTGGAGGCAAAAGTCTCGAATTCAGTGGCTAAGGGAGGGAGACAAAAATACTAATTTTTTTCAGCGGATGGCGAGCACACGTTCTGCAGCGAATCAGATTCGTAAGATCACCATTGATGGTGTCATGCTGCAAGATTATGAAGAGGTTAAGGAAGGTATTGTGGGTTTCTATCAGAATCTGATCTGGGTGGAGTAAGTTTCAGAACTCTTGATACAAAAGATGGACAGGTGTTTACAGAGGAAGAAGTGGTGGCGGCTTTGCGAAGTATGAGTGGGGACAAAGCCCCGGGCCTGATGGTTTTTCCTTGGCTTTCTTTCAGCACTGCTGGTAAGTGGTGAAGGATGACATAATGAATGTTTTTAATTCCTTTCATGATAGCTTGTGGTTTGAAAAGAGCCTCAACGTTTCTTTCATTGCGTGAAGAAGAAAGGAGCTAGTGATGCGAAGGATTTCAGACCTATGAGTCTAGTTGGCGGGGTTTACAAACTCATCTCTAAGGTGTTGTCACAGAGGTTGAGAAAGGTGTTGGACAAGATTGTCTCCGAGTCTCACCATGCATTTGTTAAGGAGAGGCAAATCCTAGATGCGTCTTTGATCACTAATGAAATTTTGGACGCTAGGATTAAAAGTGGACTTCCGGGAATACTTTGCAAGTTAGACATTGAGAAGACGTATGATCATGTGAATTGGGGCTTTTGGTAGTACTAAATGGAAAGGATGGGGTTTGGCTACAAGTGGAGGAGGTGGTCCAGTTTTGCATTTCTTGAGCGAGGTTCTCAGTGTTGGTAAACGGAAAACCCTGGAGCTCGAAGGGTTTGAGGCAAGGAGATCCTCTTTCCCCGTTTTTGTTCATCATAGTTATGGAGGCTCTTAGCAAACTTATGAGAAAGCTGCTTTTGGTGGTTACATCAATGGGTTCAGAGTTGGGGGGGGGGGGAGGATAGTCCAGAGACTTTGGTGTCCCATCTTCTTTTTACAGATGACAGCCTAGTCTTTTGTGGAGCAAAGCACTCCCAATTAGGCTATCTAAGGATGGTCCTGCTATTCTTTCAAGTGGCCTCGGGTCTTCGTATCAACATTTTCAAAAGTGATATCATTCCAGTGGCTTTGGCCTCCTTTTTCGGTTGCAAAATTTCCAATCTTCCGTCCGTGTATCTTGGGTTGCCTATTAGAACCCCGTTCAAGAGTAAAAATATGTGGAATCCGGTGATTGAAAATTTTGAACATCCCTTGGCGGGTTGGATGAAGTAGTATCTATCAAAAGGGGGGAGACTTGTTTTGGTAAACAAATACACTCTCAAGCATGCCTACATATTTTTTATCACTATTTGTAGTCCCCGCTTTAGTTTGGAAAAGATTAGAGAAGTTAGAGAGGGATTTTCTGAGCGGAAATATCACCTTGACAAATGGGATACGATTTGATCAGGTTTAGGGAAAGGGGGTTTAGGAATTAAGAATCTGAAGTTGTTTAATGAAGCATTGCTAGGGAAGTGACTTCGGATGTATTTGTCGGATAGGGGAGCCTTGGAGGAAAGTGGTGGAGAGCAAGTACGGTACCCGGAATCATTTGTGGTTTCCTGTAGAGATTAACGAGTCTTTCGGTGTAGGAGTGTGGAAAGGTATTAGAAAAGGTTGGAATGCTTTTGGTAGTAACATATCATTTGAGATCGGTCAGGGTCGACGGTGAAGTTTTGGAAACACATATGGCGCGGAGGTGCAGAGTTGCTTAGATCATTTCCCGAGCTTTTCTCTATGGCTAGGGAAAAGGATAGTTTGATAAGCTCGGTGTTATCATTGGAGGAAGGACAAGCACTTTGAAACCTGACGTTTAGAAGAAACTTCCAGTTAGTGACTAGATTTTTTGAGCTTCTTTACGCCTAAAAAGTTGGTTGTGAGTGATAGGATGATTTGGGAGGGGTCAAAGGACAACAAGTTTTCAGTCAAAGGTTACTATTCCAAGCTGTTAGAAAGAGAGGGGTTTTTGTTCTCCGGGACTTACGGTAGCTCCAAACCGAGTGGCCTTTTTTGTGTGGAAGTGGTGAATAAGGCTATTCTAACCGGTCATAATATGAGAAAAGAGGGATGATATATGTTAACTGATGTTTTGTGCAAGGAGAGTGAGGAAAGTGTTAATCACTTGGTTCTGCATTGTCCGATGGTGGGGAATTATGGAATTTAATTTTTAGATTGTTCAATGTGGTGTGGGTGCTTCCGGAGACCTCCAAAGACTTGTTATGGAGCTCGAGATATTTTTGGCGGAGGAAGAACAAAAATACTATTTGGGAAGCTGCTCCCTTGGGGGTGTGGTGGAACGATTTGGAAGGAAAGAAACCGCACGGCTTTCGACAATGAGGGAGGGTCTATTTCAGATTTGAAGAGTTCTCTGCTCTATTTCAGATTTGAAGAGTTCGCTGCTCCATTTCCTGTTTGCGTGGTGTGCAGGGGCTAAGCACTCACAGATCCCCTCGTTAGCATCTTTTGTAGATTTTGTGATAAATTCTCTATATCTTAGTTAGATTTTTAGAAGAGTATACTTCTAGTGTACAAAGGGTGTGTCACGTGTTTTGACGCTTAGCCATCTATACAATTACCATTATCAAAAAAAAATCATAATCAAGCTGCTAAAAATCTACTAGAGCAATGATGAGTTCAATTAGAAAAGCAATGGCAATGAGAATTGAATGAGTAACAAACTAACCGAGCTAATCTGTGAGAATGGAACAAACCCTCTAAGGCCCTCTACAATTGCCACAATTCCACCTTTGTTTGCATCAACAACCTTCAAACATGTTCCACCAAAACAAGAGATTATTCCAACAGGGAACTCCAAATTATATATATTGGTAACACAGAATCACCAAATTACATGTTATGCATTATAATGACTAAAAATGTGTAACATACATTAAAGGGATGTTTCAACCCGAGCATTGAGTGTTCAAGCTCGTTTCTTCTACTTTGGAATCAAGCTTTACCCGAGCTACGACTCGATCACTTCATGAAACAAGCTACAAACGACCCGAGCTTGCTCTTTTCTCAGAGCCTAGGTCAATAATACACTTTAAATCATATGATAAATAGTACTTCCCCTGTTCATAAATAATCATTATGTTTGACGTGACACACCATTTAAAAAATAAAAAATAAAAATAAAATAATTGACTATTATAAATATTGGTATAATTTGTAATTTCCTTTAAAGCCCTTGTAAATGTAGCCCACATAAAGTAGGAAAAAAAGTAAGGTCAAGTGGTAAAAGTATTTTCCTAAAAAGGAAATTTAGAAACATGACATTTTTTGGAACGGACAAAAAGAGAAAACATAACAATTATTTATAAATGGAGGGAGTATTTTTTATTATTATTTAAAAAGGTTGGAGGGGACATAGATCGTACCCCAACCCTTAATTTTTTTATTATTTTAATGTCTTGAAAGGCTACAATATGATGCCTTTGGTGTGGCTCGAACAAATGGTACCTTAGGTGAGGCTTTGAACACCCGACCTCTCGGTTGAGAGTAGTTAAGTATCAAGGTGCCTCTGGTAGAGCTTGAACACTCGACCTCTCCGCTAAGATAAGTGAGTAGCTAAATGGAGCCTTTGGATAAGGTTTGAATAACAACGGTGCCTATGGTAGGGTGTCTCTAGTGAGACTTGAACACACAACCTCTCCGTTAGAAGAAGTGAGCAGTACCACTTGAGCTAGAGGGAGTATATATTTTGTGATTACCGAGCCTATTCAAGCCAAGCCGGCTTGTTAATACCTCAAGCCTTAAATCAAGTTCAAGCTCAACTAGAACTCAACCCGAGCTCAGCTTTAAACCAGCCGTTCCCGAACCAAGCTAGAGCTTCCTCGGTTTTCATGGAATTGAGATTAACATGTTAAAATATCCTAAAAGCTGATTGTTGCACCACATGATTACAACAAAGAGTATTTTCCAAAGCAAAGCAAGAATGATAATGGCCACAGGACTTGATTCTTTTGTGTCTTGACGAATTTTTAATACACATTTATCAAAAAATGGATATACATATATATTAGATAACGGATACAGGACTTGTGAACATTAACATAGAAATGCTGGAAATTTTCAAAATAGTTGCCTGGACAATACTCACCTTACCCTTAACAATAACATCTTCCGTTTGAAGTTGTCTACACCGTTCCCAGGCTAGGTCATACTGGATCTTCCGCAAGCTCAATACATAGCTATCATCATAGGCATTTTCATCAATAATCATAAACTCCTCCCGTAAACCAGGATATATTCCCCCCTGTTCAGCATATTTTACATTGAAAATGGACACCTCCCGAAGTGGTAATAAGGCTGAAGATTTTGCCCTGACCTCAACTTCTGCTCCCTCCTCGTCTACATGGAAAACCGTGCCCATGACCTAGAAACAATATGTAAACAATATAAACAAAATTTATTTCCTGCAAGGTGAACAAATCCCTAATGGAAACAAAATCAATTGCAAAAGAGGAAAAACTTTATGGTCTTTGGCTTCATGAACTCAGAAATTAAATGTGTTTTTTCTACATTATGAAAAGGCACTTGAGCATATTTGAGTTTCGAAATCCCAACTAAGTCAAATAAAACATTACTCAACTACAAATATCGACTACTTCAACTCAGGTAATTTGATTAAGTTAATTGCGTGATGTTTAGGTAAATTTGCAACATTCAAGAAATAGTTCCAAAGATAAGGACCCAAAACACATTTATTTATCCCTCTCTTTTACACTTGCACTTCATGCAAGACTGTTTCTCCCTGTACCTGAAACCCATCAACTAAATGCAATAAACAAAAAAGTACAATTGCAAAACCCCATTCTAACTCAAACCCATTAAAAAGGCCCTACAATAATTAAGATAATCAAAACACCATTCCACCATAAATCAATTTAGGAAATCTCCAATGGATAAACCTATAAAAGGTTTTTTCACAGTTTTCTATGTGTCACATTAGCTGCCACATCAAAAACCAAAAACCTCATCTCTTCACAATGTTTTCTCCTCAATGGTAAACTCATTTGTTTTTAAAGAAATTGAATGTTGAAGTTAATGTTGGGCCCATAATTATTTGTTTTTCGTTTTTTTTTCTCCCTCCATGAACAACTTCTTCCCTATGAACCTTCCACAATGGTAAGGTTTTTTATGATCAAAATCATATTTCTAAAAACCTTATATGAACCTTACCATTGGAGATGCCCTAACTAATGGTAATGAAAATAAACTGATGTTCAATTGTCAAATCCCAAAACAACTTAAACCCATAAACAATTTCATAATGCTCATTCCATTCCATGCCATTTCAGTAATAATTTCATTCCATGATAATAGCAAGGAAAGGAATCATGATTGTTGCATACCAAAGGAGCACTTAATAGTTTACAGATTGTCATTCCAGCTAAAACCCATCAACTGAATGTAATATATGAAAAAGGTCACTCGTCAAATTCGATTTCAACTCCAAACCATGGCAAGATCACAAGTAATAAAATATATTTCCAGTGAAACCCATCAACAAAATACAATAAAACAAAAACATCATATCCGATTTCAACTCAAACCCATAGGCAAAGTCATCCCACATTGAAAAAGTTAACAACTTCATCCTGGAATTACGAACTTCATAGAATTAAATTCAAGCTAAGAGACTAAAACCACCACCAACAAAATGCAATTTAAAAAAAAAAAAAAATGAAGAAGCTTCAATTATCCAATCCTAAACCGACTCAAACCTTTAACTACTTCATCCCAAATTCAATAATCAGCAAAATTTACGGCTGAAACCATCGACAAAATGCAATTTACCCAAAACACACACATACACGCATTTAATCCCAAGATCAAAACTTCGGCAACATTTAGCTCATATTAGTAACTCAAGAACAAAATGCAATTTACAAAAGAGCCCAACTATCAAACCTCATTCTAACTCAAACCCACAAACAATTTCACCCCAAAATAAAAAACGTAACAAAACTGAGATAAAAAAGCTCAAATACCTTGGTGCCAACTTCAGAATCAAAGTTGTACTTTTCAATTGAGGAATGAAAATCCTCGGTAGAGAAGGTAATTCCATCAGTGGGGTCACGGCGGGACCTCTCATAAGCTTCATGAAACAATTCTCTGATTGATTCTCTCTCTTTGGTTTGTGAGTTTGAGACGACCCTTGTTCCCTTTATAAACGCCATCATTCTTATCGTTCGTGGCTTCCGATAGTGGTGGATATTGTTATTGTTGTTGTTGTAGCAACGTTTTCTTGATGGTTTAGATATTGACATTGATGGACATTTCAGGCCACCAATTTGCTGTGCCAATGACGCCATTTTCTCTGTGGCACTCTGTGTTTGACGTGTGTGCGCTTTTGGTGTGTGCTTTTGGTGCTCTGGTTATTACTCCATAGATAAGGTGAAATTCGAATCCAGAAAAAGAGATGGAGATGGAGGGTCCTACTGTGAGGAAAGGATAAGCCCAACTCAAAAGAATTTTGGAAAAATTGCGGTCGGTCCTTCTTTTTCTTTCACTACTAAATTCTTTTTAAAAAGAAAATTGCTCCTAAAATGCTTCTATCATTGAGTTCGAAAATCACAATTATATATAAAGAAACGAAGATCGATTTGTGATGAGTTAAAGGATTTTTTAGTAGAGGACGAAACTGAAGAAGGAGGAGGAAGAAGACGTTTAATGACGGATGAAATGGAAGAAGAATATGGAGAATATGGTCTAATTCATTACGTTTCGTATCGCAATACAAAAATATCGGATTAAATTGATGAATCGCGGTGTAATTAGATTAGAAATTAAACTATTGAAATGTGGTACAAATATTAATACACTAAAATTGATGAATCGCAATGCATCAATTTTATTGCATTAATTTTTGCACTGCGATTCATCAGTTTAATTGTCTAGTCTATTTTTATATCGCGATACATCAATATTTGAACCGTGATTTATCAATTTAATTGACTAGTCTATTTTTAAACTGCGATACATCAATGTTTGAATCGTAATACATCAATGTTTGCAACGCGATAAACTAATCTATTATTTTTGCACCGCGATACAAAATCATAAAAAACCAGACCACGCCCTCCACCTTTTTTTTTCATATCCTCTGTCGTAAGTCTTATTCTTCCTCCTCCTTCTCCGCCTTCGTCTCAACTGAAAAAATCCTTCAACGCAGTACAGATCCATTACAGTTTATTTCATGAATCAAAAAAATTATTTACCTTTCGGGGACGTTGCCCCCGAACCCCCACGAAGGGGTATTGTCCCCACGACCTGACGGGCAAGTCGATCCCCGTTTCGTTGGGCAACAATTGTGATTTTCGAATCCAATGTGTTTTCCAAAACTATTGAAGAATCGAAGGCATTTTTTGAACAATAATTCGAAAAATGGTCTTTTACGGTTGAAAAAAAAACAAGGTACTGGAAGGGTTAGAAACTTTGGAAAGGGACCGGCCATAATTTTACCTTTTTTTTTCAACCGCATAAGTCTATTTTCGTAAAATTCTTTCTTAAATGTCTCTTCTCCTCCTACCGTCCTTCCTTCATGATCCAGCTTGCCCCTAGTTTCTGAATTTGACTTAAGGATCATAAACAATCTTTTGATTAAGTTGATGTTTCAACGTAAATGAGCTTGTTGATTTTATGTTGTTTGAACTTTGAATTGAATTCACCGCAAACTTTTCTTTAATGATGCAACAGTGGTCAACTGACAAAGTTGAAGAACAACTGGAATCGCTAGGAAGATTAGTAAAAGGTCTATCTCTCTCTTTATTGAACTGCTTTATTAGATAATATTCTCGAGTTTGAGTTGATACAATTCTTTTTACGCCCCACGTTTATTGTTGGTGGAAGCAGGGGAAGATCGAACCGAGCTATAAGCCACCGGCTTTGCGTGTGATTCTGATCTTCACTCTTTGTTTGTCTACCGCATAAACCATTTTGAATTGAAACCAAGTCCATGATAGTTTGTGTACTGTCTGGTCAAACAGTGGCGCCGGCAAACACCATGGTTCGGAAGTCGGAACTTACGATGCTTGAGTCAAATGGTGCGATGCCTAAATTGCGGGCGTCAAAACTTACGATGCCTAAATTGCGGGGCATTGAAACTTACGATATCTAAATTACGGGTATCGGAACTTACGATGCCTAAATTACGGGCGTTGGAACGATTCACCAATTCCTCAATGTCGTCCTTCCTCCCCACAAAGTCGTCTTTGTTAAGATAGGAAAGATCTAGTACCTTATAAGCTTTCCCCAAACCCAAGGTCGAAGAAGCATAATCGCCTCCTACCTTGATTGTTTCACTTGATTCATTGATAAGATCGGGGATTTTAGTTGATATCTCCTTAATATACATTCTCTGAAGCTTGTGATGATGTTCTTGGATGAAACTTGAAGGATGTAACTTTCAATGGAGTAAAGAAATCAAATTGAGAACATGAAAATGGTTGACGTAGAATTAGTGTTCAATGAAATCTTACGAAGAATTATTGAAACATCAATTAAAGGCTAGGAAGAGACACGATGACCCATTTGTATGTGTGATTTTTGTTGAAGTTTTCAATGTATAATTCTTCATTCAGCAATTCAACAATTCTTCTTTTGATGTTATGGCATATGGGTGGCGCTTCTCCCATTTATATAGAAAGTCCAGTTATGCGGTCAAAGGCGACCACTAAAACAACAAAAGAAAATATTATCTAGTGCGTGGGAACGATATCTATTTGTATCTTAACTCGATTTCAAACACAATGTGATAAATGTCATGGTTAGATACACTTGGTAGTTGGTACTACGTTGAAGGATTTTAATTTATTATAAAAGAATGAGCATTTCATCAGCTATAATAAGACATTATTTTTCCCATTTTGCATTGTGATGCCCAAATTTAAGTACATATTTTTGCATTGCGATGTCCAAATTTTGGACAAATTTCAATTATACATTATGATGCCCAATTTTTGCTTTGTGATGCCCAATTTTTGAATTGCGATGCCCAAATTTGGGCAGGGGCTTTGTCTGCACGTCTTTCTTTCATTAAGGATATCTTTGACATTTTACCCCCAAAAGTGTACTTAACCAGTTGAATAAAAAGAAAATGAACTAGAGAGGTTATAATTTCTTCAAAAGGGACTGGCCCGGCTATCATCCTCAATTCAAATACGAGTGGGTCTTATCTCAAACGATATTACAATCCTACAAATCCTAATTCGTTGAATAGGTCTTTTTGTCTCACCCGTATAACCCACCCACTTGTTAGTGATATGGTTAAAAAAACATGTGAAAGTGTCACTTATTGCCTGAAAAGTGTCCATTGTTACCTGATAAGCGTCACTACAATTTAAAACACATAGTGTCACCCAACCGATTTGTAACAATTGTGGGCCAACCCCAAAATAACATAATACATATTACACTAACTTTTCCGACTCAAGGTTCACCCATTAACGAAAGCAAGCCCGAGTAATACACAAGTCCAACCCCAACACAAATATTACAAGAAATTGCGGGCCAGTATCGGAAAAAGACTCTTTCATAAAGTTGTTACTAAAATGCCAACAATCCATCGTTGCATGAGTTTACAATTTCTTCGATTCCTGCTCGAGTACGAAAATTTCCCGTTATAACTCTCTTGCTGAATTGCAATTCAATGGCGAATAATTCAGTTAACTATCCAATTCTATGCACTTTCTTCAATCAAGACAATAGGTAATCTAATTTCCACATTCTTCCAAGAATGAGAATTGTAAAGAAGCACGATTTTGAACATATACGACCGGAAAGTGGATTGGCAAGAGGTGGGCACAAGATGTAATATTATGCATGCAAATTGTTAAATGAAATGCTCAAATAGGAACTTGTTGGTTGTTAGACACCTTTTTGAATTGTGATGCATCAATTTAGAATCGAGATGCATCAAATTTCAATCATGATGCATCAATTTGGAATTGCAATACATTGATTTGGAATCACGATGCATCACAATGTTGTAAATGATGGAGATATTTACGGAAATAATAACCGGATTCAATTTGAAGTAAATATATACGGATATCAATCAATTTATATGCATTCTATTTGATTCCTACCATAATTACAATATCAAGTAAAATAAGGAAACTTTGACTACATCAGATTCAATTTGAAAGAGATATTTACTAAAATCAATCTATCTATCTATATTCATTCTACATGATTTTCAATGTAATTACAATACCAAGTAAAATAAGGAAATTATGACTACATACATATATATAATGAACCTAGTCAGTACAAAATAAGAACTATGGTATAATTACTAGTTTACAAATGTAATCGTGATGCATCGTGTTTCATAATTGATGCATTACGATGCACAAACTGATGAATCGCGATGCATTGAATAAGTGATCCTTATGACATGTTTGATTCATTAATAGCATAATAGTCATTTTGCAGTGCCCTTTTCGAGTAAAAAACGTATGAGGCTAAAGCGATTAGAAATTTATGAAAGGCAACCGGCCCGAATTTCTACCCAAATATTCCTAAACCATAATTTAATGAATTGATGTATTAAAATAAAGGGTTAATATCACCAATAGTCCTTGTACTTTTTTGACTTTCTAGTGTTAGTCTCTGATTTTGAAAAGTGAAAAGTTGAGTCCAAAATATGAATTTGTTGTACGCTAAAGGTCCTTTTATTGGATGTTAACTTCTCTACCGTTAAATGGGTATGGGCTCGTCACGGGAGATTTTTCAAGGGCAAATAAGTCATTGTCATAAAAGATATTGTTTTCCTTTATCTTCAACCTCATCTCACCATAACCCTTCAACCACCTCCACCACCGCCATCAAAATTAATCAACTTGTTTACAATCATTCCCAAAAATATGCAATTAATCACTTCAAAATTAAAAAAAAAAAAACAAACAAAGATTGCTCTCACCACCAAAAGTAAAAATTGTTAAATGGCAAAGAGTACGGACCAAAGCCTCTTTGAATGTGAAAAGGGAAATTTTACTCTGAATCGATGTCTTTGCTTCGATAGTTGCTTCAAAAAAATCAATTTCGTAAGTCTAGTTCAAATGCTCAATGTTCTTAAAATGACTAATTTGCATATGCAGGGTGCCAATAGATGTTAGATGGGTTTAGATGATTGTTCCCATGTGTGTGTGTGTGTGTGTGTGTGTGTGTATTTTTAGAGCTCGAGGATGAAGGGGAAAAAATATATTTATGACAATGACTTATTTGCCCTTAAAAAAACTCACGCGATGAGTGCAAGCCCCCTTAATGGTAGAGAATCTAACGACATTCGATGGAGGGACCTTTATTAGCGCACAACAAATTCCTATTTTGGACTCAACTTTTCACTTTTCAAAATTAGGGACTAACGCTAGAAGTTAAAAAGTACAGGGACTATCGGTATTCATGGGGTATTACAGGAACTATTATTCAAGACTGAATGAAGAGGGATATGAGAGAGAAGAGGAAGGAGAAATAAAGAAATAGATTTGGTCTTTTCACTCGATAGCATTTTTGTAATTATTTTTAGGTGGGTGCATGGAAGATGGAACATATTTTAGGATATGTGAAATATTAATTGCTTTAGACTTGGGGCATGCAAGCTATTTTGGACTTGGGGTAGTTTCAGACTTTCAGGTTTAGTGTGGCTTGCTTGTTTTTAAACTTTTTTTGTAAGTAGTATTGTTTTCTCCTTTTTTTAAGTACTAGGAATAGAAAAGTTGGCTTGGGGTTAGGATGTGGGTTTTTTTTAAAGATGAGTTTAATGACCATTAGTTTTTACGTTTCTTAAATATTGGTCTTCAATTTACTTTTGTTTGTAAACTTTAGGATTAGGTTAGCCTTAGATGGCTAGCTTTAAGGTCAATGTTTGAAGCTGATATAGTTCATTCTATTATTTCCCGTAAATTTTCTCTAAAATTAATGTTATATTTGATCCTACTTTCATTTATTTATTTTTTGAAGAGTTTTCGTTTGTTTTTTGTTGATTATATATGTACAATTTGGGTAAAAGAAATCAAACCAAAATATGTCAAGTTGAGCCAATAAAATATGTGGTGAAGAGAGCATAAGGCCACTGTCCCCTTGAACCATTTTAAAAAGTCAATAAATAATGTATTTAACTGACTATTAGAGACCAATGATCTCGATTGGATGTCAAACCTAGGTTCAAGCTGCAACTGATAGTGATCGTGCACAAAAAGGCTCGATCATGTCAAGGGTCCACATGGGTGGACATGTGGTACGTGGCACGATGATGTAGCTTCGATATCTAGACTTGGTTGTTTTAAAGGCAAGCTTGATGAACTCAATGAACCCCAAGGAATTCCTTGCGCTCCTAAAATCACTAAACAACAGCGTAAGACAATAGCCCTCCGGTGTGAGAATAAGTATGGATGAAAACGGTACTTGAACTTTCACTCGTGGAGAAAGATCAAATACAATAGCAAGAACACATGTAAATTTTGGGAGAGCACGGGTGAAGGGTCTTAGGAGTCAAGAGAGAATCTAACCTTGTTTGGAGGGAAATGTGGGCCTTATATAGTGGAAATTGTTGGAGACGAGGCTTGAGCCTGTCTCTGCTAGCATTAATGGTGATGGAACGTTTATTCAGCAAAGCTTTCCTGACGTGTGTCAGAAAAAGAACTTTAGCATTAATGGTGATTGGCTGGGGCACGACGGTGCGGCTTTAGCGGTTGTCAGATAAAGGAGCTTTTCATTAATGACAATAGGATTGCTTATGCAAGGATCCCTTTGCGGCTCTGACCTTTGGTGACCTTCCCTAGTTCCTGGGCGGTGACCATCGTGTCGGGCAACCATCTATTGCGGTTATGATCGACCTTGCTTTACCAACTAGTGAGCTTCAAGAACCAATGGACCCAACCTCGCCCCCTACCCAAGAACCAGGACTCACAGGCATCTGCAGCGTCCTGTGGAAAATAACAAGCTCGCCATGTGTACCCTTGCCGCGGCCCACATGGCAGCCATGTGGGACCTCATAGCAGCCATATGGGACCTCATAGATTCATCCCCTACAGTAGTCCCCGACTTCTCAGATGCGAGGATCTATCCTCAAAGTCACGCGATAAGTAAAATAACTAGTCGGACATGTTTGGTGAAGATCCAGTGTTACCCGCCATTTTGTTGAAGCTTGACTTTAATTACCTATATCAAAGATCTCCCAGTGATCTAAGTACGTCGGGTTAGCATTGTTCCTCGTTGGTAATCTTTCCATTTTCTATGTTATGTCGTCATCTTTGCTTTCTCTGTGCATTGTAAATATGTCTGAGCTAGTTCAATTTTTTCATTGGTACTTGGAGTTGGTCTTTCGACATGTTATGTTGGGATATGGAGTCCCCGAGCATGGCGAGGATGTCTCCAGAAGGACCTTCATGCCCGAGGACTCCATGTTCCACCGTGGATCTCATCCCTAGATAAATACACAAGGTTATTTCGACCACGTTGGGAATTTACCCTAGGACCTCGGTCCTTAAGAACCCAAGGTATTCGTAATATTACTAGTCGATATAGTTCATTCTCTTATTTCTCGATCCTTTAGGGTTCGTAAATCTTTATCTAATATTAATGTTATATTTGATCCTACCTTCATTTAATTATTTTTTTGAAGAGTTTTCATTTGTTTGTACTCCCTCTGTTTTTTAATTATTATCCTCTTTGATCTGACACATCATTTAAGAAAAAGTAATTGACTCTATTATAAATATTTGTGAAATATGTGGTTTTCTTTAACGCCTTTGAGCATGTGACCATATTTAAATTAGGTAGAAAAAGTAAAGTTAGTAAAAGTGTTTTCCTAAAAGGAAAAGTTTTGAAAGATGACAATTATTTTAGAACGAACGAAAAAAGAAAGAAGGGCAATAATTTGAAAACAGAATGAGTAGTTAATTAT
Organism: Codonopsis lanceolata; assembly: GCA_013146195.2. Lineage (NCBI taxonomy): Eukaryota > Viridiplantae > Streptophyta > Magnoliopsida > Asterales > Campanulaceae > Codonopsis > Codonopsis lanceolata. The sequence goes on from CM028377.1 coordinate 148,420,312, forward strand.
GTTCAATTTGGGAAAAAAAATCAAACCAAAATATATCAAGTTGAGCCAATGAAATCAGTGGTGAAGGGAGCATAAGGCTAATGTCCCCTTGATCCATTTCAAAAAGTCAATAAATAAAGTATTTAACTATTAGAGATCAATGATCTCAATTGGATGTCAAATCGGGTTCGAGCTGTAACTGACGATCTGACAAAAAAAGCACAATAAAATCAAAAAATTATTGTTTGTTAAAATTGGCCACTGTTGGTTACAAATCGTTGGACATGTCTATGCAATTGCTTACTTTTGCTAAGACCAAAACTAGTATATCATTTAATTTTAATTTTAAAAGTAAATAAAATTTTGACTGGCCCTAAATAAACTCGATATGTATACACAATATACATATATATATATATATATATATATATATATATATATATATATATACACACACACACACATCATATGTACATGTTTATAACTATTATTAACACAAAAATCATCAATGTCTCATAGTTTTGTATTAACTTTTTACTGCCTAAAACAAACACCATTTATTTCTTACATGATTTTTACTCTCTCTAGACCCCATTGAATTCGATTTTTTTTAAAAGCTCTCTTTTAATTGTTATCTTTTCAACATTTGACTTTTCGCTCCCAACCCACAACGTTCGATCACCAATTTATACTCAAATCTATAACACAATTATTTATTTCTTCAACAAGACCTTTTCTATTATTTACAAAACTATTCATATAATTATTTCTTATATATTAAGACCACTAGGCATTTCACATCGAAACCTACAACACTATTTATTTCTTCAACAAGACCTTTTCTATTATTTCTTTCTTCAACAAGACCTTTTCTATTATTTACAAAACTATTCATATAATTATTTCTTATATATATATATATATATATATATATATGTGTGTGTGTGTGTGTGTGTGTGTGTATTGGAAACGCTACAAAAAATGAATCAAGCGGTTTTTAGAAACATGATATGATGACAAAATATACTTCCAATAATAATTTTTTTAGTTGACTTAACGTTGTTTCATTTTTTTTATCTATATTTAATAATTACTGGTTTAATTTTTTATATATTATGGTCACTAAAAGAGTGTTTTTTTATTATAGATTTTTCATACATTTATTAATGATAGTACTCCACTATTCAAAAACTCCAATACTCTTTTGTCTATGTAACTCAACTCAATTCGCGAATTATCTGATAAGAGAATGTCCAACCACTAAGAACAAAATTTTGTTCCTAGTGGCACCAACATGCAGTATATTCCATTTTTAGAATACTAACACATTTTCTCATTCATTTTGTTCCTCAATTTTGTTCCTATTGGATCCCTACATACTTTTCAAACACACATCATCAGTTTACCAAAAAAAAAATAGAAGAGGAAGGAAAAGAAAATAAAATAATGAAAAAAATCGAAAGAGATAAAGAGGCGGCAGACAAAAGAACCTCAAAGTCAGACCAACGAAACCTCACTTCACTCTTTTCCTAGGCGCTTGTGTTGCACCCGACATCTAAAAGGCTATTGTGCATCACACACTCCTGGATTTTGTGTGGGTAAGAAGAGAGAGAAAACGTGTTCCTATTTTAGCACAAACTGGAACAACTAGTAGGAACTAATTTGTTAGGAACATCCTCCATTGGCCATGAACAAAATGGAGGTGTTTGAGCATCTCCAATGATGTAGTTCCCAAATTGAAGTCCTTGTGGGTCCTCCATGCCACATACCCAATTTTAATAACCCAACTCCTTAATAACAAACCCCCCCAATAGATTAGTTCCCAAAACTCATTCCTCGTAGACCTACCTCACTACCAAATCAAAAAAGAAAAAGAAAAAGATTTTAAAAGACAACAAAAGTTAACAAAACGGTAACAACAAAAAATTAAAATAAAAAAACATTGTAAAAGTCAATAAAGCAGAAGATGTCAACATGTTTCTCGCCTCATTGACATAAGTTCTCCGCGCATGTGATGAATGCACCTCTCACATTTCAGGGTGGGTTGCACCCGCATAGAAGCAAGTTGTTTTTTGTGTGGCCAGTTGAGTTCCCAAACGGTTATTAGTTGGGAACCTAAATGCTTATTTGGTAAATTTGGGAACCCTCTCTAATATTCCCTTATGGTTGGGAGGAACCCTTGCAAATGTTATTAACCCATTTGGGAACCGCTATCGATGGTGCTCTTGGAACAAAATGTTCTACAAAATGTTGTACATAATCAAAGTTAAACCCACAACTGAAAGTCAAAAGGTCAAAACCCCAACACATAGTTACAGTCGGAGGACTTTTTGCCTTTGACCACTTGCTGGATCCAATCAGTTTGGTGCAGCCACCAATCATTTCCTATGGGTATGTCTCTTCACATTTATCTTCATTATCATTTTGCGAACGATTCATAAAACCCATTGATAATGCACAAAAGTTCTCAATCACATCAAGGGTCCACGTGAGTGGATAGGTGGTACATGGCACAATGATCTGACTTGAATATTTGGACTTTGTCATTTTGAAGGTAAGCTTGATAAACACAATGAACCCCAAACGAACTCCTTGTGTTCTTAAAATCACTAAACATCACTGTAAGATGGTTGGAGATTGGCCGAACCAATAACCCTCCGGTGGGAGAATGAGTATGGATCAAAACAGTCCTTGAACTTTCACTCATGTGGAAATATCCAAGACAATAGCAAGAGCACAGGTGAATTGAGGGGAGTGCATAGGTGCAAGGGTCTTTTGAATCAAAAGAGAATCCAACCTTGCTTGGGCCTTTTATAGTGGAAATCGTAGGAGACAAGGCCTGAGCCCGACTCTACTGGCATTAATGGTGATGGGACATTTATTAAGCGTAACTTTCCCAATGATGTCAGAAAAAACAGTTTAGCATAAATGGTGGTTGACTGAGGCATTACGTAAGTTTTATACTTAGTGGCTAAATAGACTGCGTACCAGTTAGTGTGGTAGTTTTGTATAGAACTTAACTTTTAGAACATATTAGTTTAGACTTCGAGTTCCAGCAAGCATCACCTGCAGACTTCAGCAAGCCTTAAAAGCTTCACCAGCATACTTCACCAACAAACCTTGTTTGCCTATGACTTAACTGCTCAGTTCATATCTAAAGTCTAAAGAGATCAAGATGTCCTAGCCCAACATATTAAAAAGATTATGATTTCAGATATTCACTTCAGAATATCTGTTTGAAATATATCTTCCAAGTTGACTTCTTGAAGAAGTTTCTTATGCATGTTTTATGGAAATATAGAAGACTTTCCTCTTTGATGATTGTGGAACAGTGAGATAGAGTGGACACACAGTCTAACACACCGATCTCTGAAGCAATTGTAGACTATACCATCTCTTGCAGGTCAGAGCTGTTTTCAACTATCCATTGTTCCTTTATAGTGTCTGATCCACGTCTACACTACTTGATCAGACCTACTTGAAAGAAATTCAAACCAACAACTATTTGCATTTAATGCACCCAACCTACTGTAGTTGTTGATTTCTTCTTCTTCCACAATGGTATCAAGGATTCTCTCATATAAATACTACCATTGAAGACGAAGAACTAAATGATCTGAAACTACTCAAGAACTTACAAGTTCTTACTCTTAGTGCATTCAAGATATCCTCAATAGATCAAATGAAGTCCTCAATGTCAACAAGAGGGTTGCATAATCATTTCCATTTATTACCTTCTTAACTGTTGTTACATTAACTGTTCTTTAATGCAAGTGAATAATATGTTCTTCAGACATTTACTTCAACCACCAAACACTAGCCAAATATTTTCTAGACGATCCATTAGTGATTTCTATAATAGAACTAGTGGAAAACATAGTGCACTTTCTAATCCAAGGTTAACTTCTTTGGTGGTGGACGTATTACTATTTATAGTACGAACCATCTCAAAATCTTTAAGTTCTTTACTTATTGCTTTTACTTATTAATCTGCTTATCTACTTGTTTATTTTATCTCTTGTTAGCATTAAAATTAGAGATCAACCAAGTCTACATGCAATGCTTACCAGCAGACTTAGTCTAACTTTCTAGTGTTCCATCCGTTGCTGCAACTTTTTCTTTGTGTTGTATGCATACACTTTCAGGAAATTATCTCAAAAGCTTTTAAGTGTTACTAGGCTATTTAAGCCCCCCTTCTAACTTAGTATTGTGCCCTTTGGGACTAACACACGATGAGGTGGTTTCGGCGATAGTCAGGTAAATGAGATTTTCATTAATAGAGATTGGACTACTCATCGGGGATCCCTTTGCGGCTCCGACCTTCGACGACCTTCCCTAGTTCCTGGTTGAGGACCACCACATCGGACAACCAGTTTGTTACAGTCATGATCGACCATGCTCTACCAACTGGCGAGCTTTAAAAACCAACGAAGCCAATCCCACCCCTTACCAAAGAATCAAGACTAGTGGGCATCTGTAGTGTCTTGTGGAAAATCCTACTTTCGTTTCATGTCCAAAGCCCACCACATGTACCCTTGCCGCAGCCTAGGGTTGTAAACAAATCAAATCTTTTTTATTCAATTCGGAATTCAGTATTTGTTGGTCCCAAGTAGGCTCAATCTAGGCTAGAAAGAGGGGGGTTGAATAGCCTAGTTGTGTTTTTTTTATAAATATTTTAAAAACTTTTCAAATTGTTCTTCTTCTTTTAGAAAAAAATAACTAACTCTTAAGAAGAGTTAGGGCAGTGGAAATAGAGAAGATGAAATAGAAGGAAGGTTGTTGCTCTCAAAAGACTCAGTAGCAGACTTAAGCAGTTAGGAGCAGTGCAGTTAAAATTAAATGCAAGGTAAGCAGAGACAGTTCAAACGAAACAATACACAAGGATTTAGAAGTGGTTCATACTATGAATAATACTACGTCCACTACCAAAGTGGTTAGCTTTGGATTTTGAAAGGTGCACTTGTTTATCAACTAGGTGAGAAAGTTAGATCTCTAATGGATCGTGTACAAAAATATTTTTCAACCAAATGTTTAATGATGAGAGAAACAATCAATGAATAATTCTTCTCTCAAGTGCTAAAGTAAAGAACAACTAATATCAAACTAGAAGAAGCTGAAAGTAAGTAAAGACTGGTAGATCTGCAGCTTTAGTAAGTTTGGTGAAGTGTTAGTTCTTGTCCTTTGATCTCTTGAATGCTTGAGTATTGAAGATGAAGCTTGAGTATTGAATACGCAAGAGATGTGTGTTGATCAGATCTTCAAGACTCGAATATATACCATGAGAGATCTTCAGGACCATTGGACTGAAAGTGGAGAGGTTGAATCCAACATTATAATACATTGAATGCATTTCGACGCTTTGTAAAATGAGATGCTGTGATACAGAAGCAGTCATTCCCAAACAGAGTAAGGTTGCAGCTTGCAAGCATTACAGCTTGAAAGTCTTCTTAGCCAAAAGAGGTAATGTCTTCAGTCTTCATGATTCAGTTGTCTGTGCAGTTTGTCTGGAGTCAGACAATGACATAGTTGACTTCTTTGGACGGAAATCTGATGAACATATTTTGAATATTATTTGACTAGATATTAAAAATATCTAGATCAAATAATATATGACCTAAATCCACGTGTTTGGCTGAGCTTAGATTTTGAGCTGAGCAGACTTCAAAGTCTGCTGGTGAGACGTGCTTTCAAGGTTGCTGTTGAAACCTGCTGGTCCGCGCCTTGGAGAAATTAACTGTTGAATCTTGCCTTAATTAAATTTGCTTAAAATCATTCTACTTTGTGTCAATATAGAACTTATAAGTTCTTAAAAAGTATTGGTCAGCTTGCAGTATATTCTTATCAGTCAGTTAGAAATAGTTGACCCTAGTTTTAAAGTGTCAGCTTCTTTACCTTCTTTGCTTGAACATATCCTAGTACTAACACTTTCCTATTTTGTATTTTGATAGATCTTATGTTTGTTATCTCTATAACAAAATCCATATGATCTTGTGAGAAGATACGTTTGTATTGAAAAACACATTTCAAATTCAAATGTGTTCCTAACGGGCTGCACTTCAAGTTCACCTATAAATACCCACATGAATCACTTGAAGAAAGTATCTGAAGCAATTCATATTCTCAAAGCAATTCACTCACTTGAAGTGCCTCAGTTTTTATAACTTTAGCTAGATATACTTCACTGTTATTTATTTTCTAGTTATTGTTTAGACATTCACTGAATTACTTCTTTCATATTCTTTAAGAAATCAGTTGAATTGTCTCACGAGTGTGATTGTATTTCAATCATACTCCATAAACACTGGTCTTTGTTGTACACTGATCCATTACAGATCACTTAGATTTTTAATAATATTAGTGCACTTCAAAAATCCAAATTTGACCAACTTGGTAGTGGACGTAGCAGTTTTTACCGTGAACCACTTTAATTCCTTTGTCCTATATTTCATCAACTCTTACAAACTAATCTAACACTTAAGAAGTCTTGATCTCTTTAAGTGTCGGCCAGTTATTTCACAAATTGTTTACTCAGTTGTTTTGATAAATTGTTCTTCAGTTCATTCTTTATATTCAGTGATCTATTTTCAAAAGAAAATAAATTGTGTCAGTCAGCTGACCAATTCTCCATCAGCGTAAGCTTCTTTGAAACATCAACCAGCTGACACATTATCAGCTGACTGACAAAATTACATTTTTCTGCTGTAACTTTCAAAGTTTCTCAAAATTACCCTCAAAGTTTTTAAAAGGCTATTCACCCCCCTCTAGCCTTGTCAGTTGCTAACTGGACTTACACTAACACTAAACTATTCTATTACACCCTTGATTCTAAGATAGTTGCCACACTAACGGGTATGCAGACCTTTTAGCCACTGAGCAATAGAATCAAAAGATGATTCAACCAAATCTAGAACCTATAAAGGCCAACAGTATTCGTATTCGAAATATTCGAATTCGAATTTTTTTTAATATTCGATAAGGATTCGAATACGAATACGAATTACCCAAGTGCGGTATTCCTTAACCCATTACGGCTGATCACGCAAAATGTGTGGTGATCCTGTGTTGTCGTCCACGTGTGAGCGAGGATGATGTGGCAGTTTCTGGTTCGTCCTTTTCGCGTGACCTGCACAAATTAAACAATAAACTCCGTTAAGGTGTCGGGTTGGCCCGACTATAACCCTCCGGCGTTAAAGTCAGATTTCCGGTAGGGAATTGGTAATAAATAGGCCGTGATAATAGTTTGATAGGAAGCTGTGATAAAAGAGTTATGATATCGCTGAAATTACTTACCTTGCCCTGAATGTGCATTCTCATATTTATACTTGAAGTTTATGGCGACGTGGCAGCTAGTGATTGGGGAGCATAAAGCGGCGGTTATTAAATGCGTTGAGGGTCTTCGTCAGGAATGAGTGAACTGTGCGCTTGTTAGAGAGTTGGTATTGGCGTGCAGCGGTTTTCTCGAGCCTAGGGAAATGGTTTGTCGGGGTGGGTGATTGATCTGAGGCCAAGGCCGAGTGGTTCTTGTGACGAACGCTTTTGTGGTTTGCCGAGGTTAGGGATAATGGAGCGATTTGGTGGCGGGCCGAGGGTGCCCGTGGTCTTTTAGGCCGATCGTGGTGGGCTCGTCCACAGATGCCGAGGGTCATGATGCGAGGTTGAAGTGATTTTTCTTAGGGGTGAGTGGTCCTATCTTCGCTCTTGGGGTGGCTCTTCGGTGGGACCCTCTTTTTTTGTCCGAGGTCGGATCCTTGGCGTCTTGAGGGTCAATCCTCGGTTTAATCCTTCGGTGCCCCCTACTTTTGGTCGCTCGGCCGAGAAGGTAAAAAGTAATATCGTTGCTCGATGGTAGGAGGTCGGTGTTATGTTTCTGGCCGAGGATGGCTTTATGGTTTTCGAATTCGAGGCTGATGCCGAGTATTTCTAACGAGATATGTTGGAAGTTTATGGGATGTTTTTGAATATCTGTGCAGTCAGGACATTTCGTCTTTTCAGGCTGTCAGTTCATTTAATGCAGGTTTTTGGCGGTTTCTTGGTTTTCGTTTTTGGGCGGCTTTTCGAATTTCGAAAAGTTTTTAATGCCGCCTTTTTCTGCGTCTCGAATCCAGAGAAAATAATGACGTGGCAAAATTTTGTTGGCTCTGAAAAAACACGTGGGTCGGTCCGATGAATTTTCGGGGCCCCGGTTCAAAACGATGTCGTTGCAGGGGGCGTATAAGAGTCTTCTTTTTTTATTTTTCTTGTTTACCGTTCTCATTTCTCTCTACACGGATTCTTCCCTTTGTTTGGCGATTTCTCAAAGCATTCGGCGGCTTCATTCCGTTCACGTCCTTGTTTACCTCGAAAACCGTAAGTGTTTCTGTACCCTTTTCCACGTTTTCCACGTTCCTCCTCTTCCCCGGGTGGTTTCTACGGCGATTTTAGTGTTTTTCAGGCCCGGTACTGGGTTTGGGTTTTTCTCCGATTTGGGGTTTTTAACTTTTTCCGGTATCTTTATCATTTTTCAGGCGAGTTTTTCCACTTTCTCGTAGATTTCCCCGGCGGTCTTCCAGTTTGACTTCATTTGGTACGGTTTCTTTCCTTTGCTTTTCTTTCTAGAGTAGTATGTCTCGTAGGATTCCTTTTCCGTTTTTCATCTTCATCTTCTTCTAGCGGTTCCTCCATGGGAACCCGATAGATTCGAACTGAGGGTTATTAGAATACCGTTTCGGTTAGGAGTCCTCTCTTTTCTTCCCGATAACGTGGGCGAGGCCTCTGCAGAGTGAGTTCCGGTGGCGAGGATCTTTCTCGTGCCAGGTACCCCTTTCAGGCATGGCAGTCCTTTAGGCGAGGGTACTCTAGCGGTTCGGTGAGAATGATGCCGGACATCGACCTCGGCGGTTTTGAGGCGGCGACCTATGTGATGGCAAGGCGAGTTTGTACCTCTCGGTCGGGCTTGGAGAGGTGTAGAGGTGAAAGTTTGTTTGGCCGGGAGATTGTGGTGGATACAGTGATCTATAAAGGCGGCGACCGTGGGTCCTCTTAGCTCAGCTACAGGTCATGCTCGATTTCTTCCTTAGATACGGACGGTAAGGGCCCCTTTGTTGAGTCAGTCTTTGGGAAGTCTCCTCGCGGCGGTCCTATGTATAGGCAGTGCGAGGATAAATGGGTGGAGGTTACACCTCGGCAAGCGAGGTTTCTCCTTGCGCGGTTACGGGGTGAAGGTTAGCCGGCCCTTTGGAAGTTCGGCGGCAGTTTTTACGCCGGACTATCCATCGGCCTTATGAGAGTGTTTACGTCTTAGGGATTCGTATTGGCTTAAGTCGATTGCTCAATTTTTACCGGGGAGAGGGTTTTACACTTTCGGCGGATTGAAAGAAGTTTGCGGCAACGACAACTCGGCAGGATCGCTAGTGGGCGAGGCTTACATTTTCGGGGAGAGATGGGGGACGAGGTGAGAGGGTGCCTCGCGTTTTGAGGCCCCTTCGAAAATAAGATAGGTTTGGCAGATGTGGAGGCGTGGTCGCGGGTGTATGGTTCGATTTTTTAGAGGTTCCGTTCATTCGAGATTTGGGATTCCGAGAAGGCTGGGGCCTTCGTAGCCATGTTGCCTTTATTCCAGCCTCTTGGAGTTTTCTCCTGCGCTTGCCCTCGACCCTTTCCTCTGCGAATTTTTGACCCCGGACGAGTTCACTTCCTCGGATCTCTCCTTGACCCAGAGCCTTGGTGAGTTTCTTTGTCTGCACTGAAGGGATTTGAGCCTACATTGGGCCTCTTTTGCTATTACTACAAGGTCGGCATCTCTATGAGCCGGTTTGTTCTTCGGCATCTTCGGGGATTCCTCTTTTGGCGAGTTTTGGGAGCAAAGACCCGCAGTGGTCAGAAGGTTACGCTCATGGAGTCGGTGGGGTGGAACTTTGAGGTTCACTGAAGGGAAAACCTCACAGGTCTCTCGGGGCGAAAACTTTAAATCTGCCCGGCGAAACTACGAGGATTGCTATCGAGGCCCCCTTGCTCGGCGATGAAGGAGTGAAATTTGGTCCTATAATTGGAAGGCCATAGTGGAGGATGAGGGCCTCCTATCAAGGTTCTGGCTTTTTGCAGTTGATGTTGAGGGTGTGAGAGGCATATTAAATTTTGAGCAGTAATTTGGACCTTGCACGGGGTTGGTTGTTTGGCTCGGTGTGTCGAGATGTGAGGGTATAGGCAGGCTCGAGTGCCCGACAGCAGGTCGATTTTGTTTATTCTGTTTTGTTTTGTTTCTTTTGGTTTTTTGTTGAATTCGCTTTTTGAGTGCTTGATGCGACCTTCCTATTTTTTGTAGAGATGGCATTTCACGAGATGCCGTTCGGCCAAA
>CM028377.1:148430723-148603679 GCA_013146195.2 Codonopsis lanceolata
CTATAATGCACATGCAAATCCACAATTCTTGGCATTGGTAAAACGAAAGTTAAAAAGGCTAGGGTTTAATCAAAACTTGGTTTAGACAAAGAAATAGGAAGGGCTCAAAAGGGTTAACTAGGGGATAATGTTAACAGGTAGGATAGCAAAAAGATAGCTAAAATTGGTTTTTCCTAAGTGCCTTAATCACGTTAGTGCATAAACCCATTATGTGATTTTGAAATGTAAACAACATGCAAGTTCTAGAATTAACATCCGAATGTGAGTAACACACAGGAAGAAATGAGAGCAAAATGAATTTCATGCTCCAAAAGTGGCCCAAAACCTCACTTAAAAGGTTATAAGTCAACACATACATATCCACAGGCTGAAGAAACCCTTTCTGAAAAAAAATGCAATTAATTTAAAACAAAAACATTTCAAATACAATTCCATTACATATAAAAAATTCTTCTTTAACCATGATAATGCACATTAAAATATCAAACAACCCAAACAACATCAAAAATCATGAATCATATCTTCATAGCCAACAAAAATTCCCAACAACAAAAAATAAAAACATGCATTCAAGATTTACCAAAATCCAAAATCACCAACATCCAAAATTACCAACCAACATCCAAAACTGCCAACATTCAAAATTACCCCCCCCCCACACCAAAACTGGGCATTGTCCCCAATGAACAAATAAGTACAAAAGAAAAAGGGAGAAGAACTTCCCTAATTATGCGGACGGAGGAGGAGGAGGCGGCGGGGGACGAAAACCAACAAAATCGAAGTATGCCAGCAACATGGCCTGCAGATGCCGCTGGTTTTCATCCATACGTTGCTGGTTGGCATCGATACGCTGCACCGCAGCTCGGAGTTCTCGCAATTCCGGATCAGAGGGAGTAGAGGGACCAGCGGTACCTGCAATGATCATAGTCGCCGGTGTAGACACATCACCGAGGAGGAGCTTTTTCATCAACAAATTTCAAAAGACCCATTCGATACAAACACTTAATATCCAAAGGTTCACATTCACATGCCACATTCAAGTCATGCTGTTGTAAATTTAAAACACCCAAATTCACGGCTAACATGGTTATCACTGAACCAAGACTCAATGGGCGGCTTTTCTTTTTCAACACTGCAACAAATTGGCTTGCTAGCCAATAACCAAGATTAACTTTTTTTCTGTTTATCATACACCACAAAAAGAACAATTCCGGTTTTGTACAAATATTGGAGCCATCTTTCCGACCTGAAAAACTGTATGCCAAAAATTTCTGTATTATTTGCAAAGCATGGTCTTTTATACAGATACTTTTCGAACGACTGGGATTGTATGGTTCCCTGTCGTTCGAAATAGTATGCCAAGCCAAATTACAGTCAGAATTGAAAGGCTCACAATATTCACAAAACGAAATTTCTTTTCTCGATTGGGAACAGGCCGCATATAAAACGCAAAGCATCATTAAATGCATTCAAAGACATACTAAAACCTTCCCCATTAAACGAAATCGATCAGATTGGGGTATCCGCAAAAGTTTCCTCAAGATTGAAAACAAAGTACAATAGAATTCGCGAATTCATCAAATGCAGAAAATCCAAAACCCGTAAATTGTCCCAAATTACATTACGCATAAACCGGCAACTCTACCGCATAAATTCAAAGCGTTTAAAGTAGGAAGATGAAAGCTCTTACCGCAATGATCCGGGCGAAATAAAATGGCCGCTGATGGACAGCTTTGGTGTTGAATGTTGCTCCTCGATGAATAACCTTATCGAGCACGCCTTCCCTTTAAGAACCCGTGGTTTCTTTCACAAGAGTGAAACATTGACATTGGTAATGTCAATGTTTCCGAGGCTCTTCGATGTGTGGGCGAACCGAGCGGCGAATGAGGCCGGTGCTCTAATCCTCAACAGTGAACGCGAGGCTCATTGGTTGGGTTCCTTGTTGACGCCGAAGGACCGCCACATGAGATTTAACAAAATGGTTGATGCTCGAAGAAGTCAGAGGCTTGGCCACGCATAAGAATCCGTGATGAGTGAGAAGAAGCCGCCAAAGAAGAAGAAGTACGAGATTTCAACAGTTCGCCGATGTGATGCCCAATTGCCGTGGCATAATTTGTAGCAATCGACTTGAACGGCGCCGAGGGGCGAGATGGAGCAATACTTCTTTGGGGCCATGGTTGATGGAGACGAGCAACAATGGTGGCCGAAACTTTGAGGGAGAATCCTCAGCACAACTTGATGAAGATGAAGGGAGATTGCGTGCTTGAAGAGAAGAGAGAAATTAGGCTAAAAGCCCCAAATTGAAATTTAGCCGTTTTATGTGAACGGCCTCACTATTCACCCGCTATTTTGCCTTCTTTGGAAACTTGACACTTAACCCCTATAGTTATTGCCGCACGTCCCAAGAAATTGGATTGCTCTCAAGATTCTCACCAAAAACACTCAGACTCTCTGCATGCACTCCAAACCCGCCGCCACAAACCCAACTAAAAAAAACATTAAAACAAAGATAAAAATTAATTAAAACTAAGAAAATCTAAGCATTAAAATTAATATAAATAAAATAAAATTAAATAAACAAAATTAAAATAAACAAAATTAAAAACATTGGGTTGCCTCCCAATTAGCGCCGCTATTTACCTGCCTCAGAGCTAGACCCAATGCCTACCCTCAATATTACTCATAAATTAGGCCAACGTGATTTCTTCAACGGCTTCCGACACATCAAAATTCTCATAATAAGATTTCAATCGAGTCCCGTTGACCTTGAAAACTTTCTCGAGTATGCAGACTGAATTTCAAAAACTCCATGGACAAAACACTCACAATCACATATGGACCCATCGAGACCTCAATTTTCCGGCATCAATTTTAATCGTGAGTTAAACAAATACTTTTTGTCCCATCGCAAAACTTTTCCGACGAATCAACCTGTCATGAAGCTTCTTAGTCCGCTTCTGAAACTGCACTATCATAGGCTTCCAATCAACTCATCTAATTCCTCAGTTGCAGCCTTCCTTTCAAGACCAGCCGCTTTAAAATCCATGTTGCACTCTTTCACCGCCTAACTATGTTCACCAAGCAACCAAGATAAGATTGCCAAACACCAATCGATATGGCGACATACCAATTGGTGTTTTTGTATGCTGGCCCATAGTGCATCGTCCATCTCGAACTCCAATCCTTCCGTTAGGATTTATCATCTTTTCCAAAATTCCTTTGATTTCTCTCGCTTGAAATTTCGCCTCGCCCATTTGTTTCATGATGATATGTAGTTGCTACTCTATGGTGTACACCATACTTGAGCATCAATGCTTTCACGCTTCGATTGCAGAAATGAGTCCCCTGATCACTAATCACAGCTCTTGGAATACCAAACCTGCTGAATATGTTAGACCTGAGAAAACTCACAACAACTTTCGAATCGTTAGTCCTAGCTTTTGCTTCTACCCACTTGAAACATAATCCACCGCAAGCAAAATATATAGATTAAAAGAAGAAATGGTCCCATGAAATCCATTCCCAAACATCAAAAATTTCACAAATTAAAATTGGAACTGGGGCATCTCATCTCTCAAAGTTAAATTCCCAATCTTTTGGCACCTATCACAGCCTTTTACAAAACATAGGCATCTTTGAAAAGAGTTTCCCAATAAAACCCACAATCCAAAAATCTTGTCGCTCGCCTCGACCAAAATGTCCTCCACAAGCATAATTATGACAATATACTAATATGGAATGAATCTCATCATTGGCCACACACCTACGAATGACTTGATCAGAACCAATACGCCAAAGATAAGGTTCATCCCATATATAGTATTTAGAGTCACTTCTGATTTTATTCTTTTTGAACTATTCATTCCTTGTGGAAAACTCCACTACTAAAAGTTAACTATATCAAGATACCAAGGTTCCTTACCTAGCTTACCTTGCACCAAGAAAAGGTGTTCATCCTGAACGCTCGTAAATTGATATGGGTCTTCAGCACCAACCTCGCTCAAATGATCGCCTACCGAATTGTCCTTCCTTGCAATCCTTAATCTCCCATGTAAATTTTTGCAATGAAGAATCCATCCGATCGCCTGGCTTAGACTTCTTTGCCAAAAGGTACTTGAGTGCCGCATGATCCGAGAAAACCACCACTTTGCTCCCAAAGAAATAAGATCTAAACTTCTCAAATGCAAAGACTATGGCCAACAACTCCTTTTCCGATGTGGTGTAATTGCATTCTGCATTGAGAGTTTTCAAGCATAATATATCACATGACGTTGCTTCCTTTCTTTGTCCAAGAATCTTCCTACCGCATATGACTGCATCACACATGAGTTCGAATCTGGGCATCCCACTTTGGTGGTCGAATGATAGGAGCCGAGGTCGCCTTCTTTCAACAAATCAAAGCCTTCTTGCACTCTTCTCCAAATTCAAAAGGAACATCCTGTTGAAGCAATCTTGTTAAAGGTTGTGCTATTGGAGAAGTCTTGAATAAATCGCTCAGAAAATCCTCGCATGACCAAGCACACTACGAATATCTTTCACATTAGTAGGATAAGGCAATTTAGCAATTAAATCAACCTTAGCTTTGTCCACTTCAATTCCTCTTTCAGAAACTACATGACCTAACACTATTCCCTCTTGTACCATAAAATGGCATTTCTCATAGTTAAGAACCAGGTTAGTGTCCATGCAACGTTTCATGACCTTAGATAAATTATCTAAGCATTGATCAAATGAATCACCATACACCGTAAAATCATCCATAAAAATCTCTATGCAATGCTCAATCATATCAGAAAAGATACTCATCATACATCTTTGAAATGTACCAGGTGCATTACACAGACCAAAAGGCATACGACGAAAAGCAAAGGTACCGAATGGGCACGTGAAAGTTGTTTTTTCCTGATCTTCAGGTGCAACTAGAATCTGATAGTAATCTGAATAACCATCTAAAAACAAAATATCTTTTACCCGCCAACCCCACTTTCTAACATCGATCAATGAATGGGAGAGGAAAATGATCCTTTCGGTGGCGGCATTTAACTTTCGAAGTCTAAATCGCACATTCGCCACCCATTTTGCAATCTCATAGGTACCAACTCATTCTTTTCATTCTCCACCAAGGTAAAACCTTGTTTTCTTAGGAACAAGATGAACGGGGCTTACCCAAGTGCTGTCAGAAATAGGAAAAATAATTCCTAAATCCAAAAGCTTCAAAATCTCATTGAGAACAACTTCCTTCATGGGCGGATTCAATTTCCGCTGTGGATCACGAACAGGCTTAGAATCAGCTTCTAACAAAATACGATGCATGCACATTGAAGGGCTGATTCCCTTAATGTCCGCAAGTGTCCAACCAATTGCTCCTTTGTTCTCTCTCAAAACTCTTAGCAACTTTTCTTCCTGCAACTCAGTCAAATTATTAGCAATAATGACTGGCAAAGTTTCATTTTCACCTAAGTAGACATATTTCAAGTGTTCAGGTAACTTTTTTAATTCTAACTTAGGTGCTTGAATTGTAGAAGGAAGAATTTTTTCACTTGACATTGGTAATGGAAGAGTCGGAAAATCTGATTTTGATGTAACTTCAGGTGTGGAATAAAGAGCCATGATACTCTCTTGCATTTCAACATTGTTTTGAAAAGGTACATCCTTATCAGTCAAACTTTTCACAAGGACCACTTCCAATTTGTCATCAAGAACATTAGACTCAAACTCATCTCATGCATTGAATCAATGACACTCACATGAAAAACAGACTCCGAATCACTTGGATATTTCATGGCATCAAATACATTAAAAGTTACCACATTGCCATCAAATTCAAGTGTCAAAGTTCCCTTGTCTACATCAATTTTTGTTTTTGCTGTTTTCATGAATGGTCTCCCTAACAGAATAAGAGAAGGATGAGGAGAACATGAATCATCCATATCTATAACATAGAAATCCACCGGAAAAATTAAGTCATTTACTTTCACCAAAACATCCTCTACCACACCCTCAGGATAAGAATTAGACCTATCAACCAATTGTATGATTACTCTTGTATCTCGCAATGGGCCTAAATTCAATTCTTTATATACAGATAAGGGCATGACATTAATGGACGCTCCTAGATCAAGCATGGCTTTTTCAACTTTTTTATTACCTATAATACAAGGAATAGTATACATACCTGGGTCCTTGCATTTCTGAGGTAATTTCCGTTGAATCATGGTGAAACATTCTCACTTACCAACACCTTCTCATCTTGTCGCAACTTCATTTTTTAACAACTCCTTAAGAAACTTGGCATACCTAGGCACTTGCTTAATAGCCTCTAAAAGAGGAATATTAATTTCTACCTTGCTAAAGGTATCCAAAATTGCCTTGTCATCTTGCTCTTTCTTTTCCTTTGCCAATCTTCCTGGAAAAGGTGGAGGAATCATTATTTTCTCGATTTCGAACCCGATTCTCCAACTTTTTCCTTCATTGAACTCTCATACATGCACTCTCATCATTGTGGCTGCCGTTTCACACTTCTTTTTCCTTTTTGCAAAATCACGTAACTCTTTACCACTCTAAGAGTTACTGCACATGCATTCTCCTTGGATTTTTTTTTTTCAACTTGAGACGGTAGTCTACCTTGGTTCACTTCCATTTTGCTCATTGATCTGACCAATTGTGAGATCCGATCCTCCAAAGACTTGATGCTAGCCTTTGTTTGCCGATTGCTTCATGAATCGCCTGGCATCCGTATCCAAACTTTGATCAAAGTTTCAATTTCCCCAGATTCCAGTGTTAACATCAGCCGAATCGGTACCGAGCAGAGAAATGGAGGCCGATTCTCAGGAGAAATTCAGATTGGGCCATAACTCAAATTTGATGATCGCGCCAACCCGATTATAGTTATTAGAGTATGGGTCATACTTCCTTTGTTGCGCCCTTGAAATCCACCAACAAAGACATTTACCAATTCCTTGGGTTCTTCTTGCAATGTTGGACACATATCTGTCGGATGACCCACGTTCGAACAAATGCCGCACGCTCTTGTTGAATTTGTCTGAAACAAGCTCCACAAAAGTTAAGTGTCAATTCTACGATCAATAGAAGAAACAATCACCTCATTCACTTTACTTGAACCTCCGATTGTCGTGTCCCGAATTGTGAGCATTTTCACCATATCATTAATTAACCGCTGGGCTTCCTCCAACGTATTGTTCATGAAAGCTCCCCCAATCAATCATGTTCCTATCTCGCAATTAATAAACCTTCATAAAAATATTGGATTAGCAATCGATCGAAATTTGGTCCGAGGACAACTCACACAATTGTTTAAATCGCTCCCAATATTCGTACAAAGTTTCTCCCACAACCGCCTTATTCCGCATAAATGTCTTTGCGAATATTTCTGCTCGTGAAGCGGGAAAAAAATCGCTCTAGAAACTTCTTCTTCATTTCAGCCACGTGTCGATTGCTCCTGATGTAAATCAAACATCCAATCCTTTGCTTTGTCCGCCAATGTGAAAGGAAAAGCCCTCAATTTCATGTTGTCTTCTATCATTCCTTGCGGCCTTTGACTCGAACATGCTAGATGAAAAGCCATCGATGCTTGTGAGGATCTTCGCCAATCAATCCATGGAACTTGGGTAGCAATTGGATCGGAACAGGTTTGAGTTCAAATTGAGCATTCACTTCCGGAAAAGTGATACCAAGAGGTGGCTGATTCACATCCAGAGTAGCCATTTCTCTTAGAGTTCGATGAGGGTCTGCCATTTCGGCTAAAGGAGCAACTTCCTCAACTTCAACTTCCTCTTGTTCTTCCTTCACTTGCTCTTCTTCCAGCTCTTCGTCACTTGAATCGCTTGAACTAGCCAGGTTCAAATGTCGATCATCGAATTCCTACCAAGAGATGTTTGCTGCCATTTAGCTTAGTTTGTTTTGTTAATCTTCTAGTCGCTTCTCAATCTCCTGTCAAAATCAATTTTTCCATGACGAGAAGATCGAGGCATAAAAGATACAAAACAACAATAAAATTCTAACGAAGAAATAAATATCGAGAACTGTTCCCCAGGCACGCGGCCAAAATTTGACGAATGTCAAATCGTCAAAATTAATTTTTCCTCATTCCTTAATAATGAGTATAAGGTAAGTTGGGATCGTATCCGCAGGGAACGTCGAAGTTATTTCTTTTTAGAATTTTATGAGTAAACAGTTGAACACAAATTTATATTTTTAATTAACTACGAATAACTTCAAAACTAATTACTAAAAACTAATGTACTAAGCTTATCAGATTAACAATTAATTTAACTCAATAAAAATTAAATCCAGTCAATGAGTCAATTTCATCTCGCATTTTATTTCTGATCATCGATGCAAAGATATCTTGTAGGATTTTAAATAAACCGGTTAAAAGTGTCGACGAACGCCTAACACTCAATCTCTCCTTGTCGTATTGATAATTAAGAGACGCTCGTTAATTACCGTCTAACCGAGTTACAACCTCCGAGACGCTCGTAAGATTTAATAACTCGGTTGCATTAAGAAACGAGAGACCCGATTCAAAGCCACGCATATTCAAGCAATAGCATGTAACCATGATTATTTGTTCCCGTAATACGGTCTGATTATGCTTGTGATGCCTAAAAGGTGTATTACTTGCCACTTTGTTAAAGCCGAGGACAATTACGGATCAACGGTGTTAACTAGCTTTAGAATATTATACTAATTAATATTCTGGCCATTAAACATTAATGAGACACAATATTCTTCCAACG
Organism: Codonopsis lanceolata; assembly: GCA_013146195.2. NCBI lineage: Eukaryota > Viridiplantae > Streptophyta > Magnoliopsida > Asterales > Campanulaceae > Codonopsis > Codonopsis lanceolata. Next base: position 148,439,483 of record CM028377.1, read on the forward strand.
TGTAAAACGGAGAACAAATAAATATTCAAAACCCACACAAGAATAAGATCAATTAGATCTCACAGAAATAAAAGGCTTGAGACTTAATCTCTCATTGACTGGAAGAAGAAAGCTAGCTACTAAACATCATTAATTAAAATAACTTACAAAAATAACAAGAGTTTTGTTCCCAGCAGTTCTGAACTTCCAAAGAAAAATACAAGTTTCTCCTCTTTTCCCTAACAATTGTTTCTCACTGTTTTTCTCCAAGGTTACTGACTGAATGTTTTTCTTCCTCCTCGCCGAATTTTCTTTGATCAGAAAATACATCAATAAATATCACTATCTCCTCCCACTAACTCCACTACTTGGTAGTTTTAAAACTACCAATAACTTGCAAAAACCTCCCACTACTTGGTAGTTTAATTTAATACATGAACTGAATTAGACAATACTAACTGCATTGTCTAACTGCCTATCAGATCTTCCCGAAACTTCAGTGACTAGCCCCAGCTCAGCTCCGAAACTGTGGATATCACATGCCCATGTGACCTCCCAAATTTTCCTCTTGGCCTGAATCCAGCACTTTCCTCAGTTGCAGCTGCCTGTGTACCTACATCATGATCAACACAAAAACCAACCAAAAGTGTAATGTTTTGCTCTAAAATAATCATAAAACCGACTAATTTTATCACACTTTTGGGTTCCCATCACTTGTGTTAAGAGCAAATATCACAAAGTGAGTTTTCCACCTCTTTCCCTAGGAAAGCATTATAGTAAGACATTCCTTGACTACATACATGTCGATGTATGGGGGCCTCCGAGTGTGCCCACTCAAGGTGGCAATAAGTATTTTCTATCCATCATTGATGAATTTTCACGAAAAGTTTGAGTTTTCTTAATGAAACACAAATCTGATTCATTTGAAAATTTAAAAAATTGGAAAGTTTTTATTGAAAATCAAACAGGAAAGAAAATTAAAATTCTTAGGATCGATAATGAGTTAGAATTCTGTAATCATGAGTTTGATGAATTCTGTGTTATAAATGGTATTGTCGACACAAAATTGTTCCCTATAACCCGGAACAAAATGATATTGTCGAGCGTATGAATAAGACTCTTTTGGAAAGAGTTAGGGCTATGCTTAATACCTCAGGTCTCTCCAAACGATTTTGGGGAGAGGCAGCTATAACTGCCGCCTATATCATTAATAGGTCCTCTTCTGTGCCTTTACATAGTAGATGCCCTGAAGCGATCTTTACAGGCAAAGAGATTAATATCTCGCATATTAGGGTGTTCGGTTGTGTGTCTTATGCACATCAAAGACATGGCAAACTTGAACCTTGGGCTGCTAGGTGTGTGTTTTTAGGGTACCCGGAGGGTGTGAAAGGGTATAGACTTTGGTTAAAAGAGGAACATGGTTTTAAAATCATAATAATTATGGATGTTGTCTTTAATGAACATGAATTTCCGTGCTTGATTTATGCTCAACCTATACCTGTTAATGATGTTCCCCCTCTCTCGACTCTAATTGCGGTGGAGCAACCCCATTTTATTGATGCTAATGTGCCAACTGAAAATGTGAAAATTGATCATGAGAATGAACATGTTGAAATTGAACACAATGAAGATGATGAAAATGTGGAAAATGAGCATGTCCCGGAAATAAAAAATCTAGATGACTACCAACTTGCTAGGGATCGACCTAGACGGGAAGTTAGGAAACCATCTAGACTTAATGATTTTCAAATAACATCTTTTGTGTTAAGTGTTTGTGAATCTCTTGACAATTGTGATGAACATAAATCTTATAAAGATGCTTTAAAGTCTTCTCATTCTGCTAAGTGGTTAAATGTTATGAAAGATGAAATGAACTCGTTGCATGTTAACCAAACATGGACATTGGTCCCTAAACCTAAAACATGTTCTCTTGTTACTTGCAAATGGTTAAGAATAGGAATGAGATTGTTAGATTTAAAGCGTGTTTGGTGGCTAAAGGGTTTACTCAAAAAGAGGGGATAGATTATAAAGAAATTTTTGCTCCGATTGTCAAATTTACTACGGTAAGAATCATGCTTGCTTTAGTTGCTCAGTTTAATTAGAAATTAAAACAAATGGATGTGAAAACTACGCTTTTACATGGTGACTTGGATGAAAATATTTACATGAGACAACCCGAAAGCTTTATTGATAAGAGAAATCCCGACTGTATGTTTATTGAAAAAATCTTTGTATGGTTTAAAACAACCTCCTAGAATGTGGAACAATAAGTTTGATATGTGTATGTTGTATTTGAAATTCACTCGTAGCTCTTATGATCATTGCTTGTATTTTAAAGCCAACTCTTCTACTCATGTGTTCCTATTGATTTATGTTGATGATATGCTAATTATCAGTCATTGTATTAAATCAATTGAAAATATGCAGAATTGTCTTAGTGCGAATTTTGACATGAAAGATCTAGGAGATGCTAAAAATATTTTGGGAATGGACATTGTTAGGGATAGAAAGAACTCTACTATTTCTCTTAAACAAATTTCTTATGTGCAAAAGATTTTGAGTAAATTTAGGATGGAGGATGCAAAACCTATTGATGTGCCTTTAGGAGGACATTTCATCCTTAGTAAAAATCAAGCTCCCCAAACTGATTTTGATTAAAAAAAAAACAAATGGAGAAAGTGTCGTGTTCTAATGCAATTGGTTCTATTATGTATCTTATGGTTAGCACTAGACCTGATATAGCTTAGGATATTAGTTGCTTGAATAGATACATGTCCAACCATGGTATGCCTCATTGGGAATCGATCAAATGGTTTTTTAAATATCTTGGTTATTCTGTGAATTATGCCTTGAAATTCTCCAAATGCAATGAATGTGTTAACTTGAAAGGTTATGTGGATTGTAACTATGTTAATGATAGAGATAGTAGGAAGTCTACTACCTCTTATGTGTTCACTTTGTGTGGTTCATGTGTTAGTTGGAAATCTCAATTACAACTCATTATTGCATTGCCTACTACCGAGTCTGAATTTGTTGCTATAACTGAAGCTTTTAAAGAAGCAACTTGGTTGAAAGGATTAATAACTGAAATTGGTTTTTTAAAGGATAAAGTTGTAGTTTATTCTGACAGCCAGTCTGGAATTCAACTTTGCAAAAACCTTGTTTTTCATGATAGAACCAAACATATAGATATTCGTTTTCATTACTTGAGAGACTTGATTGAAAAAGGTTTTATCTTGCTTGAAAAAGTTCCATCTCAATCCATCTCAATATAATCATGTGGATATGAATACAAATTGCTCACTTGTGTTAAAATTTCAAATATGCTTAAATTTTTTGAATTTTGATACCAGTGGTTGATTGCATACTTTGTGTCCCTGTTTCCTTACTTTGTGTTTGGAAAGTGAGTTTTTCCCTTTTTATAGTTTTCTTTGTGAAACCTGTCTCTCATTCTTGTTTCCTTCTTTATGTTGGATCAAGTTCAGGATATGCTATGATGTTCCCCACTTATGTACATGAGTTCAATATGATTGACCCGATACTTATTCCAAGATGGAGATTGTAAGTGTTGGCTTGGCCCATTTGGGTAGCCCACTTAGGAAACCCAAATCAGCAACCCATGACCCATAACCCACTCCCCCCTCTTCCCACTTATTGCTGCACCCGGTTGTCTTTGGTTGTATTTTGGGGGTCTTCTCTGTTAACCCCCAAAATATATGGCTCCTTCTTTCTTGTTTCTCCATCAGCCGTGGTGATTTCTCCTCTGGCGGATTCTTCGCGGTTGATTGCCGCATCTTGGCCCTATTTATACTCCCTCAGCCTCGCCCTTCGAAGACAGACACACAATCGGGTTTTTTCATCGATCTCTCTCTCTCTCTTTGTTATCTCTCTTCTGCTTCTTCTTTGCTTCTATAAAGCTGTGAGTGGTGAATTTTTTGAAGGGAAAAACCTTGAGTTCTTGAGGTCCCTGAAATCGAGTGTTCTGTGAGGGGATTAATCGGGTTTGTGGGTTTCTTGTTTGAAGGATGGTTTAATTTGTCTTCACAATTGTGTGAAATCCTTGGAAAATTGTCTCTTTCGGTTGTGAACTCTTGGTTGGACTGGTCTGCTATCCTTTGTGTATAGGTAGTGGGGATCTGAGCCTAGGTATTATAAGCCCTAGACAGATTCAAGTTAGACTTCGTTGAGCCGAGGATACTCCGTTACAATTTTCTATACATATTGTCTTGTTATATTTGTGTGTTGCAGGTGATACCTTGGCAATAGAGGGCTGTTAACATATTATTATTTGAACTGTTAATCTTCAACTTTGATATATTGTAAGTCTATTGTCAAAGTCGAAGACGAGTATTGTTACAAAGTCACGTAATGACGATTTGGTGCGGCTCCGAATTGGTTCTGTAAGTATCCTAAATTCTCTACAACGGTCTTACACATATTTTGTATAAGACAGATCTTCCTTACTCGATTCACCGTGTGTTGGTGGATTGCATTGTGAGAGAGGGTTCCGTCTTACAAATTAAGATCCATAAAACCGTCTTACAGAACACTTACTCTTTTACTATAATGTTATGTTCTTCACATACTTTAAAATCAATTTTATTCATCTATTTTTAATGGTTTCTATATATGTTTATTTTCTAAGTTTGAAGAACATAATTAAAAATCTAACACCAATTTATAAATCCCAAACTTATTCTATCTATTTAAGTTATATTAAAACTTTTAATATAGTTATAATAGGTTTGACATGCGTGTCCGTATTCATACATGAGTTTGGTGGCCCAAAGGGCAAATAGGACCATAATGAGAGAGAGCATCTACTTTACACAAGTTTACCCTTAACACATAAGACACTTGTATATAAACCACTCAAGTTTTTGTTAATTTTTCAATGTGGGATAAACTCACTTCCAACACCACACTTTAATCAATCATAATGTATTCATCCAAACTTCATATTGAACAAATAAATATATGATTTTGATATTCTCACAGAGTAGAACATATTTCCACAAATTACTTTATAATTATATAAATGACTCATAAAGAAATTTGTGTCTATAGATTGCGCAATTTTATTCACAATACACAATTTTTTTTCCCAACATCTAGGCAATCCAATGATTAAAAAAAATTGGAAGGTTGTCAAAATTAGGTTAATACTAGTAGAGGTATCAAATTTAATACATTTTCTAATATCAAACTTAATTTTGAGACCAATTGAGTAGAGATAAAAATTTGATACCTATAAATAATCAAAATTTGAAACAAGTACCACGTTGGATTATATAGCTTTAGGATGTTCATTGTTGTAAAGCAGTAGATGAACATCAATGGATGATATTTCTTGGTATTAATAGTGATGGGTAGTTTTGAGATAAAAAAATATTAGTCTAATTTTTTTAGTAATAATATTAATAATACCACATTTTTCGTTGGCATAAATAATAAGAAAATAATGATTTTATCCGTGTAACTCGTGTGTTAATATATTTCTAATGATTGTATGAATGATTGTAGCACTTTATACAAAATCTTATGTAACATTAATCATGACTACTAAAGATACACTACTTTTTTAAAAGTGTTTTAAGAATCATGTCTCTGCAGTACTGGTTGTCAACTTCCAACAATAACCACTCACGTGCAAGTAAATGCTCTTCTAATCGAGTCTAGATCTCTTGTATCATTTGTGTGTATCACTGGTGTACCATTTTTCATCTCCATCATTGTATCCCAATCATTGCATCTCAACTAATGGTTAAGATGAAAAATGATACACCAATAGTACACACCAGTGGTACAGGAGATCTGAACTCCTTCTAATCTTCTTGCTGGAACTTGCGATGACTCATGACTCTCTCTCTCTCTCACACACACACGCACTCCTGGAATTTGTTGTGTTGGTGTTACAAGAATCAATTGTGCAGTAGCTACCTGCAGATTTTATTCGTAATAAGTTAGAAAAAGTAGAAGGTGCCCCCCCTCCCAATAGTCCTCCACATGTTTTGCACTTTCTAAATTAAGATTGATCATAAAAATTACAGCAACAAACCGTACCATATTTGTTCCATACAAAGAATCTACTGTATTAATTTGAAAAGTTTCATTTTAAAATTCTATTTTTAAAAATTATGGTTACAATTTACATAATATTTCATCTTCACTTTTCACTTTTGTTGTAAACACGTTGTTTGTGATTAAATATTTTTATAATTATGACTAACTCTAATGACAATAATATATCTCTATAATTAGATTTTTCAAATTGTGATTCTTTAGGTGGAACGAAGGTAGTATTACGCGCTCAAGTTTGTGATATTACAACGACCTTTAGTGTTAAAGTCGTTCGATTATTAAGTTGGTGATGATGTAGAAATATAAAAGTGTTGAAATCTAAGTTGATTTTAAATCTTGTAATCTATAATATAATAAGGATCAGTTTATACGTGTGCAATTGACTTGAGATAAGTACTGGGTAGGATTTACTGTTTTACGGTGATCCAACGATCAGTTTTTTCTTCAACTCTCACATGTGCGAAGGCCGTTACCAATTCCCTTCTTCCACTGTTTGTTTACTGGTTTGTGATTTTCTTTGAAGGTCGTTGCAACTCCCATCTTCCGCCATTTATTGAGTGTGATTTACTGTTTTACAATTAGGATTTACTATTTCACAACTAGGTTTTACTAATTAAACAAATATTTATTTTATAGATTTTTAATTAATTTTTGCAAAAATTAGTTACTCTTTTACTAAGATATTACAGTTTTATAGTTAATATTTTACGGTTTTATAGTTTTATGGTTTTATAAATTTGTATTTGTATTTTTTTATTTTTAATTTTTTTTCGTATACAAATTTAAAAAATTAAAAAAAATCGTAAGTTTTGTAATTTGAAATATTTGTTTTTTTCTTTTTAACTGTTATCGTAATTAACTTAATCAATTTAATTTTTATCATGTCCGTTTTTTTCGGCCCGTAATTTCGTATACTAATTATTAATTAATCCATTTGAAAGTTAATTTTTTAAAGAAAATAATATTTTTAGTAGTTTATTTCCACAATATCTGCTTCATTTATTTATAAATTCTCAAACTGACGTCGTACCATCGACACGAACAAGAGTACTAGTAATACCACAAACTCAATCTCGTAATATCATACCTCTTAAACTTTATATTAGACCTTAAATCTTCTCCATATTTTAGTTCATGAGAATATTGATGGATCGAAGAAAAGAGGGATTTTAGTCAACCAAAAGTATATTTTTGATGAAATTGGATCAAAAACACTATCCTAATTCTAAAGAAGTGAGTTTCAGCCGGTCAAAATTAGAGGAGCGTGACATTTCTGTTAAAGTATGTTTGGAACCGATTTCATGGTTTGGAATTGGAACCTCCAAAATTTCTTTTATTTTTTAGGAATTAAGTGTGTGTTTAGCTACACTAATTTAATGGTTTGGAATTGGAATTGAGCCTCCAAAACCAATTCCGTTATTTGAACACACAATTAATTATATACTAAAACTTAATAATTTGAATTTAAAATGTTGTTCCATTTTTCCTTTATTACTTTACCCAATAACTCATCCTTCTTTCCACCACCACCACCACTTCCGACCACCACCTCCAACCCCCGCCACCGGAAACCACTTTTGGCCGCCACATCCACCAACCACCATTGCCGCCCCTCGCCTCCAGCCACCACCCGACCGCCTCCTCCGGCCATCACCCCTTCGCCGCCAACTCGGCATCCACCGCCGTCGTTAATCACCACTATTATATGTTATTTATTTAAAAAATAATAATTGTCGTTAGCAAAGTTTGAACGTTTTTTATTTGAAATCACTAACCACTAGGCTAGACTAGATATTTAAAAAATTATCGTAATATTATTTTTAGTACAATATCGAATTACAATTGAATTCTACATTATCTAAACCATGAAATTACTATGATTTTGAAAGCAAATTTTATATTATTTGAATTCTATGGAATTTGAATGTTTATAGAATTCAAAAACGATGTATCCAAACGGTCTCTAACTAAAATTTTGAATTAGAAGTGAATTACAATTCTAGATGGCTCATTTTCATAAAACTAATATTATATTAGAAAGCTATAATTTAAATTCAATTTTTTTCTCCACTACTTTAAATCATATGTTAAGTCACCTTTCTTCCACCATCACTACCGTCAATAACAACTTCTGACCCCCACCACCACCCCGAGTCGTCACCCTTCGTTGTTGCCACCACCTCTGTCGTGACCACTACCACTATACAATTTATTTTTAAAAATATAAATGATTTTATAATTTTGTTATTGCAAAGATTTGAAGCTATACTATTATTTTTTATTAATTGACTTATAATAGCTATTATTAGGCTAGATTACTTATTTGAGCGTGTGTTGAAACTTATGTTATGTTGAAACTAGAATTGCAATGAAATTCCATGCATTATCCAAACAATTGAATTGTTATAATCTTGAGAGCAAATTCAACGTTATTTAATTCCATAGAATATATATTTTTAATTCTAAATCTATGCATCAAAGCAAACCCTTTAAAGTATTTTATCGGGAGTCATTCTTCTTTTAAGAAATAGTCATTTCAATAAAATTCACAATATTTGACGTTGAGTCATGATTTTTAAACCGCATTAAGGAAAGGAAAACGATCTCAATAATTAGTTAACAAAATTACTAGTCAGTACCTTTACTTAAATTTTTAACCGCTATAGTATCGCATGTTTTTTAACCGCTAAAAAGCGCTTTCATATATATTTTTTCAACAGGAGCCATGAAACCGGTTTCTTTGTATATCTTCCACGTCCATCAACCTGGTATATCTTCGTTAATCTTGTTTGTTATGTTATTATATTTAATTTGTTTGAAAATTTTAATTGTTTAGGCAACGAAACGTAAACAATTTTTGGGTTGGGTTACAGGATTATGTATTGATGGAGAATGAAGAAAAAGGCTGAAGAGATACAAATGAAACCAGTTTAAGTTGTGATCCTTCAATTTTCAATCATGATGCATCAATTTAGAATCGCGATGCACCACTATGAAATGGAAATGACAATTACACAATCTGAAATCATGCATTGCGATTCAAAATTTTACATCATGATGCACATAATCATGCATCGTGATTAAATTTTATGCACCGCAGTGCACGATTTTATGCATCACCTGGCTGGAACTATTGTTTTCTACGTGTATATTTGGTTTAGTAAGGGCATACTCATCTTTTCGTCTTGAAAGTGTCTTTTTACGGTTTAAAAAATGTACAAGACTTTAGGAATAATTGGTGGCCGATCCACTTTCCAAAGTTTATAACAATCCCGTTTTTTTTTCAATCGGAAAAAGACATTTTTTGGGGGCAAAAAGATGACGATACCTTTGATAAACCTGAGACGCGCTACGAAAATGCATCGCGATGCATCAATTTAAATGAAATTAATTTTAATTACTTAATCCAATTTTGCATCGTGATACATCAATTTTAATTACCTAATTTAATTTTATTTACCAAGTCCATTTTGAATCGTGAGGCAAAAATTGTTACCAAAACAAACATTCATCTACCTTCTTTCCACTACACAATTAACAAATTATTCAAATTTATATGCATCTTTCATGCATCTCAAATCCAAATCGATGCATCATGATTCACAAATAATGTAATGTGATTCAAAATTGATGCATTCAGATTAAAAAAGTGTCAAACAAAAAAAAACTATTTATACATTTTATCAAATAGTTTACATGCATAACTACACAAAATACAAAGAGTTAGGTGTTACTAAATATATTTTGAATCACACAAACACAAATAATGAAAGAAGAAGAAGAAAAAGAACAACAACAAATATGAATTACTAAAAGAAGTTTGGGTAACAAAGAAACATTATGTAGTAACTACTGTTTTTCCTCGCTACCCAAATCCCCACTCTCTTTCCACTTTATACTTTTTTGCGTGTTCGGGAGAAAATGACATTTTGCGGTTGAAAAATAGAACGGAGAACTGGAGAGGTTACAAACTTTGGAAAATGAACCGGTCAAAATTTCACCCAAGACTTTAGCGGCTATAAATTCATAAAAGTAAACCGACCCGAATTTCACCCTAATTAGTTACGAAAAAACAAATCGGCCTAATGTAAATGTAGATGCAACTATAGTCAAATAGACATTGGCTCCATGTACCAACTGCAAAATTGAAACAAGGGTGATAACCGGGCCGATATCATGTTGTGGAATTATACAAAGCCACTATCCAAATTTGTGCGTTGGCAAAAAAAATTGGGTGTCGCTCAAAAATTTTGGGGTGTCAGTAAAAAAAAAATTGGACGTCGTTCAAAATTTTTGTTGTCGTTCAAAATTGGGTGTCGTTCAAATTTTTTTGGCATCACTCAAAAGCCACTGCGTCAAGATTTTTGGGTGTCGCTCAAACCCTATTCATCTTTCACTTTGTACATGTTTATACAAATGCATATTCCTCGATCTTCGACTTGATAGTAGTAAATTCGGAGTTCTCAAAAAGTTCTTAACATAGGGAGAAGCAAGACCTTTTCTCGCTCTTTCAAGGATCAAGCGAGGGATAGGGTAATCAAATTAGAAATGAGAAATTTCTTCAATTATTTTCTCTTTGTCCCACTGAAGCTTCCAAAGAAGGAGAAAAAGAAAAGTAGCTTTTTCATTGCTTAACCCAGTAGGTCCCTTCATTCCAGTGCTTCCGGCCCTTCTTCTTCATGAAAAAAAAGAAAGAAAGAAAGAAAGTATAGAGAAACCGAAAAGCAATTAGGGGAAGAAAGGAAAAGGAGGAAGGGACAAACTAAAGACGCTATTAGCTAAGGTAACATTTCTCGACCTTGAGGGATTTGAAGCGCGAGCCTTATCAACTCCTTTAGAAAAGAGGAATGGTTCCAGTTAAGCATTGTACTAGTCCCTTGGTTCGATCTTCAAGTGAGGGATCGGATGCGGGCGCAATTCCCGCCAATGGCTGAGAACGTCAGTCAACGCTATGAATGACCCAGTCGCGAATACTGGTAATAATATCAGCAAAAGAACGTTCTCCTTCCAAAAATTGAAAATCCAGATCAAATCATTGAATTTCAATTGTTTATGGAAAGATATCACTTGGTAGAATCGTTGATCAAAGAAAGAGATGTCGTGTATGAATCACTTACATATTCTTCTGAGTGAGATTTTGAGAAGAGTTGCTCTTGGGAGAGCACAGTACGATGAAAGTTGTAAGCTGTGTTCGGGGGGATTTATTGTCTATCGTTGGCCTCTATGGTAGAATCAGTCGGGGGACCTGAGAGGCGGTGTTTTGCCCTGCGACGGATGTCAGTGGTTGGTTCTCATCCTTCAGAGACTACGAGTGTAATAGGCACATCCGTCAACAAAAGGATCACCCTAAGATGATCATCTTATGGCTATTGAGAATGAATCAAATCAGATGGTTCTATTTCTCAATCTTCCTGAAGCCCATTTTTCGGGTTAACCAAAATAAGCTAATGACATGAGCAGTGGTAATTCTAAAGATTCCTCGAGGAAAAATAGAGAGGTCTCCTACGTTACCCATATTATGTGGAAGTATCGACGTAATTTCTTAGAGTTACCAGTCTGTATGTCCCCAATAATTAAATCTCACTGACCATGTCCTATAGGAATCATTGAATCAATAGCAACAAGCCCTATTTGGAGGGGCTCAGATACGGAACATCGAGAAATAATACCGGGGGCGGGAGATTTAATTAACCGAGATTCATAAGATGAAATTTCACCTCTAAGTTACAATCCCTACCACGAAATAGTGCACCTACACGCCTTCGTCGACGTTGTTTTTCGACTGGAAGGCCACGAGCTACCTATCGAGATTTTGGACAATCCGGACTCATTCTTCGTGAAATGGTTCATGCATGTTTGTTGCCAGGGGCTAGCCCGTCAGCCTCAAGAGGAGGACCCGAAAGCAGACGCAATTCGGTCTTAGCATAGGGAAGCAGACATTTATTCTTTTCTCTTGCTCAATCGTCGGCTCTGCTCTAAAAGCTACTTGGAAGGAAGGAAAGACTCCATAACCAAAAGGGAAAGGTTATCGGAAAAAGAAAGATAGGTATTGAAAATCTTAAAAAGCTATAGGTTTCCAATTTTAAAAATATACGATTTAAAAAAAGAGGTAGTAGAACGATTACAATTTTCAAAAAGAATACCGACCTGCAATTATTCCTTAAAACAAACATTATTACCAAAAGACATTTATTGGAGTAGTAATTAGGTTTGGTTGTCAAACTATTTAGGGCCCGTTTGATTTAACTTATTGATATGTGCTGATAACTTATTACTTATGACCGATGACTTGATTTAGCTTTTTAAAAGTACTGATTAGCTTTCAAAAGTTAGTGTGTGTGTTTGATTAATAAGTTGAAATAGTGCTGAAATCAAATATAAATACTAAAATAGCATCATTACAAAATGTAATTTAAATCATCATTAATATTAATATTAATATTAATATTAATCGTATTATTATCATTATTATTTATTAGTATTATTATTATCACTTTTTTATTATTTTATGAATATTAATATAAATGTTATCACTATTATTAAGTATTACTATTATTATTATCATTATTATTGCCTTTATTATTATTATTTTATTAACATTAATATTACTTTTATTATTATTATTATTACTTATTAATTTTAGTATTTATTTTATTATATTATTAATAATATTTATTTTATTTATATTATTGTTATTGTTTTTATTATTATGAATATTATATTTTATTATTATAATATTGATGTTACTATTATTATTACTTATTATTATTACGATTATTTTTACTATATTCGTATTAATATTACTTTTTAGTATTATTATTAATAATAATAATTATTATTATTATATTTATCATTATTAATACTATATTTATTATTTTTATTATTATTATAACTATTATCATTATTCACATTATTATTTATTAATATTATTATAATTCCTTTTATTATTATTAATTATTATAATAATAATTATTATTATTACCTTTTGTTTTTATTACTATTATTAAGAATAGTAATCTTGTAATATATAAAATTTCAATAAAAAAGAAGACTCACATGTTTTTGAAAAATAGAATTAAGCACTAGGCTTAGTGCTTACAGCTTATGGTTTTATATGTGCTTTAAGTGACTTATACATAACTTATGACTTATCTTACCATAAGTAAAATTAAATATTTTAAAAATAATTTATGATAAATCATAAATTAATTATAAGATAAATTAAATCAAACATGCTTAGAGTCAGAAGAGAGGTGCAGAGTTGGAGTCGCGGGCTCTGATACACGAATTAAATAGAGGTACGCACAAACAAATCGGAGTGAACACGTGAGATGTGGAGGTGAGCACGTGTAAGTTAGACAATCACGTCACTCACGGGAAAGTTTAAAGCTAATACTCCAATTAGAAAGATATTGAAAAGTTAGATTAGAATCTTTCTTAAGCATAGATCTTGAACTTAATAGTTTATTAATTTGACTAGAAACTATAGAACAAGCAATTGAGACAAAGCATAAGACGAGTATAATTGATTATATAATTACTTAATTGCCGACGAATCTTGATTTTCCTTTTCGGTCAAAGTCCGATCAATCATTACAAAAAATTTACTCCCTATTTTTCAAATTATGGTTCCCCTTCTTTTTTTTTCATTCGTTCTTAAATAATTTGTTTTCTTTCAAAAAGATTTCTTTTAGGAAAACAATTTTATTATTTTACTCTTACTCTTTTTATCTACTTTAATTATGACCACATACTCAAGGATATTAAAGGAAGTCATACATCTCACCAATATTTATAATACAATCAATTATTTTTTTCTTAAACGGTATACCTAATCAAAGAAGATAATATTTTAAAAACGAAGGGAGTATTTTTTTTGGGTTAATATCACTTTTGGTACCCTAAGTTTACCTGCTTTTCACTTTTGGTACCCATTGTACACAAAATATCAAATATCATCCTAAACGATTTCCAGTTTCATCAATTGTGATACTTTCCGTTGCCAATCTGTCAAACTCAAACGGAAGACCTACTGTTCTAAGTTGAAAAGGCAGGGAAATCGGCTAAGTCAATTGGTTTTGGTAGAAAAGAAAGAAAGGGAAATAGGGGTCTATTAGCCCGACATTTCTTCCCTAATTCATCAAGTTTCCCCAATTCTGCCCCCTTCCCTTTAGAACCCTAACCCTAATCCCTAAATTTCGTCCACATTTCTTCACGTCGGTAATAGACATTTACAAACAAAATATATATTTTACCGACGAAATTGTTCCGTCGATAAACATTGTTTTTCTAGCAGTGATTTGGCGATATCATTTTCTCGATTCTTAACATCAACGAGAAAATTCATTACGATCGCTTGCAATTCACAAGGTTTGTGTTGGAATTCTTATGGGAAATCACAAGGTCCACTTCTTCCTTTTAGCATGGATTATTGCCTAAGAAGTTGTGATGGTTCTTATGGGACACTAACGAAATTTCATGAACATATTTGTTAGTCAGTACTCCCTCCCTTCGTTAATTGTAATACTCTCGATCCCATATCAAGTAGATATTAAATTTGAATGTGTTTTATCATCTTTATTAATAGTTCAAATGAATGTCTATCCTTATGTATGGAGTATTTCCTCCTCCTCCTGGCTACTGTAGACACCCCAATTTCGTACCCTTAATATGTGACTCTGACATGTGATATCAAGAATTGCTTAAACTTAACAAATGTCAAGTTATAGGAGTCAAAAATGCGAAAGGAAAAGCAGGATGCGCGAAACAGTAAAATGCGAGGGGTAAAAATGTCAAATTTGGAACTTGAATAGTCACTTGGCGCGGCCAAAAGGTTGATCTGGCGCCGCGCCAAGCCAAGGGTGGATCCGCGCCAAAGCTCCCAACAGTACCCACAAACTTTACGCATTGTACAAATTTTGATGAACGATGTACAAGGTGGATCAGCGCGCTGAAAGGATTTTTAAACCCGGATGAGTCCCTTCGTCCACCTATAAATAAAGGTGATGGGGCTCACTTCTTGACACAAGAAATCATCGCAAAGAAACGCTGAAGAAAAATCGCCGTGTCGTCCCAACGCCGAGTTTAGCGAGAGAAGTGAGATAGGGAGTGTTTAGCCCACCAAAGCCTCGAAACCCCGTCCAAACTCCGCCAAAACAAAAATCTACCGGTTAAAAGTGATCCCTAGCCTTTTAGTTAGGTATCCACCTCACTTCCCCGGCCCAAAAACCATAAAGTAAGTCGTTACTTTGCCCGAGTAATAGGTCGAAAAACACCCAAAATAAGCCGTTATTCCGCCAAACCAAAAGGCCAAAACAACCACAAATAAGCCGTCATTCTGCCCGAGTGAACGAGCCAAAACCATCCGAAATAAGCAGTCACTCTGCCCAAATCACAACAACAACAACCCCACAACAACAAAAAAGACTCCATCTCCCTGAAGAACAGAGCGAGCACACCGCACTCTAAAAGGTAATAGCCTTTAAGGGCGCTATTTTCTTATAAGGTTGTTATTTTAAATCCGGCCCAATGTAGCAATTATAAGCCATTGTGCTGCCCGGATTTAGTTAGAAAATATTATGTAAAAGAGCCGTTATATAATGGCTAAATATTTTTAAATATATTTGTAACTATTGTAAAGAAACGGCTGCAAGTCCGTTAATAATGTAGCCGCGGATGTATTTGTTTTTATTTCCTTATCTTTTAATGTTTTGTTTATTTGCTAAATAAATATAACAATAAGCATACTTTAGCCAAAAACCACTTTTGAGACCGAAAGGGCGAGTTGGGTGCCTAGCACCTTCCCAATTCGTAACTTAGCCTCCGAACCCGTTTTCAATCTCTGGTTTTTCTTTTCTTTTCTTTTCTTTTTTGGTTTTGCTTTATTTTTGCCTCAAAATAAAGATGGCGACTCTAAAATATTTTGGATCTAGTGGGGCCTCGCAACACTCCTTTTTTGCACTTTCTCGTTTTCCCTAAAAAAGGGAGAATGAAAATGAAAGGGTGATGCATTCCCATATCCTGGTATCCCCTAAACAAGGGATAACTTGATGCGGGAAACTCAAAGCTCCCATAGTGATCCGAAATAGGCCATAAGGCTATTTTTATAAAATCCATAGTGGAGGCGTCGCAACATCCTTTTTTGCACTTTCCCGTTTCCCCTAAAAAAGGAAGAATAGGAATGAAAGGGTGATACATTCTCATATCCTGGTATCCCCTAAACAAGGGATAACTTGATACGAGAAATCTGATTCCTGAAAAGGATACGTAGGCAACCTACTCAGTAGGCACGACCATCAGAGCACTTTCATATGCATCATATTAGCTTCATTCTCATCGGTCCATCGTAGCGTAAGAGCATGAGATTAAAATATCGCATCATAAATTGTTGTCTTAAATTCTTCCCTGCTATAATTTTCTCGAAATTTAGGAGTCTATTCTTATCAACGATGTTTGTTTACTGGTAAATTTCACCTATAAACTCAATCGTTGAGGGGCTCTGTAGACACCCTAATTTCGTACCCATGTTGATAACATTCAATAAAATATCAAGATCTGTCAAAAAGGACTAACGAATGTTAAGTTACAGGGTTTAAAGTGTAAAAGGACATCAAAATTAACAAACAATGAATTACAGGGGTTTAAGTGTCAAACAAGAAGAAGAAAAGAAAATGGGAGCAGCCTATGGCATGCTTGCCCTACCATGTTAAAGGGTGCACCCCTTTCTCTCCTATTCACTAGTGCAGTTAGCTTTTGGTACAAGCCTTTCAGTGCAAGGTACAACACGTTAAAGCAAAGAGATAAAATATCAGGTTTTTCCTTCGTTGTTAAGGAATCCCAAACTCAGCCTATAAATACAGAGGCCAATGCACTGCCTAAATAGAAGAAATTTTACGGAAGAAAAGGTGAAGAACAATTACACTGATAGTTTCCATATCAACCTTCGAAGCTCCGTTAGGCTACCAAAACCTCACCAAAACACTTAAACTCTCCAGCCAAAGTGAACCTTAGTTACTCGACTAGGTTTCCGTCCTATTTCACCAGTTCCAAAATCCCAAAAAGAGCAGTTGCTCTGCCCGATTCCAACGTCAAATCCAACAAAAACAAGCAGTTGCTCTGCCCGATTTCAGACAAAAACAAAAACAAACAAAAAGCAAGCAGTTGTGCCATGCCCGGATCCCAAGGCAAAAAGCAACCAAAATGAGCAGTCACGCTGCCCGAATTCCTACAACAACAACAACAAATAAAAAGACTCCTCTCCTTGAGGGATAGAGCGAGCACACCCTAAAGCCTGCCAAAAGAGAAGTTGGTCTAGGATAAAACCATCACGCTTCGAGAGGTAGGTACCCTAAAATTATTTATTATTTTGTCTATAAAATAGTGATATTTAAATAATAATATATCACGAAATAAGTCGTTATAATGCTTAAATTTCTGGTATAAATAGCACTAAAATAAGTCGTTATTATGACCTATTTTTTATAAAACATTATCTAAAATTCTAAAGTGAGGCTGCTGTAATTTTCTCTATTTCTTTTGTTGTATATATATATTTATATTTTAAATGATTTATTTAAGTTGTTAAATTTATTAAAAAAAAGTATATTTAGCCAAATATCTATTTTTGAGATCGAAAGGGCGAGTTGGATACCTAATCCCTTCCCAACTCGTAACTTAGCCTTCGAAACCTTATAAATCTGGTATATTTGGTTTTTCTTTGTGTATCCTTAAAATAAAGGTGGCGATTCTGTTATATATATTTTGAGTTCACAATTGAAACCGACCATATTTTATGCGCTTTAAAATTTTGAAACCACCCGTCTTTCAGTAGCGGGGGGAAAGGGTGAAAAAAAGGGACACTCACAAGGTGGCCGGCCGGTTTTCACTAGAGGTGTGCAGAAATTTTTCGGAACCGGACCGGACCAATCAAAAATGGACCGGACCAATACTTTGGATTGGTCCTGGATTTGAATTTTCACAGAACCGGAGAATCGGGTCGATCCACGGTTCTAGAAACAAAAAACGCAGAACCGGACCGAACCGGACCAATGTGTATTTATTATTATTTTATTATATATAATATAGTATAATATATATATATATATATATATATATATATATATATAGTTATTTTTTTCTCTATTTCGTTTGTACTATTTTGTTATTTTGTTTCCACCGGTTTGTTATGTTTATGAGTTGATGATTTCAACATTTTTAATTGTTGAATGTAATTTTATGGAAGGTTTTTTAATCTATTTATGAAGTTTAAATCGTTTAGATTTTATTATGTATTTTTATTAAACAGGTAAAAAATAAATAACCATCGTATTAGTCCGGTCCTGGTTCTCGTATGTTTTCAATTGGTTCTGGACCAGACCAATGTATTGGTTCTCAAACATATTGGGTTGGTCCTGGTTCTATATTTTTTGAAAATCAAACTATTGGTCTGTCCTAGTTTTCTCATTTTTTCTAAAAAAGTGGATCGAACCGGATCAAGCAACCCCTAGTTTTCACCCTTTGTTCTTTTAAATGGTTACTTTACATTAATTGTATATGATGACTAGTTGACCACCTTTCAAAGTGTAGCAAAGCTCTTTTCAGTATTAATAATATGTTGTGGGGATACACTTGTTTGTCCTAAGAGAGTTTAAATTAAACTGGACAGTGTTAGGTTATGAGTTATGACATTCTTTCATTTCAAGATTGAAAATGGTTTAATAATTTCAGACTTTTAAGTAATTTCTCTGCTAGCAAAGAAAGTGAGCTTTATGTGCATGTTCAAGGTGACAAGTAGTCAAGTAGTTTACCATTTACCTCTAATGTGCCATTATTTGGTCGTTTCTTACCACTTTGACACATAATATTAAAAATTATTCAAAGAAATGTTATACTCATTTCATTCCGGACAAAGAGTCTCCGTTTGAAAGTCAAAGTTTTTTTTAAAAAAATGACACTTTTAGTAGTCTATTTATAATAAAATGATATTTTTATAGCTTATTTTTTAAAAGTTGACTCTTTAAATGAAACATCTTAAAATGAAATAGTGGACTATTTGTCCGGAACAGAGGGAGTATATATTTATAAAAAGAAATAATTAGGGTTTGAAGGCCCGACTTCATTTAATTTTTTTTATAATTTTTTTGCTCGGATGAGAATTGTTTCTCTTTTCCGATAAACTTTTTTTTATTCTGGAATGTGGGGAAATGATAAAAAAAATTATCTCAAAAATAAAATGGATTGTTAAACACATTTTTGTTTTCATTTTTCATAAAAAACTAGAAACAGGAAACAAAAAAAATGTGAAACATATATGCATGGTTAACAAACAAAATGATTGTTCATATTTCAATTTGACTGGGCTCAGACTCTAGCCATGCCAATCCCAGCCCAGTGATAGAGGTAAAGGAGGCAGGATTAGGGGTAAATTTGAACCGGTACCTTTTTTAAAGTGTTCAACAGTCCAGTTCATCAAAAAAATTAATTAGAAAAATACATTTTTTGGGACAAAAACACAATGATTCTTTTAATGAACCGAACACATACGCACAAAGTACTGGTCCATGCATCAAATTTGCATCGCAATGTATAAATCAAATCCAATTTGCGCATCGCAAAATCTAATTTTTTCTGAATCATCAATTTTTCATCGCGATGCAAAAAAATGAAATGAAATTAAGGTACTCATTTGTAACGAGTAATTATATTTGTAGTCAAAGTTTCCTTATTTTCATTGATATTTTAATTAAGGTATAACTCATTTATAGATTGATTGATTGATTGATTTTCGTAAGTATGTAGTCAAAGTTCACTTATTTTCTTGATATTGTAATTAAGGTAGAAATCAAATATATTGAATATAAATTGATTGATTTATTTTCATAAATATGTAGTCAAATTTTCTTATTTGACTTGATATTGTAATTAGGGTATTAATCATATATATTAAATATAAATTGATTGATTAATTTCCGTAGATATGCACAAATTGGTGCATCACGATGCACAATTTGATTGATTTCCGTAAATATGCAAAAAGTGATGCATCGCGATGGACTAATTGGTGCATCGCATTACACAAATGATTCTTAACGCGTATCCGGTTCATTAATAGCAAAGTCGTCTTTTTGCCACCAAAAATGCTTTTTTCTGGTTACAAACAAATCAAGGAAACGGAGCAGTTAAAAACCTTAAAAAAGAGATTGACCTGCAATTTTCCCAAATGATTATACTCAAGGGCAAATCTAAGTAAAGCATGAGTAGAGCTCCAGCCTACCTCAAGCTTATGCATAAAAAAACTAGTTTTATAAATCTCAAAATCACATGTTACCCAACTACCCAAACTCACAGACCACTTAATTCTTCAACCTCACATGTCAGCTGATTACATACTCTCTCTCTCTCTCTCTCTCTCTCTCTCTCTCTCTCATCAAGTACTTTCCTCTCGCTCTCGACAGTCGATAGAATTTATTAGTATATGTTAATCAAATCGATGCAATCATCTATCAAATTGGTATGGCCAAAATGTTGTGTCGGAGCTTTACATCACATAAATTGATCCAAATAAGTCATTTACTTCACCCGTTCCCTCAAAAATAAAAACATATTTTCTATCTCTTGTGGTTGAATCCTCTAAGTAATTAAATTTATAGACTTTGATTAAATGATAAAATGTGTTATTTACACGCTAAGTTTGTAGTAACTATTTTTATATCTTTGTATTTTGTTTACATTTTGATTTCAAAATGTAGACATTGATCTATTTAGTCGTTATCTTTAAAATATTTCAAAATGTAATATTTTTTTTGTGTTCGATGTAAACAATATATATATATTGGTTTTTCTTTTTGATTTAGTTCATTTTATTCTAAAATTATTTGAATATTGGTTCTCTAAAAAATGATGATCTTTATGATGTTAAAAAATATTTTTCATGGTTATTATTGTTTAAAATATTTTTTAAATATCAAGCCTACCTTTTTTTCAAAATTCTGGATCCACCCTTGTTTATACTTGTAATTATGAATAATTAATGGTCAGTTCCCTTTTAAAAAATTCAACTAATTTATTCTTAAGTTTTTTCAACAGTAAAACACTCTTTTCATTACAGTGTTCCTAAAATGCTCACTCTCATCTCTCTCAGTAAGGTATGCATGTTATGTGTTTCGCTTGCTCTTCGTTGATCAGAGTTTCCAAATTGTTTTCTTATTGTATCAAATCATTGTCGGTATCTCTTGGAATCTCCAAGTGTATACCAGTTACATACTTATATTGAACTTAATTCAGTGTTTACTTCCTTTGGAGATGGATACTTTGTTATAATCTTCCCACATGATCAAGGCTGACCCTGAACATTTGAGGGCTCATGACAAAAAATAATAAAATGGCCCATTTATAAAGATATAAAAGTATAAATTGAACAAAAATAAATTTTACAGACCAACAATAAAGTATATTATTCATTGAGACAATTGAATATATTACAATAGTAGATGTACACACACACACACACACACACACATATATATATATATATATATATATATATATATATATATATATATATATATATATATATATATATATATAAAGAGAGGTGTCCATTTTTGGAAAGTATCCGCCAAAATGAACTTTCTAAAGATGGAACATCATTTGTTTGCTTGGAAAATCAAATTTTACCTTGGAAATCGGTACTACTTCATATTTTTATTTTTAATTTAGAAATATGAAAAACCTCTTCATTATTCCAAAGAATATTAATTGAATGTTATTTCGGTATTTATTACATTGTAATTAAACTATTAGTGAATCTAAAAGTCATTAGAAGCCAAAGGATTACATGAGTAATTATATATATATATATATATATATATATATATATATATATATATATATATATATATATAAAGTTGGTGAGGAGCACTATGGTTGTGCCACCTCACCACCTTTAGATAAATCTTTATTCTAAAGCATCCATATGGAAGTTTTAAAAACTTTTGGTTTTCTAGCCATTAGCTAATAATAATACATAATAATAATCAATATGATAAGGGGTATTACTATTAGCATATATAACTTCTTCTATTGTCAATAGTAGAAGACTTATATTTAAAAACTTTTACAATTAACATTACTTCTAACCAATGTGGGATAAAACTCTTCAAGGTTAGATATTATTTCTAATGACTCACTTTTAACATCATACTTTAAGCTTTGATATCTTATTCATCCAAAATTTGATTTGGACAAATAAATATATCATTTCGATGTTCTTGCTGAGTAGAACACATTTGCACAATTACTTTTGTCTACAAACAAATGACACGTAAATAATTTTGTGCCTCAAGTTGTACAATTTCTTTTACTAAAAACACTAATTTTTTAATAAGTATTATACTTTTAACTCTTGATATCTTATTCATCCAAAACTCGATTTGGACAAATAAATATATCATTTCGATGCTCTCACCAAGTAGAACACATTTGCACAATTACATTTACCAACAAACAAATGACACGTAAAGAAATTCGTGCCTCAAGTTGCACAATTTCTCTCACTAAAAACACTAATTTTTTTAAATAAGTATTATACTATAAGTCTTGATATCTTATTATCAAAAACTCAATTTGGACAAATAAATATATCATTTTGATGCTCTCACCGAGTAGAATACATTTGCGCAATTACCTTCGTTAACAAACAAATGACACGTAAAGAAATTCGTGCCTCAAGTTGCACAATTTCTTTCACAAAAAATACTAATTTTTCAACAATAGAAGATATGTATCCCACATCGGTTAGAAATTGATGTTGATTTTAAAAATTCAATTATTAAGTACCAATAGAAGAAATGCATCATGCATCATACATTGGTTGGAAAGTGATGTTGATTTTCAAAGTCACTAGAAAACCAAAAAAATTTAAAGCTTCCACATGGATGCTTTAGAATGAAGATTTATACAAAGGTGGCTAGAAAATGATGTTGAGTTTAAATTATTTTATATTATTACCAATAAAAGAGATGTATAACACATTGTTTAAAAAGCAAATGTTAGATTTTAAAATCTTTAGACTAAAGACTTTCACTTTTACAATAGATGTATCTCACATGGTTACAAAATATTCTACTATTATTACCAATAGAAGATATGTATCACACATTGATTAGAAATTGATGTTTGTATTAAAAATATTATTATTAATTACTAATTGAAAAGATGTATCATACATTTGTCATAAAGTGATGTTGGTTTTCAAAGTTTTTTGATAAAAAACTTCTACCATTATTACCAATAGAAGATGTATATGATGTTGATTTTTAATTATTTTAGATTATATAAAAGATTTACTATTATTAGCAATATAAAATATATATACTTTTGGTTTTCTAACCATTAACTAATAATAATACATAATAATAATCAATATGATAAGGGATATTAGTATTAGTATATATAACTTCTTCTATTGTCAATAGTAGAAGACTTATATTTAAAAAAAAATTACAACTAACATTACTTCTAACCAATGTGGGATAAAACTATTCAATGTTAGATATTACTTCTAATGACTCACTTTTAACATCATACTTTAAGCTTTGATATCTTATTCATCCAAAACTTGATTTGGACAAATAAATATATCATTTCGATGTTCTTGACGAGTAGAACACATTTGCACAATTACTTTTGTCAACAAACAAATGACACGTAAAGAAATTTGTGCCTCAAGTTGCACAATTTCTTTCACTAAAAACACTAATTTTTTAATAAGTATTATACTTTAACTATTGATATCTTATTCATTCAAAACTCGATTTGGACAAATAAATATATCATTTTGATGCTTTCACCGAGTAGAACATATTTGCGCAATTACATTCGCCAACAAACAAATGACACGTAAAGAAATCTGTGCCTCAAGTTGCACAATTTCTCTCACTAAAAACACTAATTGTTTTAACAAGTATTATACTTTAAGTCTTGATATCTGATTATCAAAAACTTGATTTGGACAAATAAATATATCATTTTGATGCTCTCACCAAGTAGAACACATTTGCGCAATTACCTTCGTTAACAAACAAATGACACGTAAAGAAATTCGTGCCTCAAGTTGCACAATTTCTTTAACTAAAAATACTAATTTTTCAACAATAGAAGAGATGTATCCCACATTGATTAGAAATTGATGTTGGTTTTAAAAATTCTATTATTAAGTAGCAATAGAAGAAATGCATCATACATTGGTTGAAAAGTGATGTTGATTTTCAAAGTCACTTGAAAACCAAAAGTTTTTAAAGCTTCCACATAGATGCTTTAGAATGAATATTTATCCAAAGGTGGTGAGGTGGCACAACCATAGTGCTCCTCACCAACTTTAAATATATATATATATATATATATATATATATATATATATATATATATATATATATATATATATATATATATTTGATAAAATAATTTTACCATTATTACCAATAGAAGATGTATATCTTACATTGGCTAGAAAATAATGTTGAGTTTAAATTATTTTATATTATTACCAATAAAAGAGATATATAACACATTGTTTAAAAAGAAAATGTTAGATTTTAAAGTATTTAGACTAAAGACTTTCACTTTTACAAGAGATGTATCTCACATGGTTACAAAATATTCTACTATTATTACTAATAAAAGATTTGTATCACACATTGGTTAAAAATTGATGTTTATATTAAAAATACTATTATTAATTACTAATTGAAAAGATGTATCATACATTTGCTATAAAGCGATGTTAGTTTTCAAAGTTTTTTGATAAAAAACTTCTACCATTATTACCAATAGAAGATGTATATCTCACATTGGTTAAAAAATGATGTTGATTTTTAATTATTTTAGATTATATAAAAGACTTAGTATTATTAGCAATAGAAGATATATATCACACATTTGTTATAAATTGATGTTGGTTTTAAATTACTATTATTACCAATAAAATAGATAAATCTTACATTAGTTAAAAAGTGATGTTGATTTTAAAAGTCTTTAAATAAAAGACTTCTACTTTTATCATTAATAAAAGAGAAGAGAAGAGATATATTCCATTATATAGAAAGAGATGTTGTTTTTAGATATTTTTTTTAGATAAAAAAACTTCTACTACTATTATCAAATGATGAGATGTATTACACATTGGTTAGAGAGTGATGTAGGTATTAAAAGTCTTTTTATAAAAGATTTAATACTAATAAAAAATATATATATTTCACATTAGTTAGGAAAGTGATATTGGTTTAAAATGTTTTTAAATAATGTATATCACATTGGTTACAAAGACATCCATGTTTTTTTTTTTTTTATTTTTCTGTAAAGCAGGACGGCACCTGCGGAAATTTATTAAATAGAGAAAAAAGATACAAACATGAGAGGGACAACCCGCCAACATCAGGCAAGGAGCCTAACCTCTAAAAGAAATACAAGAGAGACTATTTCCTAAAACTATATAAACCAGCAGCATCAAAAGCCAAGGTCTTTTTAACAACAGTAGGCAAAAGAGAATAATCTGTGTAAACAAGTTGACTGTCGTGCTCATGGGCAATAGTTGCAAGACGATCTGCCACCATATTCTGCTCACGAAAAACATGCAACTAAACATAATCACCCAATAAATCTTTACAATCCCGAAAAGAATATTCATACCACCAAGGCTCATGGTGCCCTCTCGATAACACATTAACTGCCATAAGCGAATCAGATTCCACCACAACAGGACCAAGCTGAAGAGACCGACAGAGTTGAAGCCCCTCTTTGAGAGCCAAAATTTATGCCCTCATATTTGTACCATGTCCATAACTACTAGAAAAAGCCCTAACAAAACCCCCGGAATAATCTCGAATAATCCCCCCACCCGTACACCTCCCATCCTTTGAAGAGCCATCCGTATTAAGCTTGAAACCAACAGCCGGAGATCCCCAACGAACCCAAACCCCTCGTCTAGTACGGACTGGCTTAACCCATAAATGACAAGCCTGAATTGCAACACAATCAGTCTGCCCGCTTTTTGACTTGGGACTGAAACAAATGGTAGCATCTCATACCCCCTCAAAAATCCGAGAAATTAACTGACTCCGATGCATTCTCTCATTCTCAAAGACAGAAGCACAACGAGCTTTCCAAAGCTCCCAACAAGTATAGGCAAATAGACTGAACAGCATTACTCCTATCTGAGATCTTAAAAAGACCGAAGACCACACTGAAAAAAGATGGTTGAAACTGTTATATTGCGATACCAAATGAAACTGAGCCGCAAAGCAAGACCATAAATCCTTTGCCATCCGAGATTCCACAAATAAATGCAACAAAGATTCAACAGAAGGCTCATCGGCACAGCAATGACAACGCGAAGCTAAATGCACCTTATGGACCTGGACATTTGTATCAAGCGGCAATGCATTATGGAACAACCTCCATAGAAAACAACTTACCCGACTAGGAAGCCAAGGCTGTCATATAAGTTGAGCCCACCTTAGTTGCGGATTAGGAGTTCTATAATAGTTCCAAAAGGAGCTTGCTTTGAATTCTCCAGAATTAGTGAGTTCACTAATCAACCGATCTGGAATGGAAGGGTCACAAGTTATCGGGAAAACCAAATGTTGCACCGCCAAAGGAACAGCCTGCTTGATCTCCTCATAATTTTGCATAGCTGAAGCTACCGTGAGCTTGCAATCCATAGGCAGAGGGTCGATCAACCTAGTGCCACATTATTTAGAAACATATATTGGTTATAAAATTCATATATAAACGAATTTTTATATTATTATCAATACAAGAGATGTATCACACATTGTTTACAAAGAGATGTTGGTTTCAAAACTATTTAAGATAAAATACTACTACTATTATTATTTTTATGTTATAACCAATAGAAGATATGTATCCCACATTGTTTAGAAAGAGATGTTGATTTCGAAAGTTTTTATATAAAAGACTATTATTATTACTATAGAAGAATACATCTTACATTTGTTAGAAATTAATGTTGGTTTTAAAAATACTATTATTACCAATAGAAAAGATGTATACCACATGGTTAGAAAGAGATGTTTGTTTAGAAAAAGATATTTGTTTTAAAAGTCTTTAGATAAAAGTCTTAAATTTTTATTACCAATAGAAATAGAAAAGAAGTATCTCACATTATTAGAATATAAAAAAGGTGTATCTTATATTGTTTAGAAAATGATGTTAGTTTTATAGTAAATACTTTTACTCTTATTACCAATAAAAGATATGTATCTCACATTGTTTAAAAATAAATGTTGGTTTAAAAAGTCTTTAGGTTAAAGACTTTTTTGTTACAAATAGAATAGATGCAAGTATTTCACATTGGTTACAAAGTATTCTACTATTATTATCAATAGAAAAGATGTATCACATATTTGCTATAAATTAATGTTGGTTTTAAAAATACTATTATTACCAATAGAATAGATGTATCATACGTTTGGTAGAGGGTAATGTTTGTTTTTAAGGTCTTTAAATATAAGACTTCTACCATTATTATCAGTAGAATATGTATATCTCACATTGGTTAGAAAGTGATGTTGATTTTAATTTTAGATAAAAAAAAACTTGTACTATTATTACTAATAGAAGAGATATCTTACATTTGTTAAAAAATGATGTTGGTTTTAAAAGTCTTTAGATAAAAGACTTTTACTTTTCCGTCAATGTAATAAAAGAGATGTATCACACATTATTTAGGAAGAGATGTTGGTTATAAAAATTTTAAAATAAAAGAATTCTACTATTATTAACAAATGAGGATATGTATTACACATTGGTTAGAGAGTGATGTTGATTTTAAAAGTCTACAATTATTAGCAATAGAAGAGAAATATTTCACATTGATTATAAAGTGATATTGGTTTAAAAAGTTTTTAGATGATGTATCCCACATTGGTTACAAAGAAATGTATCTCATATTATTTAGAAATGAGTATTGGCTATAAAAGTCATTAGATGAAGACATCTTTTGTTATTACCAATAGAAAATATGTATCCACATTGTTTAGAAATGAATGTTGGTTAAATCTACTACTATTATTATTAATAGAAAATATGTATACCACATGGTTAGAATGTGGTATTGGTTTTAAAGTCTTCAGATAAAAGACTTAAACTTTCATTACCAATAAAAATATAAAATAAGTATCCCACATTGTTTAAAAATGAATTATGATTTTAAAAGTTTTTAACAAAATGACTTCTAATATTATTATCAATTTAAATGTTAATTTTAAAAGTCTTTAGATAAAAAAATTTACTATTATTATTAATAAAAAATATGTATCTCATGTTAGCTAGAAACTTATATTAATTTTAAAAGTATTTAGGTAAAAAAATCGTTTAATATTGTAACAATATAAAAAAAATTATAACCATGGAAGAGATTAACAATCTAATTATAATATCTAAAAGTTATATTATTATTACAAAAAAATATATATATATATATATATATATATCTCACATTGTACCCGTGCATAGCACAGGCTAAATAACTAGTAAATGTTAAAATTTGGAATTCATAAATCAATATAAATAGTAGGATTCATTTCATATGAACACTTGAGCAATCACAATAGAAAAAAATTGTCTGCAAAATGTGTCCACTATTGAGTTCAATGAGAGAGATCAATCTAAACAAACTGCAATGGGCAGTCAAAATTCAATCAATGCCCATTTATGTGAGATAACTCAAAATATGAAATATGTTTTCCATGAGGCATGGGCACCATCTTTACTTGATCTTTTTTTTGTTTTTTGCATTTTCATGTGTATAATCATTGTTTTATGTAGATATCCTGATAGCCTCACTTATGGAATTTTGAACCAACTAAGCGCATCGGCATTCCATTTGCCACAGTGTTAAGCATGTAGAGTCTTCAATTAAAGCTCACAGACGGGTCATAAGGCCTTCTATAGTCATATAACAGAGAAAAACAAGAAGCTCACCATAGTCTCTTCTACATAGGGAATTATTCGACTAGAAGAAATAGTGGATATATGCAACAATCACACATGAATATATTGAAAAAAACACGTTCATGTGGTAGGTGTATGACTTCAAGTCTTTTGTTGGTTCGTCAAATGTTGATTCATGAATTGATTCTTATTGGTAAATTTATTTCTAGTATATATTAATATTATACATATTTAATGTTGTAACACCCCGCTCCTTGGTTAGCTTGATTTGCGTGTCATGCTCGCATTTCTTCCCTTGTTGGTTTTATGATTGGTTGTGAGAGGGTCTACTTATGTGGGAGAGACCACATTGAGACCAAGACCACGTCGATACATGTCTCGTAGTGGTTGACTTGCTAAAGTCATAAGTCGTAACTTGACGTTAGTCGGAATGCGACTCGGTTGAAAGTTAACTTGTGTTGTTCGTATCCGTGACCTTGGTTAAGCCCTAGATCTTTATATGATTGTTATGAACTTTTTTAGATGTATTAGACTTCAAGTTGGAGGTGTTCCTTAAGTCTATTGATGATTTGGAAGCTTTGGAGATAGCGTTCGTCTCTATCGCGTAGTTCGAGGTTGAGTCGTGTGCTCGTCTCTTCTTTGGAGTTCTCATGCTCCTAGTTGTTATTTAACTTCCTAGAAGTATTCAAACCTCTTCATTATCCATTAGACTTGCTTTAAGTCTCATTTTATTTCTTGTTCGATCGCTAGTTCATTCGTCGTTTCGTTTGCACGTTGTTGCACCTTGTTCCGGTTTCGCTCTGAGATGTTTCGGGGGTTGTTTGAGAGTGTTATGGGGGAGTTCTAGACCTACTTTGAATGAGGTTTGAACATTGTTTAGTTTGGTTATGTGTTTGGGGTCTTTTAGGGTTGTTTTATACACCTTTTTAGCACTGGAAAGCTTGCGGCCGCAAGGGGTAGAGACCTTGCCCCCGCAAGGTCAACAGAAGGAATACCAAATGGGCATTTGGAGCATGCGCTCACATGGGTTGAGGACCATGCGACCGTATGGTCCCCCGATCAGCCCTTGCCCTGTTTTGTGATTTTAGAGGATTTGCCTATTCCACCCTTACTAAAACCCATTCTAAACCCTTCCTAAACCTTCCTAATTAGTCCTAAGCCTAACCTAACTTGGTTAATTAGTTTTTAACTGTGTTTAAGTGGGTGTAGTTGGAGAGATTTGGCCACAAAAATCTGATTGTAACTTACCACATGGTTTGGACACTTGTCCCACTACTTGTTTGACCCCATATACACCACAAATTAGCCCTTTGGGGCCTTATTTACTGCACTCCACCTCCATAAACGGGATTAGCTTCCTCCATGGTTCTTCATTGAGTCCTTGAAGGTTTCTTCTTGGTTTCCATAGCTCATTTCCTCCATTGTTGAAGCCAATCCATAGGATTGAAGAGCTTGAAGAGTAGAGCATTTCCAACCGAATAGGTTCTCCATTTGATTTCTTGTGTGTGGTTTACAAGTAAGTTACTTCTCCTCTCTTTGATTTTGTACCCATTGATCCTAAGGAAAACAAACTCTATGCTATTTGAGGTCAATGAGTACACATACTTGCTTTGTGTGCCTTTAACTTGTGATTTGAGCATGTGAACTTGTTCGGAGCATATGTAGGATGATTTCTATGCTTGATTGAAGTACATTGTTATTCTTCACCATGTGTATTTAGGATTGTGAGCATGTTAGAGATGACGTTCACATGTTTACTTGGAATTGTGATATATGAAAGTATTCCATATGTGGCTTACTTGGTATTTTGGAATTGGTGGACTCTATGTTGAAGAAGGATCATAATGTAATACCTTGGATAGTTTATAACTTTATTGGACTTAGTAATGGACTTAGGAGGGTTTGTGAAGCACATAGCTTCTAAACTTTAAATGGGATTACGATTATGTTGAGTTATATGGATTTTAGGGCTTGGGAATCAAGCTCGAATGATTTTGGGATTTTGCTATAAATTCGAATGGGATGTTCAATTGTGGATTTATGAAACACTTAAAGAATGAAATGTAAAATTAAGACTCAAAGGAGTCGTTGTAAGATCAATAATATATTAATAAGTCTTGAGTTAAAATCCTACGATGTTCGGGTTTTGGTTGGTTATGCTTGTGCGCACCCGAGTACCTCATATGGTGTCCAATAGAGACACTCACGTTATAGAGACTTATTGGAGATTTATTTAGAGCATGCTCGTTAGTGCACAGAGCATTAGAGATCAACCTATGGTCTCGAGTACCTTTAAGAGATGACTATTTGAATGAGTTCTATTTTTAGGGAATTTGGTCGCGTGCACATGGAGGCACTTACGAGATTATGACTACGGGGTAGTTTTTTGTTCGATTTCGAGTAGAGGACCGTTATAGACCTCATTGTATGATTTTTGGTGAGCTTATATGCTATTCTTGATTTAAGTGGTGACTTGAGATCATTTACGATTATTTGACTGTGAGCAATGTATTTGCCTTGACTTGATTTATGGTAGAGAATGATAACCTACTTGGTCGGACGAGTTCGCTCTTGTCGAATCTGTTCCTTATTTATTTATGTTGAGTAAATACCTACTTGAACATTTAGTCGGACGAGTTCGCTCTTGTCGAATTCGACCCTTATTTGGTCTTGACGAGTAAATATCTACTTGTGCAGTGCATTGAGTCCAGCTGGCATTATTTGGTCTGATTTTTATGTCAGGGTGGGATGATACATCGCCTATACGAATCGTAAGGTTCATATTCGCTATGGATCGCCGTAGTTGGGACCCCACACACCACTCCATTGTTGGCCGCAATGGGGAAGTAGCCCCTTTGTCGTATCAATATGTGCGTCACAGGCTGCTATTAGCCGGCGGAGTTCGGTATATCAATGCGAAGACACGAGCATTGTAGTCACGATATTGGGTTAACAGTGTTTTTGTTGCAGGAGCTACGTAGTGGCCGTGTCCATAACATATCCTATTGTGTGGTTTATTACTCGCACTTATGTGAACAACGTGCTAAGTGCAAATTTGTGATCATTGAGGTTGGACCCATGTTGTGATCATTTGAGGGTTGAACCCATGGTTTCATTATTGAGGACTGGGCCCGTACTCTAGTTGTACATGATTATTGTTGGTATATTATTATTATGATGCCACGATTATATTTATAATGGTGCATTATGTCATGCTATGCCATATAGTTGCATTTAGTAGCTTACTTGGTCATTATGACTCATTTCGTGTGTTTTCCTTAGTTTGTGCAGTCAGCTCGTTAGTGCGTGTTGCAGCTGCGGGTGCGTGTTTGATAGTAGGTGGTCTTCCGTGAAATAGCTTGGAGTTATTATTATTGTATTTATCATCTTGTGAGACACGGATGTAAAGTTATGTAAACTTTACTTGGGTAGATTGTGTTAGTATTTTATTATCGTATTATTTTGGGAGCCGACTTGTTTGGTCGAGATGTTGTATTTATTTGGAAGTTATTCTGTCGTCTTCCCGAGCAAGGTTTTAGCTCGCGTATTCTAGTATTGTGTTATTGTTGTTTCTATCTCCGTCAACTTTAGTCGTGAGATTTTGGTTAGTTGTCTAGTATTTAATCTCTTATTCTTTTAGTTGATTTGTCCCTCCGGCATGTTATAGCCGTTGAGTGGTTGTTTATCAGGTTGGTATTTTGTTGTTTCGTCGGCCTTAGGTTTGCCGATGGTTTGTTGCCCGTGCGCAGTGTTGGGTCACGTGAGTCGTAGAATTGTCGAGAGATAGTCGTCTCTCAGCCTTGCATTCCACGATTTGGAATTGAAGGCTTGGGTTCCATCTAATGATTTGCTTCCGCAGGTTTTAGTTTTTGTTATTCCGTATTGCCGTTATGGCTTTACATTCTTGTGTTGAGCTTATTGGCTCAACTATTGACTCGCACCATTATGCTTGTCTTGACGACACGACCTTGGGATTTCGTATTGGAGTCCAGGCTGGGTCGCCACAAAAGTTGAATTTATAGACCAAAATTAATAAAAAATGATAACCCCTACCCCTTCTCAAGATTTAATCCAGAGTTCATCAACTCTACTAAAGACTAGAGTGCGACTAACCATTTCATCAAACAATCATTTGTGAACACTTTCAACATTAAAAATTATATATAATATATAAGGTAGTTTCTACAAATTTGAGGCCCCCAAAGATGGAGGGCCATGGCCGTCATCCTTCCCGCCATGCCTCAGGGTCGGCCGTGCACATGATATATTGGTTCACAAATTTAATGCGGCCATAAATATTATCCTACTTCATGTTTAGCTAATCATCTAATTAGGTACTACTGTTATCTAATTTGATTGAAATTGGTTGTTGACGGTGTACATGGTGTTGCATTAACCGTTGTCAAAACTGAAGATATCAGGATTTTAATATCTTATTTGATTGAAATTGGGTATTTCCTTCTCCTTTCATTTGGTGTTGGTTTTCATATCCAATTCATCAGAAATAATCACTTTGTTTGGTATATATCACGTGCATATTTAAGAGATTTATGTTTCGATTCAATTAAAGCATGAATCATTTATTTCAAATTGTTTGAGATAAAATTAAGACACATATATTTCAAGTATTCACTTGAAAATTGTTATGCATATAAATTGTTCGATGAAATGTCCGAAAATGAACTTGTTGGTTTTTGCACAAAATTTGAGTCGCAATGTACAAAATTTGAATCGTGTCGCAACGAATTTCAATCGTGATGTATCGATTTAGAATCGTGATGCATCACAATGTAATGGAAATGACGGTTACAAATATAATCATGATGCTTAATTTTAAATTGCAATGCATGATTGTGCATTGCAATGCATGACGTGTCTTTTCGGCTGCGGGATTTGGTAATGCCTGGTATGAGTCCATCAAGTGGCAGACATTAATTTTAAAAGCCCAGTACAACATAACAACCCATGGGCTAAAGTAGACGGGCTTCATGTGGGCGTGGGCATCGATGGGTTCTGATGGATTGTCTTGTTTTGTACTCCCTTCATTTTCAAATAATTGTCCTCTTTCAAAACTTTCTCTTTTAGGAAAATATTTTTACCACTTTACCCTTACTTTTTTTTACTTATTTTAATTATGGCAACATACTCAAGGGCATTAAAGGAAACCACATATTTCACCA
Source organism: Codonopsis lanceolata (assembly GCA_013146195.2). Lineage (NCBI taxonomy): Eukaryota > Viridiplantae > Streptophyta > Magnoliopsida > Asterales > Campanulaceae > Codonopsis > Codonopsis lanceolata. Next base: position 148,473,694 of record CM028377.1, read on the forward strand.
ATATTTATAATCCAGTCAATTCGTTTTTCTTAAACGGTGTGTCGGGTCAACCCAGACAATATTTTGAAAACTGAGGGAGTATAATTATTTGAAGCTCGAGATAGACCAAGTGATTTTGAACAGTCTAAAAATGAGTTGATTCAATAAGGAAAAATGGACCGTTGGGGTATGGAGATTAAGGACTTTGGTATTTTGTGCAATCCCAAGGCTCCATTCTTAACTTGGCAACAAGAATAATTCCATAAAAGTGGTAAATATGTTTTTCAAATAAAATTTAGACATTTGGTTTTAACATTTCCATAGAACTCCAAATTATAATGCTAATTAAGACAAAAGAATATTTGGGTTTCAATATTGGTAATGTCACCTTTAAAAAAGAAAATCTAATTTAAGACATGGATATTTTAAATGGTGAAAAACAAGGATGACTCGAGTCGTGCATAACGGGCATGAAGAATTTGAGGACCGAGTAGTGTCTGAGACCACGAGCATTAAACACATCTAAAGCCCAATACTATGTATAACCCATGGGCATGGGCTTTAAGGGCCAGGCATTGACGGTCATTTGCTCACCCCTAATTGTTAATAAAGTTGTACACTTAAAAAATCCAAGTCTGACCAACTTGGTAGTGAACGTAGCAATTTTTACTGTGAACAACTTCACATTCTATATATTTACTTTATTTACTCTTGTGTAGGGGTGTAAATGGCTCAGATAGGAACAAAATGGAAGTCGAACCTCATGTCATCGATTTGTAAAAAATTAAACCGAGTTGAACCATTTAAAGTCTTGAACTGAACCGAACCAAACCACGATGGTTCGACTTGGTTTAGTGGTTCGGTTTCATGGTTTGACTTGCTTTCATTTTTTTATGGGATTTCAACATTTAAGTAAACCAAAAGATAACATAAGTATTTAATAAACGTACTTATTGCCTAAAAACACAAAGAAACCAAAATTCAAATCAGTTATGTGTGTGAGAGAGAAAGATTTGAATGTAAACACTAAACACATCACTTTAATTGGAAAAAAATAGTAAAAGCATGAGAAGATTAGAAGAGGACAAGAGAGTATAAGAGATTGAAGAGGATGACATGGATAAGAGTCAGGTGAATTGGATATTTGGATGATAACTGAGAATACAAAGAGTTGTGAAACCAACTAGCCTTTATATTTGAATAGTATAAGAATAATAAAGGTCATAATTCTTAAAAATTGTTGGTTTAGTAGCTCAACTCGATGGTTCAGCTCTCTGGTTCAACTCGAAATGGTTCGGCTCGGTTCGGTTTGACTTGACTCGACATGTCAAAACCGTGAGCCAAACCGAACCATTTGGTTTCTCAAAATATAAATTGAATCGAACTATATAAGCCATGAAACCAATCCAAACCACTTAGTTTGACTTGGTGACTTGGTGGCTCGGATTGACACCCCTACTCTTGTGTGTGTTTAACTGATTGTCTTAACACTTAAAAAGCTTCAATATGCTTAAGTGTTTTTTAATCTTATAACATCATCAACTTATTTGTAGAACATATAAATTGTTTTTCACTTCTTCCCTAAAAGCATAAGTGATGTGGCATAAATATCAGTCATACCGGTGGTGCCGAAATTCGTTGAGATCCGTGAGTCGTTCGTTGACCGAATCGGTGATGAAATCGTCGATCGGGTCGGATATCTAGCTGTATGTAGGTATCTACAAAATGAGCACCGTGAGTGGTGGGGGGTGTCCCCCAAAACCCTCCGTTGAGAGAATCAGTACAGTATCAAAATATAGGAGGGCGCGTAGCCCCCGTGTGTGAAGTGAAGAACTGTAGAAGAGAAAGAGAGAGTGTCTGCCCTACTATGAGATAGTAGGGTTTATTTATACCTGAGGGGTTAGGGTTTACTTGTCATGCATGGGCCAGGCCCATGGTACTGAGTAGTCCTGTAAAGAATAATGGGCCAATGTAGTGGAAAGCCTCCTCGCCTAAGCGAGGCCCAAAAGCCTTTGAAGGCATATTAAATATAGGCACTTCAGTAGCCCCCTAGTCCTTATTCCTTGGGATTTATCTCAAGGGTAAGGAGTATAATTTTTATCAAGCATGACATTTACTCAATCGCGAGATACTCAAGCGGGAGGATAAAATAAGGCTCAGCCGCGAGTAAACTCGAGCGAGGAACGTAAGCGCAGGTAGGCGCGGTGTACTACTCAACCGCGAGTAACACTCGAGCGGGAGGACAATGTAAAACTCATCCGCGAGTAAACTCGAGCGGGAAGACAATACAAAACTCATCCGCGAGGAAACTCGAGCGGGAAGACAATATAAAACTCATCCGCGAGTAAACTCAAGCGGGAAGACAATATAAACCTCATCCACGAGGAAACTCGAGCGGGAAGACAATATAAAGCGCATCCGCGAGTAAACTAGAGCATGAAGACAATATAAAACGCATCCGCGAGTAAACTCGAGCGGGAAGACAATATAAAACTCATCTGCGAGTAAACTCGAGTGGGAAGACAATATAAAACTCATTCGTGAATAAACTCGAGCGGGAAGACAGTATAAAGCTCATCCGCGAGTAAACTCGAACGGGGGGTAATGTACCTCAACGTAGTGAGGGTCTTCAAGAATCCGAGCAACCTCATCATGGTGAGAGCCATCTGGAAATCCGCATGCTCAAGCGAGAAGCTCAACCGTGGGATGCCTAAATGGGGAGCGTAAGCGCATAAAGGAATCCAGAAGCCTCACCATGGTGAAAGCAATCCAGAGCTCAACATGTTATCGTGGTGAGAGTCCTCAGAAATCCATATGCTCAATTGAGAAGCTTGAGAAGCTCAGTGGGATGCCCGAGGGGAGCGGGGCGTAAGCGCATAAAGGAAATCTAGAAGCCTCACCGCGGTAAGGGTCTTCACAATCAGCGACCTCAGTGGTGAGGTCTTGAGTGATAATAAAAAACTTGGGCTCTAGCGCGAGTGTAATCTGAAGCTCGAGCTGTGGCACGAGTGTAATATGAAACTCGGGCTATGGTACAAGCATAGGGTGCACGGGCACAGAATAAATACGTGAAGCTCAGATTACGGCATGAGCAAGACGTGCACGGGCACGGAGCAATGATGATCTGAGACTCAGGCTATGGCGTGAACATGACGTGCACGGGCACGAGAATGACAATCTGAAGCTCGGGTTGTGGCTCGAGCGTATCGTGCATGGGCACAATAACAATAACATGAAGCTCGGGCTGTGGCACGAGCGTAGCGTGCACGGGCACGATAGTAATGATCTGGAGCTCGGGTGTAGCACGAGCGTAGCGTACACGGGCACGATAATGATAACATGAGGCTCGGGCTGTGGCGCGAGTATAGCGTGCACGGGCACGATAATAATGACATGAGGCTCGGGCTGTGGCGTGAGCGTAGCGTGCATGGACATGATAGTAATGATTTGGAGCTTAGGTGTAGCGTGTAGCACGAGCGTAGATAATGATATGAAGCTTGGGGCGGCATAAGCGTCCAGCACGATAACAATATCATGGCTTCGGGAGGCGTGAGCATGACGTGCACGCACGATAGTAATAACATGAGGCTCGAAGTATAAGCGTGCACGACACGATAATGATAATCTGGCTTCGGGCGTAGTGCGGCGTGGCGTGCATGGGCACGATAATGATAACATGAGGCTCGGGCTGTGGCGCGAGCATGGCATGCACGGGCACGGGAATAATGATCGTGAGGCTCGGGTTGTGGCTCGAGCATGGCGTGCACTGGCACGAGAATAATGATCATGAGGCTCGGGCTGTGGCTCGAGCATAGCGTGCACGGGCACGATAACAATAACATGAAGCTTGGGTTGTGGCTCGAGCATAGCGTGCACGGGCACGATAACAATATCATGAAGCTCGGGCTGAGGCGCGAGCATGACATGCACGGGCACGATAGTAATAACATGAGGCTCGGGCTGAGGCGCGAGCATAGCGTGCACGGGCACGATAATAATGACATGAGGCTCGGGCTGTGGTTCGAGCATAACGTGCACGGGCACGATAAAAATAATCTGGCTTCGAGGCGTAGGCGCGGCGTGGCGCATAGGGCACGATAATGATAACATGAGGCTCGGCGTGGCGCGAGCATGGCGTGCACGGGCACAAGAATAATGATCATGAGGCTCGAGCTGTGGCTCGAGCATGGCGTCACACGAGAATAATGATCATGAGGCTCGGGCGTGGCTCGAGCATAAGCGTCTGCACGGCACGATAACAATAACATGAAGCTCGGCCGTGGCTCGAGCATAGCGTCTGCGCACGATAACAATAACATGAAGCTTCGGGCGTGGGCGCGAGCATGGCGTCTGCACACGATAATGATAATATGAGGCTCAGGCTGTGGCGCGAGCATAGCGTGCACGGGCACGATAATGATAACATGAAGCTCGGGCTGTGGCGCGAGCGTGGCGTGCACAAGCACGCGAATAATAATCTGAAGCTCGGGCTGTGGTGCGAGCATGACGTGCACAAGCACGCAAATAATAATTTGAAGCTCGGGCTGTGGCGCGAGCATAATGTGAGCACATTGTGCCGGGCACGAACTGGACTAAGTCCTTGGTTCTGGCCAAGGCTTTGAGCGCGCAGGGCCCCTATCGCCTTGGGCGAGCTTCCAGAAGATTGCCTAGCGGGCAGGGCCCAACTCTGAACGGCGACTAGCAACCGTGCATGGCCTTTCTCCGATGTGGGCACATCGGACCGGTTGTTAGTATATCAACTGGGTGAAGAGATATACGACTAACAGTGTTGTGCGGTCACTATAGGAACCCGAGGTAGTTAGCCGCTATCTTGTGGGCAGGGCCCCTACCGCCTGGCGGGCATCCAAGTACGTGAACCGGGCATGGCCCCCTCCCCCCCACGAGGAGAATTAGTTCACTAATACTCGGGTATAGAGGAAGGTTGACCGGGCAGGGCCCTATCTGCTCGCCTGGCGAGCAGATTTTGTCAAGCAATCCGAAAGCAATTTGTATAAACATATTAACAATTTAATGATAGAACTTGCATTTCTGTTGATAAGATGATAGTGTCCTTAACAAGGCTGAGGGTCTTGCCCGCTAGTGCATTAGGCCGTCCGAATGGTCATAAAATATTTGGGCTTTTCCGTTTGCGGGCAGGCCCCCACTTTCCGACTGTAAGTGTTTACCTTGAGGTCGGGAAGTAATTATGGTCGTTGTAGTTTTCCTTCTGAGAAAGTCTGGTTACTAAGGCTTAGTTGACTTGGTTTGAGTACCTGAAAGTTTATTGCATTATTTGCGAAGCAAACATAGTCCCATTTTAAATAAAATTTGGGTATGTATTCTGCATTTAATCTCATGATGATAAGATGTTGTACATACTAGCGATTTATGTAAATGACAATAAATAAATATTATTATTAGCATGATTGGGGAAAATAACATCAGTATTGATATTGTGCGTCACATCCAATCAAAACATGATTTGTAAAGAGAGTTCACGCGCGAATTTAGGTGTAGCGGTGAATAAAACAGTTTCATTATCATTTGTCATGTGTGGGCAAATAAATAATAAAATATAGAGTTCAATTAACTCAATTGATATGTCAAATTTAATAAGTGAGTGAGTATGCACCTTCTTTTTTCACGCGCAGCCAGGGATTAGTAAAATCATAAGGTGCGTAAAGGCGGTGTCATACGTAAAGTCGCAGATGCAAAACATATTTAATTGCATGCATTGGTATAGTATATGCATCATCATGGTGGACAATTTAATGTAACATGACATAATTATGAGCATAAACGTATTATAATTACTCTGATTTATGTCGGATAATAATTGTCACAGTTGAATTTCATGCATTATTCACCAATTAATGATAATTTTAATCGGTTACTATAGTTACCATGTCAAGTTATCAGGTCATATGTATTTATCGCATGACAATTTATTTGATGTTAGAGCTATCTCGCATAGCGCCGAGATTGTCATTCATTAATTTATCGTAATTAATAATTGCAAAGAAAATTAATTACATGCATATTCATGTAAGATATAGTGTCTCATGTTAATTTGGAGCAATAAATTAATCATGCGAATTATTTATAAACTTTAATTTATGCTCTGTTAACTAATTATGTGTTAACAACACAAAATTCAAGGTCATATGAACAAAATCTGAAAATATGAAGGGTAGAAATGGAAAGAATCCACCTGAAATAGTAGGGAACCGGTTCAGGACAATCATGAACTGGTGTGGATGAAGGTGAACCGGGTCTTGAACCCTTACTGGGATCTGGGTCGGTTCAGTTGAACCACCAAACAATCTGTTAACTATTTATTGACTGAATGTAACGGCAGTTAACTTAAATGGAGGGAGTTGAGTGGAAATATAATGAAACAACCGTGTGTGGTCGATGACGCCACGTGCGTCGCCGCCATCTGCATGAAACCAACCTGATGACCTCGATTTTTGGGGTGGTGAACTCGACGCAGATCCGATTGCAAATGGAAATCTAACTACCGATAACATGATGACCATCTTCATGGCGGTGGACTCGTCCTTTCAATGCGAACCCATGGGTGTCCTCTGTTTGTTGTTTGGTGTTTATTTCTTGGCTTATATCGCAAGAAACAACCTTGAATTACTTTGTTTGTTTGAAGATGATGGTGTTATCCTCTTAACTAACTCCGCCGTGGTTGTTGGAGTTCGTGACTATAGCGATGGAACCAAACCGATGTGGCATAAATATCAATCATGCCGAAATTCGCCGAGATTTGTGAGTCCGTTGACCGACCTGATGAAATCGAGGATATCCGGCTATATGAGGTATTTGCAAAATGAGCACCGTGAGTGGTGGGGTGTCCCCAAAACCCTCCGTGAGAATCAAGAATATCAAAATATAGGAGGCGCGTAAAGTGAGAACTATAGAAGAGAAAGAGAGTGCCACTATGAGATAGTAGGGTTTATTTATACGAGGCTTTGTCATGCATGGGCCGCCCATGGTACTCGAGTCGAATAGTGGGCCAATGTAGTGGAAAGCCTCATCGCCTAAGCGAGGCCCAAAAGCCTTTGAAGGCATATTAAATATAGGCACTTCAATAAGTGATCGAAAAAGTTTGATCGCTTTCATACTAATGCACTAATAGTTGTTTATGTTGCTACTTTAAAAAAATTCTTCAAAACAATCTTGTTAGAAATAACTTTTACAAGGCTATTCAAACACCGTTAGCATGGTCAACAATTGGTATCATAATATAATTTTTATTAAAAAAATTTCGTTTACAAGTTTAACAACTTGAATGACTGATTATGGCGAAATCATAAGCTTTTAAAATAAGTAATGTTACCAAAAACCCTATTTTTTATGAACATCGCTTTAATATCTAGAAAGAAACAATTACATGATACATGAACAACATTAATAAGAGGTTGATGGATTACATATACACTAAACATCACACCCAAAAAACACAAAACATCACGCCCACTTAGATAGCTAAGCACTATTCTACCATTGCCTCTATTTAAAACAAAATTAATCAATTTTGTATAATAATATGAAATGTATCCTAATCACAATGATAATTTTCATACCGATGATCCTAACCATGTTGATTTGAAAAATGGATGAATCATAGATGAATGAATTTTCTGTAGCGATTTTTTTTAAAGTCAGAGCCGGCGGAGGGCTCTCAAAAAACAATTGCAATTTTTCTTCTTACAATTTTGGACAGGGCTATCGGTGGAAGCCAAACCTTCTCTATGCAAAGCCGCGCTAGGGCTGTTGGCTCTCAAAACAAATTGAATTTCTTTTTCCTTCTTGGGTGGAGAGAGAAAGAGTTTGAAGATTGAAGAGGGATTGCGAATTTTTTTTAAAGAGTGTTTTTGGGATAAATTGTACAAAAATAAAATGAATTTGTTATAATGGGAGTGATGTACGATATATTATTTATTTAAATAGGTGGGTGTTCAGTACTCCCACTATTACACTCAAAGAGTTATAATTTGAAAAGTTTAATTATTAAGGGAATATATTAAGGGTGAATTACACAAATCTTCCCTGTACTTTACCACTTTTTTGACTTCGTCCTTGAAAAAAATCGAACCTTATTAGTCCTTGTACAAAAACTTTTGACTGGGATGGTCCTTCCGTCCACTTTCGTTAATGTTTTTCCGTTAGGTCAACACACGTGTGTCTCACGTGACATTTGTTAGGGAAAATAGTCATTATACACGAAAAAGTACAGGGACCAATAATCAACTACGTGGCAAAAAATGGCGCATGTTTTCCTCCAATGTTGTCCTGTTAAATAAGGCTTACATCGATTTTATTTGAGCATTTGGTATAGGGAAAATGGATGTCTACTAACATTGTCAGCAGAAGGCAGTGTTGTTGACATCTTGGATTAATTTGAACCATGGCCATAGGTTTTGGAATTGTGCAGATCGTTCGGTAAGTTTTGCCCTTTGTGTTGTTCGAAATTTCTTAGCTCTTCCTTAATTTCTCCCCCATCTTGAGTGATTTTGTTTTCTTCTTGCAGCATCCCTGTAGGTTCTTTATGTGGTTTGATCCACCTATGTGTCATATATCTATTCAGATTATACCTTATACCTAGGTTACTTGAAAGGATAAAAGAATATGAATCCTTGAGAGGTACTGGAGGCAAACAGAGCAGAAATGGAAATGCTTGGAAATGTTTATGGGTTTTACTTATAATAGCTTGGTTGATTCTTGCGTGGATGGTTGCTTTTGGGAAATTGGAAGAAGAAAGTAGTGATGTCCATGAAAGAAATTAGCCAGTAATTAGTGGTCCATAGGCTCTGTAGTAATTGATATGTAACAGACCATGGCAATGGTTTGAATTTGGCTCTGTTTGCAATTCCAATTTTTTTTCATTCCTGCAATGTTGATGGCTAGTTACTGATGCTCTATTTTATGCAATGGTGTAGTCATTCATGTAACAAAATCTTTAAATGTTAATATATGTAGTAATTATTTTGGCTCTGTATGGAATTCCATGGGTTTTCATTGATATGTAACAGAGCATGACAATGCTCTGAATTTGGCTCTATTTGCAATTCCATTTTTTTACATTGTCAAGTATAACTACATTGCAAATTCATAATCATAAAACAGACACAATAGAGGATACTACTAATTCATAATCATAACAACCATGGTGTTGCATTCATAAAGTCATTACACTGACAAAAAGGGATACTGCTAAAGTGATTACATTCACAACCAACTACTAATCCATTACATTCACAAAAAAGTGGTAATTGTTCAGAAAAACCAGCTAAAATGTTATAATTACATCCACACACAAAAACCAACATTAATTGCATCCATTTCACTTCTTCTTGGTCAGTTTCCTTTTCTTTTTCTTGGCAGCAACATGATCATTCAAAGTATCCCTTGGGTTCTCTTGTATTGTAGTAGGAGTTAGTTAAGAAGCAGTACTTGTGGTGAGTGGTTGCTTTCACCATGAATGTTGCTTGAATTCTACAACAAATCCAACATCAAATTTGTCAGTTTAGAAGATCAGAGCATCACTATTGTTGTTATTCTTCCCCCAAATTCTTAGCTGGGTCTCACTGCCACCTGCATACTTTTCTTTTCTTAACCCACTTAAGAATATATCTTCCAATTGTAAAACTTCTAAACATCTTTTTAACTGGGTCCCACTACTTCCTTATCAACTTTATACTTCAATCTTATTTTTATACTTCACAACAAATAAATTTATTTAACGCTATTTAATCTATTCCATATTTAAATATTCTGTATAAATAAATTAAGACATAAGTTAATTTAAAAATAATAATTAAATTATAAATTATAAAATTTATAATTTAATTAATACATCCCAAATAAAACACATATTATGCATAGCTCGTAAAATAATAAAAATAGAAAATTACATAAAAACGTTAAAATTGAAAAAATTACACAAAATGATAAAGTTACATAAAACATAAATACTTAAAAATTACATAAAAACAATTCAATAATTAGAATTATATAAAAACGTCAATAATTAAACTCTATCACTAGTTGTCACCGTAATGACACCATATATGCTCAATCAAGTTGGATCGAAGAGCATGATGTGTGCTTCTATCACGTACCTCTGAATTTCGTTGTATATATTCTTGAAATGCTTGTGTTGACCCATGGTTCACTTGTGGAGAGTTATAAACGACATCATCAGCCCAGCTCCTAAGGTGATCATCCTCGGCCTCCACAATCATGTTGTGTAGAATAATGCATGTGAGCATTATTTCTTTTAAGTTATCTCTATACCGAAACATGTTAGGACCTTTTATAATTGTCCATCTTGATTGGAGCATTCCAAATGCTCGTTCGACATCTTTTCTTGTAGCCTCTTGTATTTCTTTGAATTTTTTTCGCTTAGCGTCCGACGGGTATGAAAAACTTTTCACAAAATAGCCTAATCTGGATAAATTCCATCTGTTAGGTAGTATCTTTTTGTATACTGTGTGCCATTCACTTCGAAATTACACGGCGGTGCATTTCCTTCGAGTACGTTATTGAACAAAGGTGATTCATATAACAGATTAAGATCATTACGAGAACCCACGACCCAAAAAAAATGCATGTCATATCCATAAATCTGCAGACGCGAATGCTTCAAGCATAATTGTTGGCTTCCCATGACCTCTTGCATATTGACCTTGCCAAGCGACTAGACAAATTTTTCATTCCCAGTGCATACAATCAAGACTTCCTAACATACCTGGAAATCTGTGTCTTTGCTCGTGCATTTGAAACAGACGTTATGTATCATTAACATTTAACCTTCTCAAGTATTGACCTCCAAACAACTCAATGATACATCAATAGAAGTTGAACATACAGTTGTTTCTCCTAATCAAATGTACTCGTCAAGATGATTAGCTCAAACTCCATAAGCCAATTGACAGATAACTGATGTACATTTTTTAAGTGGTGAGAGACCTACTTTTCCGTGCATCAGGCCTCTGTCAAAAATAATTTGAATGATTCTCCAATGCATTAACTATCTGAATGAATAAATTTCTATGCATTCGGAAGTGTCACCGAAATATATGATCGAGATACAATGGCAGAGACGAGAAGTAGTCATTGACAAGTTGAGTATTTCCCGCTACACGATTTCGATTTATATAGCTCATCTTTTTTCCTTTGCGACGCCTCTTGATGTTTGCTCTCTCCATTTCAATCATCTGTTGTTGTAATTCTATCATCTGCAAAATAATTTTTTCACCTTCAAACATGTTAGATTCTTCATTGGATTCTTGTATAACTGCTTGTGTTCGAGCTATTGGTAGAAGAAGAAGAAGATATCTTTAGTGGTAAAATGCAGGACAATGCCAAGGTTTTATATGTTGAACGCTTGTAGCTATTGGTAGAAGAATAAGACATCTTCTTATATAAATATACTACTTTTCAATGGCTAGTTTAAAATGACTAGTTTATAACGACTAGTTACGTTAAAAACATTAACAATGAAAGTTACATAAAAAAACTAATCATAAAACTTAAATAAAAACATTCTAATATTGAAAGTTACATAAAAAAATTAATAATGAAAGTTACATAAAAACATTCTAATATTGAAAGTTACATAAAAAACATTAATAATGAAACTTACATAAAAACATTCTAATATTGAAAGCTACATAAAAACATTAATAATGAAACTTACATAAAAACATTCTTAATATTACAAATAGAGTTGCATTTAACAACGAGCACTAAAATTCATACCCTTTCTTCCTCCACTGCACCTTTACTTGCTTACATATGTGTTGATACATGACAAACTGTGTCGGACTCATATGGGAGGTATCTTGAGTAAGAAAAGCAATGTCTTTCACGAACTTTTCGCGCTTCTTTCTTTCTTCTCATTATCGTTTAGCTTCCGCTTGAATTTTTTTAATTTCAAGATCTTTATTTTTAATTTCAAAATATTTATTTTTCATTTCAAATTCTTTATTTTTATTTCAAATTCTTGTTTTTTTATTTCCGAGTATTTATCTAACGACAACGCCATCCTAGAAGAAAGCGCATGCAACTCATCTACATCTGAAAATGTTTAGACTTTTCCTTTAGCTTTAGCATTCATCTTTGCCACCTTTTGTCCAATCGGACGAGTATGTAAATTGATTTCTTCCACATCTTCAACATCCACACTAGTCTTAGAATGATCGCCCTCGAATTCAGACGTCTTAGACTTTTTATTGGTGTGAAACATATCTGTTTGTGGAAAAAATGATACATAAGAATTTTTTAACACATCCCAAACATGATCAAAAACAAAGTGCTGACATTTTTCTTGATGGTATAACTCCCTTGCATTTTTCATTAGAATATCATCGCTCTAACCGTTGTGTTTAGCATTGAGAAGCCTATTGTAGATTTTGTTGAAAGCTTCTCACTGACGGAACAATTATAGTTAACCAACGTGGTGTCAACTTCGCTTTATTTCTCAGCATCGAATTACTTGGACGACGTTCGTTGTAATAATCAGCTACACACTTCTAATATCGTGCACTCTTTTGATTATTACCAACTAGTGGACATTGGCCAATAGTCTGCACAGTTTCCATAAGCGCAAGATCTTCATCCTTGGTCCATTTTGCACGCTTAGCCTTGTCTTTTCCGATACCGGTTCCACTTCGTCATCAAAATTAATTATTTCTAAATTGATTTACGTCTCGGGACCCGATGACGATGTTGCCGAAAAATTACTGGACGAAGTCTCATCTATACTTGTTGGACGTGAGTCCTTTGAAGATATGTAAGGTTGAGAAATTGCACGAGGCGTACCTTGCGGAGTGAACAATTGGTTTCCTGTAGGTTGCCAATAATTCAGAGAAAAATGAACGTTACCAGATGAATTCTCAATAGTTTGAGGAACTTGAAAATTCTAGAAATTTGGAAAATCTGGAAAATTTAGAGGCATTTATAAATTTGGATAATTAGGAATATTTGGATTGTTGGAAAAATTATGCGGGTATTGGGGGTATTGTGGAGTAGATGAAAATTGAAAATGTTGAACATTCTCGGGAACACGAGAGTTTTGGGGAGTATTTTGATTTTCTTCAATATCCAGAGAATTCAATAAATTTTGGTAAAAATTAGTACCTCTTGGATCCATTTAGAAGATAAGTATGTAGATGTAATGATTTTTTAGAAGAAATTATGAAGAAACAGAAGAGAGAATGAAGAAGTTGTGGAGAAAATAAATAAGGTTGAGGTGGTTTATTTAAAGGGAAGAAGGAAGAAAAGAAAAATAAAAAAAAAGTTTAAAATAAAAAATACAACCGTTGAACACACACACCCCCCAACCGGACCCCCACCCCACCCAACGGCTACAAAATAAAATCTCACAAACGGTTGGATTTAAAAAAAAATCAAAATAAAAAAAAAGGTTTTTTTTTAAATACAACCGTTGAACACACACACACCCCCCAGCCGAACCCCCACCCCACCCAACGATTATAAAAGTCTCACAAATGGTTGGATTTTTTAACAAAAAAAATTAAAAATAATATTTTAGTCAATTGGCAGACAGCTTGGACCTACCTCCCACGGGCTCTCCCGTGATTCTTCGACGTGTGTGGTGCACGCGCTATGTCTGAGGCAGAGGTGCACCACACCGCCCTTTCATTCACTTGGTATTCCTCCTGATTGGTTTTATTCCCCACTAAGAATATTTCCAATTCTCTTTCCTAGGTGGATGTATTAAGAATAAAGCCCCCATTGTTGGTTTTGGTATTCTTAGCTAAGAATAATGCTAAGAATACCAAAATCTATACAATGGTGATGCCCTCATAGTATAATTACAATTTGAAATTCATAACAGAGTTTTACTTACTTGTGGAGAGGCCTATGAAGTAGATGATCTACCCCTCCCTCTGCCCCTTACATTTATTGTACCCATGCTAACTCTGATAACTTTGCCTCTACCTCCACCACCTTAATTGTTAATTAAATTCATTAAAAGTATTAAATTCATAACAAAACAAGTGGGTTATTAATTACATAACCAGTTGCATCAAAGTAAATGAAGTAGAGAAAGGCTTACAACTTGGTCTTTCTTCCTCTTATTCAGTGGAAGACAACCTTGACCCTTGCACACCCTTGAATTGTGACCAACCAATCCACACCTGCTACATGTTATGACTTTCCCGGTTTTTCTTGCCTTTGTGGGAATGACATTGGTTGGTTGTTTCTTGATTTCATCCATAACCTTCCTTCTGATCTTCTTTGGCCTCCCAGGTTGTTTATGGGATATTGGAGGAACAATCTTAAAAACATTGTCCGCATGCTCCCACATAGCAGATCCATTAATGTGGTTAATGGTGTAGTCATAAATCCTTGCTTGGCAATCTAACTTGTAACACTCATCCACCCACAATTTTGGTACCCCAATTCCCTTATCCTTTTTTTACCATCATACCATATTGTAGATACACCATGTTTACATGGAACCTCAGTTAACTACCACCTCCTACAACTGCATGTTTTGGCACTCAAATATATCCACTACACATTGTTCACCCCAATGGCCTTTGATCTCATATTTAGCTCCCCATTCCATGTGCAACTATAATCCATGGCTTCCTCTTTTCTCTTATTTATGTTTTTTTTGAACAGCATACAAGACATGATTCTCACACTTCTTCAATTCCTCCCTTTTATTTTTAATTCTTGTCATCAAATAACTCCTAATCATCTATAACATTGAAATGATAGGTTTGTCTCTTGTGTAGACAATGTGTGCATTGAAGCTTTCTACAATGTTGTTCATCAAACATCACTCTTTACTTTTTCTGTAAAGTGTGATTTAGACCAGTGAATAGGAGGAGTACGAGAAGCCCACTCAAATCCATCTGGAAAAGAAGACTTGAAATCATCCATTACAACCTTAAACTCACATACAATTTCTTGAAATTGTTGTACATATGAAGCAAGCAATATATGTGCTCTGCATTTGGTAATAAATGACTCAAAGCCAAATCCAGACCCTACATTTATGAACAAAGTATAAACATTTAATGTAGTAATCAATTAACAAATAGCTAAAATAATAGGGTATAAACAAGAAATAATGAATTATACCTTTTGTTGGTCAGATATGAACACCTATTTCTCTCTACTATCAATCCCCTTATCATCTATCAACAACTGAAGGAACCACTGCCAGTTGTATTTGTTCTCAGCCTCCACCACAACATATACAAGGAGCACATGCCATTGTTGGCATCCATACCAATTGTTGTAAGAATTTTCCCTTTGTGTTGTCCTTTAAGAAAGCAACCATCTAATGACAACACTTTCTTACATCCAGTTGCAAAACATGCCTTCAAAGGCCCTAAACAACAGTATATTCTCTTGAACTTTCCTTCATCTGGGGCATTCATAGCAACCTCATCCCTAACTTCAATTTTCATAGTAAAGTTGGGATTTGAACTCCTAATCTCTTGACAACAATCCCACAATAGACTATATTGCACTGCTCCATTCCCATGGTTGAGCTTATTTGCCATTCTTTTTGCCTTGTAAGCTTAAACCCTAGTTATATCTACATGATGGTCTTCTCTAATTGGGACCATTATACCCTCCAAAGTCCAATTAGGATTTGAGCTAAACCTTTCAATGTACATCTTAGTAGAGCCGGTGAAAAAAGCCCACCCCAGCCCATATTTTGACGGGTCGGGCTTCAGATATTGACAATCCAGAAAATGTCGAGCCTTTTTGGCCTAGTGCAACAGGCCCATATATCATCCGAGTCGGATAAAAAAGTCCATGCTTTTTTCGGGTCGGTCCACGGGCCCAACTTAGTCAAATTAAATTTAGTATTATTATTTTTAGTATACTGGATAAAAATACAACAAGTGCAAACTTCCAGACTCGGCAGTTATGAGGTAATTGACTATTAGTATATTCTATACAAATACATTCTATAAATGCTTTCGTCTTGGAAAAATGATTCGACCGACATTAGTATATATTAACTCAGTTGACCTAGATGTGACATGCCAAAAATAAGGGCTTTTTAGTTAGGGATAATCACATGGCTAGATCCAGACCCAAGGCGCACGCACGGTGCAGAACCTTTTACTCGAATCAATCAACATAGGTGACCATTTGTTTAGATAGTTAAACTTATATGACCTGGGCTTGTCTTTCCTGGGGTCGAACACCAGATCTTGATGACAGAAGCCTTTAAGCGACCTAGCTTTCTTTACCTTGTTGAACTAGTCCACACGGAGAAGGGATTCATTTTGATTTCCCAAGAAGAAAGAGGTCGTTCAGGTTTACGCTCACATGATTAGATTCGTTTAAGTGTTAATTGTTAAGTAATCAACTCTGAATTGGTGTTACATGATTTGGCGCTACTGCATTGTCGTATTGACCTTTTCGTTCATTGTTGATTTTATTACTTTATGTTTATGGTGCTACTGGTAGTGACTTTGAATTGTAAATTTTATTACTTTATGTTTATGGTTGTTGGTTGATTTTATTTTGGGCCGACCCATAGGCTTTCGACATGCCGAGCCGGCTCGGGCTAGCATTTTGATAGGCCCATCGAATTTTGGCCGGGCCGATCCATTTGCCAGCTCTACCTCTTAGCAATCCACTCAGATGTCAATGCTTTGTTTGCATAGGTCAGGCTATATATGTTCAATCTTTAAATGTTTTCACTTCCCAAGTACTCTCAAGTTGCATTCGAGAAAAAAGTATTACCCAAGGACAATTTTTGCTGCCCCTACACTTGGCTCTAATCCTTTCTTTGTCATTTTTCACCAAGTAAATACCTCTCCTATTTTTAATAGCATACTCTTTCAAAGCCTGTTTGATCTTTTTTGCATTTGAAAATCTCTTATGTAGCTTATAGGTTGGATTTATCATCTCATTATCATCATGGAAGTCTAAACCTTTCTTCCTAGGTCTGGTCTCATCACCAGAGCTTGCTATGTTCCACAAATCATCTGAAGATGCATAGTCTGACTCCACATTATGTATCTCTTCAACAAAGTTTTAATATCTTCAACATTTCTTATTTTCTCATTCCTCTTACCCTTATTCCTATTGCCATCATCTTGAACATTTTCATCAGCATCTCTTACACCAATAGTCTCAACTGAAGCATCAATATTGGTTTCAAATTTCATGTCACCCCTATCATCACTAGACCAATCATAATTAAGGTCTCCAAACTAATCATACTCATAATCAGATTATTCCTCTCTTATGCTAAGCTCATTCTCTTGCTCTAACTCATTGCTAAAGTCATTCTCTTGCTTTAACTCATTATCACTTACACTCAGAACTTCGTCATTGTCATAGTCTGACTCTACATTGTCATACCCTGACTCCACATTCTCATGAAGATTCTCATTCCCCAGCTCAACAATAAATTCAACTTCAAATCGAGCTGTAATTCCAACAATATCTTCCACATTGTATGTTAATAGCAAGTTACTCAATATGCTTTTATTCCTAGCTAACATAACCCAATTACAAGTATCATTACCTACTCCATCAATACTGGTCCCATTCAGCTCCTCAATAACTACTGAGCTTTTTAATCTTGGTACCCTAGCAAAGTGGTGGTCGCAATTCGTAATACCATGTTCCAAATAAATTTATATTAACTTATGCTTACTCCTATACCATAACAATCAACACATCAGCATCACTTCCCAATACCCTCGACCTATTATCTAGGTCATGTGTTGACATCTTAAAATGATAGAACATGATTTTATCATAACTAAGCCATTTAATCATTTTGTTTATCTCTTGTATAGACATTTCATCCACATGACAAAAGTCAAAATAGTAAACTATTCCCCTCAGTATAGACCCTATGTGGAATATACTCGAACTCTCCCCCATGATGTAACTCAAGACTAAACCATTTTGAATCATGATATGAAGTGAATAAAAAAAACATTACAACAACACAACAATACAAGACCTTATGCCATATCATTAATGCATACATATGGGACCATATGCCATATCTTTTTTCACACAAACAAAAATCCACACATTGACATTTGCACACATTAGACACAGTGGGCATGTCTGGAAAGCAAAAAAACACCCCTTTTCAGCCTTTAACTAGAATCGAAAGGTTCCAAGTAATATAAAAATAAAACCCACACAAAACCAAGAAATTTGAAAGCTTCCAAGTAACAGAAAGCTTCCAAGTAACATAGTGGTTTGAAAAACAATTCTTTTCCATTTTGCTCAACCGACCACATCAATAATACACAAAAGTACTAAAACCAATAAATTAATGAACATATGAAATGTAAAGTAAGTACTTAGAGTAGATATCGTCAACATTCTATTCCTCCCCTCTTTTCCTTTGTGTCCATAACATTATTGAACTTCAACTTCAACACCATATTCAAACAAGACCGAAACCCTAACCCCACTATCTCAAAAATCTAAATCAACAATGACTTTGTTATAGACATACGGTATTATCCTTTTAATTGTCCAATTTATTAATTATCCAAATCGTCCCAGTACTTTATATTATGAATTGTCTATGAATTGCAAACTAAGGTACAATGAAGAAAGAATAATGTATAAGTAACTTAAAACTGTGGTGTCTACTAGTCTTTATTCTGACCATTAACACTCCCTCCTTCCCAATTTTCTTTCATTTCCCTCGAAAAACCGCCCCCAACTCCTTCTCCTTGGCTATCACAACAAATTACGATCAATCCCATTTTTTAGGGTCCTTTAAAATCACCCATTTCACGAACGATCCGTCCCTACTGGGTCCTCTCTGTTTTTTGTTGGTTGTGCTTTTCAATGGCGTTTGTTGGGTTCAACAGCGATCAGGGTTAATTTGTATATGCGCAGCTATTGACCAACTGGGTTTCAGCATTTCGAGTGGTTGGAATTAACTCAAATCATGTTTGAAGCACACGTAAGAGCTAAATTGATGAATTTATTTGTGCTTTAATTGTCAAATTTATTGTTAGTTTTAGTGGGTTGAATATTTGGGTATTCAGTGTTGACTGTGAATTTGAATTTCTTTTGTGTGCTGGGTGGTGGTGTGTGTATGTTGCTGGGTTGTTAGTGCGTGTTTGTGTTGCTGGGTTGTTAGTGCGTGTGTGTGTTTTGTTACTTTAGTGGCATAATGTTGGAAACTTAGGTATTTAGTGTTACAGTGAATTTCGATTTTATTGTTCTTTGATGGTCAAGGGCACCGGTATCATGTGTTGCTCGGCTGATAGTGTTTGTGTGGGTTGGGTGGATGGGTCATGGGAGGAGGGGTGTTGGTGTAATTGTGATTGATGCATGTTCCCAAACTCGAGTTTATATTAACTCAACTCATCTCAACTTAGTCTTTATCTCAATTGCTTAGGATTGGCTGGATGAGCATTTTTCCGTCGCGATATTGTTCACACCGATGCAAGATTGTTGTTTACCGACTGATATTCATAACTGTTGTTTTCCATGACAGTTTTGGTCCTCTTCTGTCTATACCTATAATATTGAATACTGATATTATCACACTTCCTTGCACAACTAGTGGTGTATACATCATAAGCGTCCAAACCCATTTCACAATTTTGTCTCAGTTCATCTTGTATTCGGACCACTTTTATGGTCTCAAGTCAAGGTACATTCATTTTTGATTTTGATTTTGTTTTGATTAGTAAATATTTATCTATTTGATAGAGTAGGACCATATATAATGGTTCTCATATATGATTTCCCTTCCATCTTAACAGTTATTAGCCAATCACATATAACATGCATGACGGCATGACGGGCTTCTCCACTTTAATGAATCTAATTTTATCATGTGTCTAACATCATCTCGCAGCCTTTAGTAGTTGACCCTAGCAATGGAATTCATCTCTTGTGGCATTCTTGGCCATTTGACCTAACTTGTCCTTAACCACCATAATTATTGTTGCTAAGGTAGCATTTAATGTACTACTTATTCCTTCTTATTATAAACCATTTCACCTCGAAAGTTTTCTCTAGGTTTCTAGATTAGAAGTGCTTCCTTTCACAATGTTATTGATAAATAATGTGCACTTTGGAACGTCAAAACACAATTTTACTCAATCCATCAATCACCAAGGCAAAGAACAAGAACTTAACCCTTCTTTTTCTCTGTTTTTAATAAAAGAAGAATTTAAAACACAATTTTTTCTCAGCACCCGGCCATACGCATAAACATATGCAAAACCTTCTTTATACACACACGCATATCAACAGTTGGCTTGTTAATAGATATGTGACACAGTTCTTCTTAATAAATAGGTGGCTTATGATTGACCAATCTCATGTTAAAATTAACGCCCCGAATCCAAAAGCCCGGTCCATTTCATGTAGCCACACACTGGCCCACTGAGCACGCGACACCTTGGGTCATCAAGCCTACCATAAGTCGACCCAAAAGTTCATGGATGATGTTGGTGCCCAGTAGTAGAGTGTGGTCATCTTATAAATTGCACACAATTTCCACCCGATGTGCGATGGAGGTATTTCATACGGGGAAAGGTTTTAGATTAAACCCGAAGGATTAATCAAGGGCTCTTACTACGAGAAAACCCTTTAAATTAAGGTTGAACACGTCAAACCTTATTAATCCTAGAATCTACTAGGAACGAACAACTGAATCCACCAGAAAAAAAAGGATTAAACCTTAACTTTATTCAATTTTCGGAACAATTCGGAATTGACACTGTATTTGTAAGGTTCATAGCGGTTGGAAAGAAAGTTATAACTTCCAAAATAAAACTGCCCTAACTTATAACTTCCAAAAAAAACCACCCTAACTTATCTAGTAACCAATTAGGACTTTAAATTTATCAATTAGGGATCTAAATCTACTTTTAAATAAAAAAAATACTACCCTATTATTTATAAATTCAAAATTTATAATAATAGTAAAAATAATCAAACTAAAGAATAAATTGCTCCAAGCTTATCCCACATCAGACACCTGTTTTTGAAAAGAACTCGTCCTCGAGTTCTTACTAGAAACTTGATTATTTCCTTGCCAAATGAAGAGATATTTTGAGTAGCACAGGTTCCTCTGTAACTTTGATTCTTCAAAATCCTTGAACAATTCCGTAATTGAAAAAGACTCCAAAACTTGAAAGAAAGTAGAACTGAACAACCCTCTTTGCATAGGACATGGGCACGCCATATCAGTTGCAAAACCAAACATACGTGGGCATGCCTTATCATCCTTATCAGATAATTTTGCAATCAGAATATCTTCTGTATCCACAAAAACATGATGTTCATAGCCCTCTCACTCGATAAATATTTGAGCAACATCATTAGACAAGTCCCCAAAAGCAACCTCAAGAAAATTTATATTTTCATATCTTCTAGTAATCTTTGTGCCCCCATCTTTCCAATGTGTGATTCCTTGGTCAACCCGTGTGGCTTGCATCCTTGCGTCCTTTTGTTGAAGACGCTCGACCAAGATTAGAAGCCTCGCAGCTAGATCCTTGAGCACTAAAGAGACAACAACATCATTATCACTCACGATAGAATCATCGTCCCCATCTTTGTAAGCCATTGCCGAGGAAAAGCCTTGCTCTGATACCACTTGATACGGGGAAAGGTTTTAGATTAAACTCAAAGGATTAATCAAGGGCTCTTACTACGAGAAAACCCTTTAAATTAAGGTTGAACAAGGGATCACTTCTGGTTCCCAAGTGTGGTCAATTCTACTTATAGGGTGGGAGTGTGGCGAGGCATCAGGAAAGGGTGGAGCTCTTTTGAGAGATTCATTGCATTTGGGGTTGGCAACGGGGTCTCGGTGAGATTTTGGGAAGATGGTGCGGAGATACGTGTTTGAGGGCGGTGTTCCAGAACTTATTCGAGGTTTCTACGGATAAGGATTGTAGAGTTAGTTCTGTTTTGTCTATGGTGGAGGGTAACCCTATCTGGAATCCCACGTTCATAAGGAATTTTCATGATTGGGAGATTGAGTCAGCTCTTAGGGAGGCTTCAAGCAAAACAGGTTGGTGGATAAGGTGGTATGGAAAGGTACAGAGGTCCTATTTTTTCAGTGAATTCGTATTATCTCAAGCTTCTCAACTATGGCCGAACTTCCTTCCCTTGGAGAGCAGTTTGGAACTCTAAAGCCCCTAAGAGAGTGGCTTTTTTCATGTGGGAAGCGACTCACGAAGCTATACTAACTGGGGACAATTTGCGAAAACGTAACATGGTTTTTGTCAATAGGTGTTATTTTTGCAAGGCTAGTGAGGAGAGTGTAAATCATCTGCTCCTACACTGCCAAGTGGCTATAGAGTTATGAAATTTTGTGCTGGGACTGTTCAAGATGACTTGGGTCATGCTGAGGTCGATTATTGATTGTGTTAGGGGCTGGTCTATAGGGTATAAGAATAGGAGAAACCGGTTTTGGGAGACAACTCTTTTGGGAGTGTGTTGGACTCTATGGAGGGAAAGAAACAATAGGGCATTTGATAACGAGGAAATGTAAGTCCTGGATTTGAAGAATTTGTTGATTCGCACCCTTCATTTTTGGTGTTTTGAGGCTGATCACTTCACTTCTAGATTTTGTAAATAGTATATATATTGGCTAATCCTTTTGGTAAGGTATACTCCTAGTATACAAAGAACGCATCACCTTTTTTGATGCTTTTTTATATAATTATTACTTATAAAAAAAAAAGGTTGAACACGTCAAACCTTATTAATCATAGAATCCATTAGGAACGAACAACTGGAATCCACCAGAAAAAAAGGATTAAACCTTAACTTTATTCAATTTTCTAAACAATTCAAAATTGACATCAAACCTGTATTTATAAGGTTCATAGCAGTTGGAAAAGGAAGTTATAACTTCCAAAATAAAACTGCCATAACTTATCTAGTAACCAACTAGGACTTTAAATTCATCAATTAGGGATCTAAATCTACTTCTAAATAAAAAAATACTACCCTGTTGATTACAAATTCGAAATTTATAATAATAGTAAAAATAATCAAACCGAAGAATAAACTGCACCAATCTTGCCACACATAGACACCCGTTCTTGAAAAGAACTCGTCCTCGAGTTCATACTAGAAACTTGATTATTTCCTTGCCAAATGAAGAGATATTTTGAGTAGCACAGGTTCTTATGTAACTTTGATTCTTCAAAATCCTTGAACAATTCCGTAATTGAAAAAGATTCAAAAACTTGAAAGAAAATAGAACTGAGCAGCCCTCTTTGCATAGGGCATGGGCACGCCATATCAGTTGCAATACCGAACAAACGTGGGCATGCCTTATCAGCCACGAACATATGCATATCATCCTTACCAGATAATTTTGCAATCGGAATATCTTCTGTATCCACAAAAACATGATGTTCATAGCCCTCTCGCTCGATAAATAATTGAGCAACATCAAAAGACAAGTCCCCAAAAGCAACCTCAAGAAAATTTATATTTTCATCTGATCTAGTAATCTTTGTGCCCCCATCTTTGCCATGTGTGATGCCTTGGTCAACCCGTGTGGCTTGCATCCTCGCCTCCTTTTGTTGAAGACGCTCAGCCAAGATTAGAAGCCTCGTAGCTAGATCCTTGAGCACTAAAGAGACAGCAACATCATAGTCACTCATGATAGAATCATCGTCCCCATCTTTGTAAGCCATTGCCGAGGAAAAGCCTATACCACTTGATACGGGGAAAGGTTTTGGATTAAACCCGAAGGATTAATCAAGGGCTCTTACTATGAGAAAACCCTTTAAATTAAGGTTGAACACGTCAAACCTTATTAATCCTAGAATCCACTAGGAGCGAACAACTGGAATCCACCAGAAAAAAAAGATTAAACCTTAACTTTATTCAATTTTCGGAACAATTCGGAATTGACATCAAACCTGTATTTGTAAGGTTCATAGCGGTTGGAAAAAGAAGTTATAACTTCCAAAATAAAACTGCCCTAACTTATAACTTCCAAAAAAAACTGCCCTAACTTATCTAGTTTCCAACTGGGACTTTAAATTCATCAATTAGGGATCTAAATCTACTTCTAAATAAAAAAATACTACCCTATTAATTACAAATTCAAAATTTATAATACTAGTAAAAATAATCAAACTGAAGAATAGCTGCTCCAATCTTGTCCCACATCAGTATTACAAAAATCATAGTTATTAAAGGTTCAAGGTGCATCGAGGATCACGCAGAACCTAGGGTCAAGGTGCAAGACTAGCTCACACTTAGAGAAGTAAGGCACAAATTGAACAAAATTATCAAGAAAATAGACTTTGTAATGAAAAAAATATCCGAACAAGCATAGGAATGTGAAGGTAAAAATTAAGAACATCTCATCAAATGGATATCACTTACTTTTTTTTTGATAAGTAATGATAAAATTAATAGCATCAAATATGGTGATGCAGCCTCCGTACACTAGGAGTATACTTCACCAAAATAATGGAGTATCACTTACTTTAAGATAAATATCTCCTAGACCCTCAAATTCTTTTGTATTCTCTAAATCTAAATCCTCACTTATAGGTGTCTGCGAACTGGTTTCCTTCCTTAGAATGGTGCGGGTAATCGAAGTAATGTTATCTTAATTTGTTTGTTGCCTTATATCATATTTTAGGAATTATCTCTATCACATACATTCCAATAATTATCGCCCGACATATATTGCTCATCTATGTTAGAATCTGTGTTCACCCTCCGAAGCTAGCACTCATAAAGTAAAGCATTTATAATGATTATTGTGTAGCATTTTTCTTTCGACTTAATGAGTATTAGCAAATTACATAACTCTCCTGACCTACTTCTTCACTTTACCTGATCTGATTTTAATCTGAAACTCACATTATTGTTCAGCTCTTAGTGGTTGACCCTAAGCAACGAAATTGACTTGTGCGGTATTTCTTGGCAATCTGACCTAACTTGTCCGCCAATGGTAGATTTACTGTTTCTAAAGTTGCATTCGATACACTACCTATTCCTCCTTTTTCCATTTTACTTCTAAAACTTTTCTCAAGTTTAGCATTACTTCCTTCCACAATGTCATCGACAAATAATGTGCATGTGGGTATGTCATTGCATAAATCTACTCAATCCATCCACCACTGAGGCAAAGATGAGGATTTAATATTAGACCTTGATGTAGTCTAATGACAATTGGCTACTTACAAGTTTCTGTTGCCATAGTTCTTCTAGCTATGGTCATAGCTCATTCATAAGTATCTTAGTGACATTAGTATATCTCGCTTTAACCTTTTTTTTTTTTAATAAAAGAAGAATTTGTAACACAACTCTTTCTCGCCACTTGATCATGCGTATAAAACTGATGCGATCCCTTCTTTACAAAAGGTGACCTGTTAGTAAAATTTAACACAATTCTTCTTATAAATAGGTGGCTTGGGATTTCAAATCCCACGTTGACAGATACTTATAAAAAAAAGGATAGTTATCAAAGGCCCAAGGTGCATCGAGGATCACTCGGGACCTAGGTTAAGGTGCAAGATTGGCATGCACTTAGAGAAGTAAGGTGCAGATTATCAGGAGAAAATAATCCAATCAAACTAAGAAATTATATGAATGATAGAGTAGAAATTAAGAACATCTCACCAAATGGAGTATCGTTTCTAAATATCTGCTAGATCCTCTTTATCATCTAAATCTAAATTCTCATTTGGGGTGCTATTCCGGCGGGTGTTTGGACTATTTGGAAAGAGAGGAATAGGAGAATTTTCGATAATAGTGAGGTTTCGCTGGATCAATTGAGAGACTGTCTTTTGCGCACATTGTTTTTGTAGTGTTTTGTGACAGATCAATCTCTCGGCCATTCTTTTGTGGATTTTGTGAATAGTTTTAGAGTTGAGTAGTTTGTATACTCCTAGTGTACAAAGGTAGCGTCACCTGTTTTGACGCCCGTTATTTATATATATTCTTTACTTATCAAAAAAAAGAATGGTGCGTGATCAAAGTAGCAATACCGCCTTCATGTCCAATAATAATTATCGGACACATATTCCTCGTCTTCATAAGAATCTTTGCCCACCCTCCCAAGCCAGCACTAATAAGGTGGTCGCATTAAGGTTTTCACTTACTTCCCCTTGTATTTTACATGACATCTGTCAATTATAAATCTAAAATATTAGAACAAACATAATTAATGTAAGAAAAGGTCAAAATATGAAATAAAAAAGAGAAGCACGCATACAAAATGCCTTGAGGTTACAGTCTTGGTGCACTAGGATTGCACCTATTGGATGGCCTAGGATTGGTGCGACACACAGGGGTGAGCCTTGATGAACCTGGGTCCAGGCATGGCCCTAGGCATACCTCAAACAACGACGATAGAAAGTTTGAGAAAACTAAGAGCGGTAGATGAAGGCTTGAATACTAGCTAGTATCAACTTGGCTCAATCATTTTAGTGAGATATTTGTATACTTCTTGTATACAAAGGACGCGTCACCTAATTTGACGCTGCGATTATGTATATATTTCTTACTTATCAATTTTTATTTTTTAGTGTTAGGGAGATATTTAATGATCCATTTCAAGTTGTTGGGCCGGTTAGAGTTTGGGACCTATCATGGCCGATGAATGGTTTCTTATGTTGCTTTCATTGTTGACCTCCAGATTTTTCGTTGTCTCACATCTTAGTCTGTTCTCAACAAGATGAGCAGTGGCGAGATTAATGTAATAATGCGTGTAGACCGTCGAGAGAGAAATAAAAAAATTAGAATACTGTATGTTATCTCAATTGGTAATCTTGCGAAGTAACGAAGCTGAACAAAACAAAGATGAACATATTATTTACACCATGCGACACCTTTTGGCGTACTCTTTTGTGTCATTAGTTGCTTCTTTTCTCCTATCATTTGGAAGAAGTGTGATATTTTGTTCGAAGGAGCATCCGTCTTTGTCTAGACGTGGTTGTTAGATTACGGAAATTAGGGGATAAATGAAAAGACTAAAGCACATCAAAGAAAGGAGGAGAAAGGCTAAGAATGTAATATAGAGATACTTGTAGCAAGAGAGTATCAGGATCTCTTGTCATGGTAGCGCATACACTATCCCGAGTGCTTCTGGCACTCTGGTAATTATGTTTAGTTTGGTACTTCGGAAACTTGAGGTGAAGTTTGTGTTGCGAAGTGGTGAGATGAAAGATCATTGTTGGTGAGATGCTTTAGTTAACTCTGGGGGACATATGTGGTTATGGTCTTAGATAACTGCTGTGTAAGCTTCCAAACATGTCATAACATTGCACTCATCCCCAAAAAGGTAGGCGCGGAAGACATTAAAGATTTCAGGCCTTTTAGTCTCATTGGGGGGTTGTACAAGATTATTGCTAAAGTTTATCTACCCGCCTAAAAAAGGTTTTAGGTAAGGTGATATCCGAGTCTCAACATGTTTTGTGGGTGGCCGCCAAATCACAGATGCGGTGCTTATCGTGAATGAGGCCGTGGATTCTAGAATTCACAGTGGGAAGATAGGTTTGATTTGTAAGCTGGATATAGAAAAGGCCTATGATCATGTGAGCTGGGAGTTTCTGGATTACTTGTTGTCACGGATGGGGTTTGGGAGATGTTGGAGGGAGTGGATCTTCTCTTGTATTTTGTCGGTGGGGTTTTCTGTTTTGGTGAATGGGGGGGAGCCTGCGGGGTTCTTTGCTAGCTTAAGAGGTCTCCGCCCGGGAGATCCTCTCTCTTCGTCCCTGTTCATTATAGTAATGGAAGCTCTGAGCAAGATAATGGATGTTTCAATTTCGAGAGGATCCATCAGTGGGTTTCAAGTGAATAGGGAAAGGGGTCCTGAACTGATGATTTCTCACCTTTTTTTGTGGATGATACTATGGTTTTTTGTGACACAGAGGCGAGACAGTTTGGGGTACCTTCGGTTGGTCCTTTTATTTTTCCGTCCGGGTTGAAGATCAACATTAATTAGAGTAAGATTTTTCTAGTTGGGATGGTTGATTCAGTGGACAGTTTGGCGGATTTCTTCGGGTGTAACGTTGGCACCCTCCCGACTTCTTATCTTGGTTTACCTCTTGGGGCACATTCCTCCAATAAAGACATGGAATCCGGTTGTCAAAAGGTTCGAGCGTAGGTTAGCGGGGTGGAAGAAGCACTATCTGTTAAGAGCACGTTATCCAGCTTGCCTACTTATTTCATGTCAAGTCTTCGATATGCCAATTTCTGTGACCTAGAGGCTGGAGAAACTCGAAAGAGACTTCTTGTGGGAGGACCAAATGGAGGAAAGAAAGTATCACTTGGTGAAGTGGGAGGTAGCTTGCTCCAACTTGAAGAATGGGGGGTTAGGGATCAAAAGTTGACTGAGGTTGCGACTTCAAGGTGGGTTTCGTCTTCATCCTTCTTGACTCTGCGTTCCAACAAGGGAGGCGACTTCTGACAGGGAGGGGTTTTCCTTAGATCTGGTAGCTTCAGGCCTTTTGCGAGAGACACGCGCCTCACAGCAGGTTTCGCCAGCTGGAGGTGAGCAGGGCGGTACCTCTCTCGTCGCCGGAAACCTCACCGTCGCCGGAGCTCCGATCACCGGTCGGCGCGTCTACCGGAATTTGGTCGGGGTTTTGGGTCGCTAGTCTCGTTTTGTAGTGTTGTTCTCATTTTAGCTGGTTAATTTGCAATTCAGGGATTCAATGTAATCTTCATGCTGGGAGAAGATGAGTTCCATGGATATCATTTTCAGGCTGATTGGAAATCTTTCGAGGTGGTCAGGTTCTTTGCTCAAAATCGTGTTTGCTACAGATTTTTGGAGAGAAGTAGAGGCAATGTGTACGAAGCTGTTTTCTCCTATGGAGAAATTGTATGGATTTGCAAGTGGATGGAGAAAGCCCTTCAGCAACAAGGTTTTTTTTGGAAGAAACTATCTAACAAGAGTCGGGAGGTTTTGTTTGCGAAGGAGAGAAATCGACAAGGAATATTTCTTAGAATTTCCATTCGGGGGAAGGGTAGTCCACGTTCAATTTTAATCCCAGAAATAGCTTCTGATATGGGTTGGGACATGATTGCTGGAAAAATCAAGAGATTTGTGGAGGAAGAAAGATCCAACAGTGGAAAATCATATAAAGATGTGGCTGAGATTTCTTCGTGGCCAAATTTAGATCATCTCGTTTCGGCTGGTAGAGGGTCCTCAGTGGATTTTGATATTGATGAAAGGTCATGCGACTGATATTTGGGGTTTTTAGGTCGGTGTTTAGTTGGGTGTGTAGGGGATTTGGAAGACTCAATTACATCCAAAGAGGAAGTGCAAAGATGGGTAAATATTCATTAGAAAGTGGCTGGAGGAGTCAAGATTTTTGCTTCGCGTGGGGTTCATTTTCTGTTCGTCTTTCCCTCTGGAAAAGAGGCTCAACGTCTTTTAAATTTGAAAAAATGGACTGTCAATCAGAGTTCATTACATTTGGAGTGTTGGGATCCACTTTCTTTGTGCTATGATGAAGGAAGAAACCCAAAGGAGGTTTGGGTGAGGGTTCTAGGATTACCCTTGCATCTGTGGAGCAGGTCGGTTTTTATGGAGATTGGGAAGAAATGTGGAGGATTGGTGAGGTTGGATGAAGCTACCGAGAACAAATCAGAACTAAGATGGGGTCGTATTTTGGTTCGCCACAAGGAAGACATGCCAACGACTGTTCGTATTGGGGTTGGGGATAGAATGTTTGTTGTTCCGTTATGGCTGGAGTCGTTTGCTTCTTGCTTTCCGCGGGGTAGGGAGGATGAAGGTAAGAACACAGAAAGGTCGTTGGTATCGATGGTGCCTATTGTTGCGAACAACGCAAGTGAGGAGCATGCGGGGACTCAGCGAGTGCATTATCAAGGCTTACGAAAAATTGGTAGTTTCAGGCATGAGGGGCAGAGGAGAGGGGTCAAGCACGTGGGCTCACAGGAATTTAAATTTTAAACCCTTAAAACCAAACGACGTAGTTAAGAGGAAAGGGTTTCTTTCGAATAGGGGTGGCAGTGGTGTTAGGCCTCATGGGTTGGCTGTCAAAAAAAATGGGCCTTGGTTTGGGTCTCTTAATAAAGAGAGTGAAGGGGAAGGCTGTTTG
The DNA here is from genome assembly GCA_013146195.2 of Codonopsis lanceolata. Taxonomy (NCBI): domain Eukaryota; kingdom Viridiplantae; phylum Streptophyta; class Magnoliopsida; order Asterales; family Campanulaceae; genus Codonopsis; species Codonopsis lanceolata. Next base: position 148,503,753 of record CM028377.1, read on the forward strand.
GGCTCCCATAAAGACCAAGCCTTCGGCTTATCAGAAGGATGTGGATGTGGTTACATGAGGCAAAATTAGTGGGCCATTTGTATTTGCCTTCTATGCTAATGTTAAGAATAAATGAGTAAATGGTAATGGGTTGGGTGAGAAGGAGAAGGAAGATCCAGTTATAATTGAGGATAGGCTACTGGGTGCTCAAGTGCATAGTTGTCAAAGTCGAGAGGCGCTAAAAAGTCGATAGGTCCAAATTTGAGGCGAGAGACGAGGCGCTGACGGAAATAATATACATGTAAATACATATATATATTACATGTAAATACATATATATATATATATATATATATATATATGTATATATATGTATATATATGCATGTATATATATGTATATATATGTATGTATATATATGTATGTATATCTATATATATAGATACATATATATATATAGATATACATACATATATATAGATACATACATATATATAGATACATATATATATATATAGATACAGATATATATATAGATATACATACATATATATATATATATACATATACATATACATATATATATATATATACATATACATATACATATATATATATATATACATATATATATATATATGTATGTATGTATATATATATAGTTTAACAATCTTCAACAAAAACATGTCAAATAGATAAATATGGGAATAAACTGGACATTAGAGATTGTTAAATATGGTAAATATTATAACATAATTATAGGAGAGCAATTGTGATAATTATAGGAGATTTGATTTATACTTTCCTAGAAATAGATCCTAGAAAGTTTATAAATATGTACAGCCTTTTTTCAATAGAGATAACCCATTCTTTTTATTTTCAGTTCCAAATCCACAGTATATAAGTAAATAAAAAAATCCGGCGACTAATTAAATAGAATTAGACCAAAAATAGCTTGAAACTACCCCAATCCAAAAACCAAGCAAGAGACTAACATATATAGTCGCCGGCGAACAGGTCTGTGGACGTCCGACAAAAAATTCCGGCACTGGTGCCGGCGCGTGGGGCGCGTGACTCCAACTCCGGCGACGGCGATGGTATGGTACAGATCTGTTTGCCTAGTCACGGTGATAGCAGATCTGACCTTAGATTGGGTCAAAAGTGAAGATTGGAGGCTAGATCTGGAATTGAAATTTCTCGGCTACCCTTGTCCGGTGTATCGGCATTTAAAAAACAAGAAAAAACATAAGTGAGCGACTTTCACGATCTTTTAACGCCTCACGACTTTCCAAAAAGCGCCAAAGGCGTCGCCTTTTCCGCGCCTCTTGCACGTCGCCTCACCTAGGACACATGAGGCACTACACCCTCGCCTTGCCTCGGGCGCCAAAGGCGCTCGCCTTTGACAATTATGCTCAAGTGGAGTCTGACAAGATGAGATTCTTCTTTCCTGAGGTCTTCGTAGATGTGATGAAGGCGTCTAAAGGGGAGGAGCAAGTGACGAGTTCGACTGAAGAGTTTCGAAGTGATGAGAGTGTCGAAAAGGATTTCATCTCTCCAGAAGGAATTACAGAGCAAGTGTCAGGCGCAGACACAGTTCCGAAGGGAGTCACTCTTCTGCAGGGTGTGCCCAATCGATGGAGGGGGAAGAGGAGGAACTGGTGGATAAGGAAGAACCGGTGGAGCCAATCAATTGTACCCCCCTTAACACGATTCACCCAAAGGATGTGAGTGATTCAGATTCTTTGTAGGATTGTTCATCGCAGGAGGAATTGTCGTTATGGGTTCGTAGGAGAGCTAAAGGTCTTGGCAGATATTTTGGGAGTGGCTTGTGATGGTTTTGATGATAGGATTATGGATTTGATCTTGGATATTGAGAAGCAGTGGCGAACTTCAGATGCGAAAAAGGGGCCGCAGAAGACATCTGTGAGAGAAAAAGGAAAAAGAGAATTAAAGCAGTTGTAGTTGTGTAGCAGTCTGAAGTTTCATAAGTCTAGTAGTTTGGAGGGGGAGGGGAGGAGGAATCGCAAACAGAATTAAAGTTTATCTTGCATCTAAAAATAGTTTCATGGAATGTGTGGGGCATAAATAATGTGAGTAAAAGACTAATAATTAAGGCTGCTTTAAGGAGGTGGAATCCACATATAATCTATCTTCAAGAAACAAAAATGCAATCTATTGACAGTAGGTTGGCTAGTAGTTTAGGGTTTGGCAGGTGGACTGATTGGGTGTTTTCTCAGTCTATTGGATCAACTGGTGGCATTCTTGTTATGTGGGATAAAAGGGTGATTGCTAAGGTGGATGCAGTGGTGGGAGAACATTCTATTTCTGTTCTGATGAAGTCGATTGTGGATGACAAGGAGTGGATTTTTTCTGGAGGTGTATGGGCCATGTGCAGACAATTTTTGTCAGAATTTGTGGGAAGAGTTAAGAGTGATTAGATTGAGATGGGGAGCACCTTGGTGCATAGGAGGGGATTTTAATGTGGTCAGACTTCCTGTTGAACGATCGGGTGCGCAGGTCTTTTCTCGAGCAATGATGGAATTTAACGAGTTCATCAATGACATGGGGCTGGTGGATTTGAATTTATTGAGAGGCAATTTCACGTGGTTTAGACATGGGGATGGACAGCAATTCTCCAGACTTGACAGATTGGTCTGATGTATTTAGTGATACGGCGCAGCATTGCTTAACCAGAGTAGTCTCGGACAATATTCCCTTTATGCTGGAGTGTGGGGTTTATGCGGAAAGGGAAGTCTCCTTTTAGATTCGAGAACATGTGGCTTTTAGAGCCGGGTTTCATGGACCGGATACGTTCTAGATGGTGTTCGTATGAGATAAATGGGAGCCCAAACTTTATACTTGCTAAGAACTGAAACTTCTTAAGTTGGATTTGAAAGTGTGGAATATGGAGGTATTTGGGAGGATTTATATCAAGATCAAGAAAGCCATGGAAGAGATCAGATTGTTGGATGAGAAGACGGGTTCAGATGAGACGGACGAAGAGGCACAGAAGAATTGGAAAAGCGAGCTTGAGGTTTTGCTTATCAAGGAGGAGGTATGTTGGAGGCAAAAATCAAGAGTGCAGTGGCTGAAAGAAGGGGATAAGAATACTAAATTTTTTCATAAGATGGCGAGTGCTTATAAGAATGTGAATCAGATTCGGAAAGTTACTATTGGAGAGAATCTTCTTGAAGATAGGGATGCTATTAAGGATGGCATAATGGATTTTTATTCTAAGTTATATTCGGATAGTGGGGAATGGCATCCTAAATTGGAAGACACTGATTAAAATCTGGTGGAGGAGGATAGGTGTTCTTTAGAACGCCCTTTCTCGGAAGAGGAGGTTTTGGCAGCCTTGCGTAGTATGAATGGTGATAAGGCTCCGGGTCCGGATGGTTTCTCTATAGCCTTCTTCTCTTTTTGTTGGGAGATTCTTAAAGATAACATTATGGATGTGTTCCACTATTTTCATGCCAATATGTGTTTCGAGAAGAGTTTCAATGCCACTTTTATCACTCTTATCCCGAAGAAAAGCCGGTGCTACTAATTTGGGAGATTTTAGACCTATTGGTGGGAGGTTTTTATAAAATTTTACCTAAAGTGTTGTCAGTCAGATTGCGTCAGGTGATTGGGAAGTTGGTGTCGGATTCACAACATGCATTTGTGGGGGAGAGACAAATTATAGATGCATCGTTTATCGCCAATGAGGTTGTGGATTCAAGGTTGCAACAGGGATGTCTCGGTTTGATGTGTAAACTGGATATCAAGAAGGCATATGACCATGTTAATTAGGAGTTTTTGATGTTTTTAATGGAAGGGATGAGGTTTGGTGTTAAATGGAGGAAGTGGATTCAATTTTGCATCTCTTCAACTCGGTTTTCGGTAATGGTTAATGGTGAACCTGTTGGTTTCTTTGCTAGTTCGAGGGGGCTGAGGCAAGGAGACCTTCTCTCTCCTTTTCTATTCATCATTATTATGGAAGCATTGAGCAGTTTTTTTGAGAAAGCTGTGAGAGGGGGATTTGTTCGTGGTTTTGGGTTGGGAAGGTATAGAGGAGAGGAGGTTGCCATCTCTCACTTGCTCTTTGCTGATGACACTTTAATTTTCTGTGATGCTGAGATTGCGCAGTTGGGTTATCTTCGTCTTGTGCTCATTTTCTTCCAGATGGTGTCGGGGCTGCGAATTAATATCGCTTAAGAGTGAAATCATCCCGGTGGGTGTGGTGGAGAATATTCATCAGCTTGCTACAGTGTTTGGGTGCAAGGTTTCTCATTTACCTTTGACTCATCTAGGTTTGCCGATTGGTGAGCCTTTCAAAAGTAGAGCTATGTGGAATCCGGTGATTGAAAGATTTGGTTGGCGGTTGACGTGGTGGAAGAAACAGCTATTGTCCAAAGCAGGTAGACTTACGCTTATACAAAATACATTATCCAGTCTACCCACATATTTCCTTTCGCTGTTTGTGGTGCCTGCTTTAGTGCGCAATATTTTGAAAAAGTTGGTGAGGGACTTCTTGTGGGAGGGTCAAGCGGAGGAGCATAAGATCCATTTAGTTAATTGGGATAAGGTTTGTATGAACATTTGGAAGGGAGGCTTAGGTATCATGAAGCTAAGTTGCTTCAATTCAACTTTACTTGGTAAATGGTTTTGGTGATACATGGAGGAAGAGCATGGGTTGTGGAGGAGGGTGGTGATCAGTAGATACGGAGAGGGTGATCATTTTTGGTTTCCTAAAATCGTCGCCGGGTCTTTTGTGTCAGGAGTTTGGAAAGGAATTTGTAAAAGGTGGGCACAGTTTGAAATGTTTGTTTCTTTTGAGGTCGGCAATGGTTCGAGAGTGAGATTTTGGAAAGACAAGTGGTGTGGGGAAGAAGAACTATGGAGAGTCTATCCTGAGTTGTACAATTTGGCGGTGGACAAAAACTGCTATGTTAGTTCAGTGTTGCATATTGATTGGGATCTTCAAGATTGGGAGATGGAGGTTTGTGGAAATTTTTTCACTTCGCTTTATTCGCTTCAGATTGACGGGAGCAAAAATGATAAGGCAAGGTGGGTTGCACCGAATAGCAAAAAGTTCTCTGTTAAATCTTATTTTTTTGCTATGTCGGGCGGAGTGGGGTATCCCTTTCCTTGGAAAGGAATTTGGAGGAGTATTGCTCCCAGTCGCGTTGCATTTTTTGTTTGGGAAGCTTGTCATGAGACAATTCTTATGGGAGAAAACATTCGCAAAAGGGGGATGGTCTATGTGAACCGGTGTTACATGTGCAAAAGCGATGAAGAGAGTGTTAATCACTTGTTACTGCATTGTCCGTTGGCTCATTCTTTATGGTATACTGTTCTGGGGCTTTTTGGGATCTCATGGGTAATGCCCAGTTCTCTTTGGGGGATGCTTTCGAGTTGGTCTCGTTCCAATAGTAGGAGGAGCAATATTCTTTGGGGTGCTATTCCGGCAGGTGTTTGGTGGACTATTTGGAAATAGAGGAATAGGAGAATTTTTGATAATGGTGAGGTTTCGCTGGAACAATTGAGAGACTGTCTTTTGTGCACATTGTTTTTGTGGTGTTATGCGACAGATCAATTTCCCGGGCATTCTTTTGTGGATTTTGTGAGTAGTTTTAGAGCTGAGTAGTTTGTATATTCCTAGTGTACAAAGGCAGCGTCACCTGTTTTGATGCCCGTTATTTTAATATACTCTTTACTTATCAAAAAAAAAAAAGATTAAAAGTTTTAAACTCCGCTCTTTTGGGGAAATGGCTGTGGCGGTACTTAACTGAGAAGGGAGCTCTATGGAAAAAAGTTGTGGTAGCCAAGTATGGGGTTGGGGACCATATGTGGTTTCCAAATGAGGTACACTCTTTTAGTAGCGTGGGGGTTTGGAAAGGTATTAGGAAAAAATGGGATATGGTGAAACGCTTCATCTCTTTCATGGGTAAAGGGGACTCGATTGAATTTTGGAGTGACATATGGTGTGGGGATTTGGAGTTGCAGCGAGCTTTTCCGTCTTTATACAACTTAGCCGTGAATAAGGAGGAGTATGTAAGCTCGGTTATGTTAGTTGAGGGTGACGACGTCACGTGGAATCCTTTATTTAGGAGGAATATGCAAGATTGGGAGGTGGGTACTCTTGAGGCCTGTTTTGAGTGCTGTACAACCAGAAGATGGACAAGAATTCTGCTTGGCTTGGTATTCCCATTTCAGAACGAATACCTGCATTGTGGATTATTGGTTTCTCTTGGTCTAGATTCAACCCTGTCCTTTTTGTGTGCACCAAAACTTTGGTCACGTTGTCTTGGCAGATAATTAGATCCTCATATTTTGTAAACAGGAGGCCAGGCCATGTTCTTAGAACTTACATTCTTCTGTTGTTCTATTTGAGTCAGATGATGGTCATGATTATTGATCTTTATCATTTTGTACTCATCAAAAACATCTTATAAGTTCTAATTTAGGGTTAGGACAGCGATATAAGCTTTGTTGGAAGAGTGATCATAAATTCAACATTTTTTTGATTTGAAGATCAAATTTCGGAATCAACTAAGATTGTTCATGTTACTTATCGGGGAAAAAAAAACTAAGATTGTTCATGTGCTACTCACACTGTTAAAAATGTCCTTTGACGTCAGATTTAATGAGCTCATCATTTGTTGGTAACTATGCTGATTTCTATTTCCATGTTCCTAGACACTTGGTTTCACAGGCTTATTATCGGCAAATTCCCCTCTTTTTTATTATACGTTGTTCTTGTCTGATAGAATCTCAAAGTATATTCTATTGTTGTAATTTTAAAGTTTTGTTGATAGAGCCTTTGATGACATCTATATGCCTGTAGGTTTTGCATTTGCTTCGAAGATATTTGGGTGAATATGTTCATGGGCTTTCAGCAGAGGCCCTAAGAATCAGTGTCTGGAAAGGTTTGTCTCTTACCGTGCTATTTAAACGTCTGATTTTAGTGCTGTTGCACTCCTTCAGTTTAGTTGACCACATAATGAAGAATGGTTGTCCTGTAGAAACAATCTGCTCTCTGAATTTTGGGGTCTAAAATATCATTGAAAAGTTTCATTTCATTAACATTCTGAGGTCCTAAGTAATCATTGAGGAGGTTTCTTGGCCAAGCTCTTGAAGGTTGGGACACTAAGATCAATCATTACTAGTGGTATCTTGAGTAGACACATCCAACTGGTCTTGTGTAACTAGTATCTTGACCAGAAAAAGAACAAACATTTTGGCTTAATTGGATGGTGTTGTGATAGAGAAAAGACCAACACTTTTGTCAAGTGAGTTGGAAAAAGACCAAAAACAAAACAAATTTTAGTGCTTTAAATGGATGGTGTTGATGAGAACTAGGCTTAAATAGGGTTCTGTTTGAAAAATTTCCAAACCACTTCACTTTCTGTGAATATTAATTTTTAATTGAAAAACTGTTTGCTTCATTTTTGTTATGGTTCACTACTACTGTATACCTCTGGGAAGTTGTGCTTGCCAACTGTTGTATGCCTTCTCTTTCTTCCGCTTCACAATATTTGAGGTCGTCACCTGTTTTGGTCTTTTTTTGGTATATATTATATTACTTATAAAAAAAATAAAAAATATTTTAGGTCGAGTGTTTCTAATGCTAGACATCTGCAGTTTAGAAGTAGTTACAACTTGTTGGCTGCAAAGGAAAATAATTTCCAGTAACTGTTGGACTGGTTCTCAATTCTCTTGTATTATTCTCCTTTACACTGAACTTGATTTAAATGGATTAAGGCAGAGTTGAAAGAATTGACTGACTATTGTAATCAAGTATCCTACTATCCTGCGGCCTGCAGGCACGTATCATCCCTTCAGAGAATAGGCACCTTTGATGCGGTGCATCCAGCCCATTTTAAAGGAGATGAATCTTATTTAGTCTTCTCCTATTCTCCTTATCCATAAGTACATGTACCTATTGCAGTCTATATAAAGGGGAGTTTTTCAAGTGTTGTCACAGAAACTTACGAAATAAAAATTCTTCTTCTTCTTCCTTAGAAAGCAGTCACTTAGTTGTTTGTTTTCAGGTCCGATTGAACGAAATCAAACTTAATTTCTCCCAACCCCGTCGCACATCAACCTTCCTTTTTCTTTCTGCTTCTGTCCCGTCTCTTGTGCTGTTCTTTTGATCACATCCTGCACCAAGAGGTTTTTGGAGAAAGCACTTCATAAGATAGGGAATTTACATGGTCTAGAAATAGTGTGGGGTCTCAATGCTCGAGGATAGATCGTTTTTTAGTGTCATCTAGTTGGATGGAGAAATTTGGGGGAATATCTCAATCTTGCCTTTCAAGGGTGTTTTCGGATCATGTTCTGTTGCGTTTGGAATGTGGTGGGCTGAATAAAGGGAAAACTTCCTTTCTGTTTGAACTGATGTGGCTAAAAGAACCAGGATTTATGGATTGGTTTAAGGAGCCATGGGAATCTTATGTAGTGGAGGGTAATCCTTACTTTCGTTTAGCAAGAAAGTTAAAGATGCCGAAGAAAGACTTGAAGAAGTAGAATAAGGAAACTGTTGGAAGCATAAGACTGAAGTTGGATAGACCGATGGAGGAGGTCAAGGAGCGCTGGATGTTCAGGAAGGTTTGGGTGTATGGAGGGATGAAGATTTTGCCAGGTGGGAACTTCTTCAACTAGAAATTCAGAGGTTGCTTCGAAGTGAGGAGATGTGTTGGAGACAAAAAGCTTGCATCAAATGGTTGAAGGAGGGTGATAACAACACAAGGTTCTTCCATCAGGTAGCAAAGGCCCACAACCATGCAAACCAAATTTCTAAGGTTCGAATTAATGGTGAGCTGCTGTTTGAAGATTCTGAAATTAGAGCTGGGATTGCAGATTTTTACTAGGGTTTATTTTCGGAGGATAACAATTGGCATCCAAAACTGGAGGGTATTCGATTCGATCTCCTTGATCCAGTGGATAAAGAGAATCTGGAATTGCCTTTCACTGAAGATGAGGTTAAAGCAGCAGTATTCAGGTTGATGAGAGATAAGGCTCCGGGTCCGGATGGTTTTCTGATGGCCTTTTTTCAGCATTGTTGGGATTTGATTAATGGGGATTTGATGGAGATTTTGCTTTCTTTCTTTGAACATAAGAGGTTCGAGAGAAGCCTCAATTCTACATTTATAACCCTTATCCCTAAACGTATCGGGGCGGAGGATTCAAAAGATTTTAGACCAATCAGTCTTGTAGGGGGGGGTATACAAGATTATTGCAAAGGTTCTTGCAAGCCGTTTAAGGAAAATGTTAGATAAGGTTATCTCCACTTCTCTAAAAAAGAAGAAGGTTATCTCCACTTCTCAACATGCGTTTGTGGGAGGTAGGCAAATTACAGATGCGTCGTTGATAGCCAATGAAATTGTGGACCGGAAGAGTCGCAGCAGTGAATTAGATATAGAAAAGGCTTACGATCACGTTAGTTGGGACTTTTTGCTGTATATATTGCGTAAGATGGGTTTTGGGCAGCGATGGAGGGAATGGATTCTGTTTTGTATCTCTTCGGTGAAATATTCCGTCCTAGTTAATGGTGAGCCAGCTGGGTTTTTTGCTTGTACGAGAGGATTACGTCAAGGGGACCCTATTTCTCCATTTCTGTTCATTATTGTTATGGAAGCTCTTAGTAAGATTATAGATACTACTGTATTTATTTGAGGTTTTTCTGTAGGGAGGGAGGAAGGCTCTCAGGTGTTGGTCTCACATTTGCTTTTCGCAGATGACACCCTTGTTTTTTGCGAGGCAACGGCAGCTGCTTACCTAAGGATGATCCTGCTATTCTTTCAGGCGGCTTCGGGTTTGAAGGTGAACATTCTAAAGAGTGTATTGTTGGCCGTGGGTGAGGTGGAGGATGTGGATGATTGGCTGCGTTTTTTGGTTGTAAGGTTGGTGGCTTCCCAACGACTTATCTTGGGCTTCCTTTAGGTGCTAATCCTAGGAATAAAGAGTTGTGGAACCCGATTATAGCAAGATTCGAGGGCAGGTTAGCGGGGTGGAAAAAACAGTATCTTTCTAAGGGTGGAGGACTAACCCTTATCAAAAGTACCCTCTCAAGCTAGCCCACTTATTTTATGTTGATGTTTGCTATGCCGGTTTTAGTGGTGCAGAGGATCGAAAAGTTGGAAAGAGATTTTTTGTGGGAGGTCCAAGCGGTGGATTGGAAGTACCATTTGATTAGATGGGAGGTGGTATGTTCGAGTATAAGAGGTGGTGGTTTGGGGGATAGGAAGGATAAAATTGTTCAATATGGCGTTGATGGGTAAATGGTTTTGGAGATATTTTTTACGTGGGAAGCGGCCAACAAAGCCATCTTGACAGGAGATAATCTGAGGAGAGCAAGATTTACATTAATCGGTGTTTCATGTGCAAGAGGGATGCTGAAAGTGTTAATCATCTCCTTCTTCATTGTCCAGTTGCGAGGGATCTGTGGGATTTTGTCTTGAAGTTAAATTCACGTGTCCTGGGTGATGTCGTACTCGGTCATTGATTTGCTTCGGGCTTGGTCTTTGTATAAACGGAAGAAGAGAAATTCCTTTTGGGATATTAGCAGTGAGTTGGACTATTTGGAGAGAGGAATGCTAGAGCTTTTGAGAACGAAGAAAGGAGCATGGCTGATCTTAAGAATCAAATTCTCCATCTGTTGTCTTTTTGGGGGTTCGAGGAGGTGACTCAGGGTATTAGCCCTTTCAGTAATTTTGTGAATAACTTAGCTTATAGTTTGTGGTAGTTTTTGTATACTTCCTGTGTACATAGGATGCGTCTCCTTTTTTGACGCTCGTTATTTATATTATACTCTTACTTATCAAAATACAAGATTGCTTCCATCCATATGTCAGCAAAATAATATCTTTCCGATTTTAAAATTCAGCTCCTATATCATTTCTTGTTGAGAAATATTTACTTTCTTTCGGTAGCTCTGTTCATACTTTGCTTGTCTTGTCTCACATAAAGGAATATGGTGAAGTTCAAGTCTCTCTTTCTCTCTCTATGATCTCTTTCCTTTTAAAATAGAACACTATTCAGTATGTAAATATATATTTATTTGACAGTTTTTAATTAGTTTTTTCTTGCACATGACATTTATGTAATTTGCCTGTTAAGGAGTTGCAACATCCTAGCGTCAAAACATAAGGAGAACATACAAGAAACACCCAAACTACTCGGGGAGGAAGGAATTTGCTACAACGGCTATATAGGAAGTAGTATTCTGAGTCGAAACCGCTAACTCAGGACACCAAGAAAGAATAGAGTGCAAACAGATGTCTTTAAGCTTCTCTAAAGACCCTTCCTCATTATCAAATGCCCTCCTGTTCCTTTCTTTCCATATTATATATATACATATATATATTTTTGGGTGTTATCCTATTCTGCTTTAGCCTTTGTGGGCTACACGCTTTTTAGCAAGTGAACAGCCTGAAAATCAACATCTAGGAGGCTGTTCTGGACATCTTGGCCCCTTTGGATTTCTGCCCTTTCCCAAATATTTTGGATGAAATGGTGGAATAATTTAATCTCTTTTCCGATATTGTGGTATTGAGTTAGTTACATGGTGGAGTCTGTCTTGTCGTTTTTGTTCAAAATTATTTTCCCACTGCTTCCTTCTCAATGAGTTTATGTCTAATGTGTTGTGTAACCTATCTTTTTCATGTGACTTAGTACTTTCCTAGCAAGTGTAATGTATCACAAACTTACGCACACTAAGGTCAAGTTTGCACTTACCAGTGTGCAGATTTCCAATTACAAAAGATGTTATTGGAAGGGTTTTTATTTTATTTTTTCTTATACATGCAACATCCTTGTGAGCTGAGCACCAGTGAAAGCAGGGTTGAAGAGTGGCTGTGGACCTGTGGTTGATCTGGTTTATTGCTTCAATCCTTGGCTCAGTTTGTTGGACATGTTGAGATATAGAAATTCTGTCTTGGACAAGAGTTGCCGTGATTCATTTCTTATCAGATATCTGAAATCTGGGTTTATAGATTCATTTCTTATATATTGCTTTTCTCTTGTTGGAATTCTTACTCCAAGTTATCTCCTTTCGATTACTATTGGTTTCCCTTGTATAATCTATGTTCTTTTTCCCTATTGTTTAGTTGCTCTTTATCTTTGTTCGCTTGCCCTTTTTTCCTTTCTATGTGGTTACTGGAATCTTTGTTTGTTGCCAGAAATAGAAAATATTCTTATCTAGCGTTTTTCAGAATTTTGTAGCAAAGGGTTTGGTGCCCTAGTTTTGACCATGCTTGGATTAAGCCTTACATTAGTTACATATGTGTTACTCCTAGAGTACTTGGGCTGCACCAGGTTGGCACTGTTCTTATCCAATACATCATTTATTCATCAAAAAAGAAAAAAATGGCCTTCTATTTGTGTCGAATTGTGGAAGATGTTTTTTGCTGCACCAGTTTCATTTCACTGCTTGTGCCCTTCATTCACTAATTAAGAAAAGATGGAAGGGAAAGATTTCCATTGCTTCACTATTGTGTGAACTTGAACACATCATATGGTCCTTATTTGAAATTTAATGAGGCCCACCAAATGTGTTATAACTATATGCACATTAGCCTTCATATTGTGATTTTCATGTTTCCATCAGACGCAGCAGCTCGATCAAGCCAATGGATTTAAACTCTACTAACTTTCAAATCCGTGAACATTGCTGGAACACAGGCCTAAACTGATGGCGAAGGAAAAATGCCTCTGTGTTTCATAAAATAACCCACATAATTTGAACTTGGCACCTGATCTCTGAAGATGTTAGTGCGTGACTACAAAACCATTAGATTGTTTTTTCCAGTTTGTCCCCAAACCCGAGAGCTCGGTCTGCTATGCGTAGCTCACACACTGGTCTACTAAGCCCCGCCATCTGAGTCAACAAGGCCTACCACAAGCGCAGCCAAAAGTTTATGGATGATATTGGTGCCTAGTAGTAGTGGGTGACCAATTTATAAAGCACATTCAAGCCCTACATCTATCCGATGTGGGATGGGGTATTACAATCTCTCCCACTTAAATTCTTGATGTCCTTGTCAAGACTGCCAATGCCCTAGGGGATGCAGGACTCGAGGTGGCTTGTACGGGGATCAAGAGGTGGCTCCCACCTCCCACGGTGTAGCACTTTGACCTGCACAACACTTTGTTCCCACATTTCCAGTCAGTGTTGGCTCTGATACCATTTGTAACACCTCGAGCCCGAGAGCTCGGTTCGTTATGCGTAGCTCACACACCGGCCACTAAACACCGCTGATCAACGAGGCCTACCACAAGCCCAACCAAAAGTCCATGGACAATGATATTGGTGTTTAGTGGTAGTGGGTGACCACTTTATAAAGCACATGAAGCTTCACATCTTCCCAATATGGGATGGGTATTACAGTCGGGAAATTCCTTATGCTTAGGGGTTACTACGGTAATGTTGGTAGTGTATTGTGATTACTTTTGTATTCTGATGTTTTTGGCAATTAGAATGATACTCATGTAAATAATTGGATCTAACTCAAGTTTACGTTAGTTGATATTCGAGATCTAACTCAACTTAGCTATTCTTTTTTACTCATATATATTTTGTAAAGTACATGTGATCCTTGCCTAATTGCTATTCTTTTTCTCTTCAGGCGATGTTGTTCTCAAAGACTTAAACTTAAAGGCAGAGGCACTAAATTCCTTAAAACTCCCCGTCACGGTTAAGGCTGGTTTTGTCGGTACCATAACATTGAAGGTACTTCTGTTCTTTTTAGTTGCTGTCTGTCTTTATGCTTAGACTTTTGTAACATTCTCTCTGACATTTCTAGTATTACCTGAATAAGTGGTCTATTTAGGTGTCTGCATATATAGCTTGGAAATTTGTTGCTTTTGAAGTCTGTAATTGCAACTTGATAAACTGAGTGTGATTTGAGCCAGCATTGCAATGAATATGATGCTTTCCTACACTGCAAGCAATTATAATCTGCGCTAAATCGCTGATTCAAAGAGGCATGGATGATGGAACATAGATTTTTTCATTGGGTGAACCTCCACTTCAGTGGGTCCCATCTTTTTCAGATGGAGGAGGATGTCCTTGTGTTAGTGGCATTCGTCGCAGATTCTGTAAACGTTCTTTTATGAGGTTGGTTTTGGTTGCTCCCTACATTGTTAGGGTCCTGGTAGATTCTTGAAGATCTGTCTTCTCCTTGCTCTTTTTTGGGTTTGTGTACAAACCTTTTGTTCTGCTGATGCATTTGCACAAAGTGTGTGCAGGAGTTGGAAGGCGGTTCCGCCTTCTTACCTTTGTTTCAGATTGTGTTATTTTTTATTTGTTGAGTCTTTTTCCATTTGATCTTTTCTGGACCCTTTGTCCACTTTATATGCCCGATCTTCTTTCTATTCAATAAAGTCTTCTTGTACCAAAAGAAAGAAAAAGAAAGAAGGGAAAGAAGAACAAACTTTTGCTCTTTAATTTTGGAGATGTAATTGAATCCAGACAAGTAAAAGTGTCATTTGTTTGAACAATAACCATTATGAATAGTTACTTTATCATCCCTTGGCCTGAGGATACCTTTGGAAACCATCCCTTGTTTATAGAGTTTCCACAACATTTTGTCTTTAGGGTACCATGTACAAAGTGCCTGTACTATGACCTCTTGCTTTTGCATTTTTGTACTCAAAATTGTTGCAAAAATGTTTTTAAATCAGATGTTGGGAGAAAGTAAAATGCATTGGAACTGCTGATTCAAAAAAATGCTAAGCAGAGTTTCCATGAAAAATGCCCTTAAACACGTGACTAGGTTTATGCGCTGTTTGACTTCTTAAAAACAAGTTCACTTTATTTAAAATGCACTTTCTTTTACTTGCTTGTTAATGGAAATTCTATATTTGGTGAAAGTTATCTTTCTTGAAAGTTAAGTTGCATTGTGCATCTCCATTCATCATGTATTAGACATTTGCAATTTTGGACTCTTGAGCATTTCCCAAACATAACTATGTTTTTTTTTTTTTGACAAGTATATATATCAAAAGGCGTCAAATCAGGTGAGGCATCCTGAGTACACTAGGAGCATACTCAAGCAAAAGAAGAACCTAGTCGATAAAAAGCTATTTACAAACTCTACAAAAGAGATCAATGGGTTAGGGAAAGTCTCCTTTGAACACCAGACATACAATGTACAAAGCCCTATGATTATCAAAAGCCCTATGATTTCTCTCCCTCCAAATAAACATAGACCCAGTAAAGCTGCCTTTCAAATAATATTCCTCCTCCTACGTTTGACATAGACCAACTCAGGAGAAGCTCTTTAATTGATCAAGGCATCACCCATGACTACGATATGTTAATCGGGTTGACCCTAGTCCTATAGGGTCAAACCTATAGGGCTAGACCTATTAATCCTGAATTTAATAGGGTCACCTTTTCTCGACCCTAACCCTTTCCTGTTTCGGTTTAACGGGTCGGCCGTGCGGTCCTTGGCCCTTTTAACATCTCTACCCATGAGGTTTTGAATAGACAGACAAGCAAATTTCACAACTCGCCATGAGACAATGTAGCAGCATGTGATTAAAACTCTCCTCACTCCCCTTGCACATGAAGCACCTATTGACATATATTTTGTGGTGAATCGTCTAAAAGTTATTCCTGTATCTATTAGACAAAATATAAAAGGACGTTTTAATTTTTTTTTGTTGCTCTTAGAACCCTCCCACAACACCCTGTTTTCCCAATTGCTACCAACGTGCTGGGAATATAACTTATCAAAAAATTGAAGTAAATAACACAAAAAGAGATGAAATAAGTGGGCTGGCTGTAAAGAGTGTTCTTGATTAAGATATAAGACAAGCTGCCCCACTTTGACAAGAGTTGGTTCTTCCATCCTGCCAAACGACATTCGAATCATTCGATCACTGGATTCCATAAAGAATTGCTCTTGAATGTTGCTCTAATAAGCTGAACGAGATAAGAAGAAGGGAGATTAGAATTCCTTGCACCCGAAGTAAGAGGCCAGGAGTTCAATGTCTTCCATGTCTTGCACAGGAAGACAGGAAGACTTTCACTCTTAGCATTGTTGATTCTCAATCCCGAGACTGAATGAAAAACAGTAGAACAAGACGAACCAAGTTGGAAAGCTAGGAAGTCTCCGCCTCTCAGAAAACCAGAGTATTGTCCACAATCACAAGGTGTGACACTATAACCTTCACATGTATATTTCTGACCCCACCCACCTCAAAGCCATGAATGAACCCTCTTAACACCGCTTTATCCATTAGCATGCTCAAAGCCTCCATAATAAAAATATAAACATGAAAAGGGAATCGAACTAGTGAAAAATCCTGTGAGCTCTCGATTCACCAAGACTGATAAACGAACTATAGAGATGCATATATATCCAATTACTACACTTGTTTCCGAACCCCAATCTTTCCATCATGTACATCAAAAAATCCCAATCAACAACGATCGTATGCCTTCTCAATATTTTGCTTACAAAACTAGCCTAAAACTCCGCTTTTCAGTCTAGCATCCGCTGCTTCATTTGCTATAAGCGATGCATCAAGAATTTGGTGTTCTTCCTCGAAAGCATGTTGGGACTCGGAAATATCCTTGCCAATCACCTTTCTCAATCGTAAAGATTACACTTTCACTATCAACTTGTAAATACCTCCAATTAGGCTATACGCCTGTAATCTTTCAAATCACCAGCACCTTTCTTTTTTTCAGAATTAAGGCAATTAAGGAAGTGTTAAAAGTTTTTCTCAAAACACATGTTAGTATGCGAAAACTGAATACCACCAAAACATCTTCCTTAATCACCTCCCAGAAATGCTGAAAGAAAGCCATGGAAAAACCATCAACACTATGGCTTTATCTCCACTCATGCTATGTAAAGCTGCCACCACTTCCTCTTTTGAAAAAGGCTGCACCAGGGATGTCCTATCCTCGTGCACAAGAGATTTTAAGGATACCCCATCTAGCTTAGAGCGCCAACCACCATTATCAGACTAGAGCCGTTTGTAAAACCCCTGCAATACCCTCTTTATTGCATCCTTATCATCCAACAAGACTTCATCTACCATGATGTATCGGATTTGATTCACCGTCTTATGAGCATTCGCCATCTTGTGAAAAAACTTGGGGGTTTCTGTCCCCCTCCTTTAGCCACTAAATCTGTGATTTATTAATAGTCTCTCGATCTCCTTGAGTTTTGTCAGTTGATCCTCTTCCCCATCATTTAACCCTCCTAACTCTGCTTTCACATTAAGAATTTAACCTCTTCCAACACCTTTTCAATTTTGATATCTAACTTACCAAAAACCTCCATGTTCCAAACTTTTAAATCTTCCTTTAAGATTTCAACTTCTTTGCCAAAATGAAGTATGGATCTCCTCAAAGACATTAGAGAACCACTTAGATTCTACCCACTCCACAAATTTCCGGTTCCTTGAGCCACCTATTCTCAAACCTAAATGGAGATTCCTTTAGTAAAACCACCACACTTGAGAAGGTGAGTAACATGGTCAGAAGTCGTTCTAGGTAAGTAATCGTCCCAATCCACTCAAGCAAGGAATCTATCTATTCTAGAGAATTGATGCCTATCATTGTTTCAGAACCAAGTGAAGGCTCGTCTTGATAATGGAAGATCCACCAACTCCATTTCATTAATAAAGTCGTTGAAGTCTGAAGCATTCGTCCCAATCCTTTGAAGTAAGGAATCTATCTATTCTAGAGAATCGATGCCTATCACAGTTTTTGAACCAAGTGAAGTCTCCTCCCTTCACTGACTCCAATTCATTAATAAAGTCATTAAACTTTGACATGGCATGAGAGAAGACTGAGGAACTAGAGCGTTCGTGAGGGAATCAAATTACATTGAAATCCCCTGTATACAACACATACAAAAATTTTCTGGGCCACGTCTAAACAAGGATCATACACTTTAGAGAAAAACCATAACCTATCATTTTTCCACCATCTTCAATAGGCAAGAGACTGAAAAGGTTCCATACTCGAACTTATTCTCGTGACCACCCTTTTATCCCACGGGACAAGAGCCCTCTTGCAGCCACTAAGTGATTCCAATCAAACCATCTTCCTCCCCCTACACCGTTGATCTCCCTACTATCCACTTTTATCATTTTGGTTTCTCGCAAACGCACTTTATGCGGCTTTGTAACACCCCAAACCTGGGCCGACTCGGTGGGCCCACATTATGGCCACGCCACATTCACTTAATGCTAATTATACCAAATGCGGAAAACCAAAACGAATATGGGATTCTAATGATCCAATTAAACCAAAAATTACAAACCCAAACAACATCTTACAATCTTGAATAAAATGTCTTGATCAATTTCTAACTAAAATAAAATCAAAACAAATGTTTATCAAAAATGTTCTAAAGTAGATTCTCCGATAGGCCCATCTGAAACATGCTCAATATCTCCTACCTACTAATGACCTAAAAAAAGAGAATAATATGAAGGGGTGAGCGTCTGTAAGTTTAAACGCCGCCCCTCCGAAAACTAAGGAGGGATGAACCCACGAAGAGAACTGACCAAATATATTTATATCTGATGGAGAGATTTCAAAATAAAATAGCATAAAGCTCCAAATGCAATTAAGTCATTGTAGGTAACTTTTAAAACAAGGAATCGAAAGGACGAAGCATGCAAAGGTCAAAGAGAGAAATCCAATCATCACGGATCGTCTCATACCAGCCAATCACGACGGACAACTCATAGACATCATGATCACAAAAGCAGACTAACAATTCAAATTTCAAATACCCCGAAGGGTTCAAAGATAATTACCCACACAGGATATCAAAATTTCAAAGGTAATTCCAGAATACCGCACTCACTCAATAGTGGTGTAAAATAAATAATTCAAACTTGTCATAATAATCAAGTGACATGTCATTCATACTTGGTGATCATGATAGAATTTGAAACGAAAGAAGTATCAAAGGATTATAAATCACATGGAACAAACTTTCCAGTGGAAGGTATCTCACATAAAACATGGTTTCGTGAGATTTACAAAGTCATAATTGAACAGAGATTTTTCAAATTACGTAACCGACGGAATCAAAACAAAATACCGCACATGTCGGACATGGCTATCAAAAACGGTATTAACTAAACAAATTCGGAAACCTAACATCAATGGTAAAGTTTACGAATAAACCTAAAGAAGTGAAATCCCTTACCTGAACAAGGTCGCGAATATAATACTCGTACGTAGAATATACTGCTACACGTGTCCGTCCAAATCTAGAATTCAAGACGCAATTTGATGAAGTAGCTACACTGTTGATAACAATTTTAATAACTAAGTTAAAATTAATAATACAACCAGGGTAGTACACATAACCCCTTAACACAAACACTTATAACCTTATCCAACATCGTCATTTATTTTCTCTTTTTCTTCCAACCCATCAATACTCTCTCTCACCAAATCTGTTGAATCCCCTCCTCAAAGACAAACCCAACAAAAGACAGCTTAAAAAAACACTATATAACCCACATACTGCCCCACTTAATAAAAAAAAAAAACCCCCATACTGCCCCACACTCGGTCACTCACCACCACAAACTAACATACACAAACTCAACTCTCTCCTGCCATGCACCTCTTCCATCAAACCCACAATACCAAAATTATTTATTTCACTTTCTAGTTAAATACTCACATTCACCATGATCATCCAAATCAGGAGCAAAACAATCAACTAATATTATTAAACAAATATGGTGAGGAAAAGAAAAACAAATCAACTTCAGAACACCTACACATTGTCTTGTTTCATTTCTTTTCTTCCTTCCCTTTCCAGCACCATTAGCACTCCATTTCTTTTCCTCATCTGCTGCCGTCGCCTCTCTCTCTAGCTCACGGCCGTTGCACAATTGTTTTCTGTTCTCAATTGTTCTGTTTTCCTCCCACCTCAATGCCCTATTTATATAAAACTCAATACCCTATTTATATAAAACCCTATTAGGCTTCCCATCCTAGTTGGAATCCTAAAGGTTGACCGGACCAAAATTAATTAAGTTAATACTCATACGTAATTAGTATTAAATCCTAGTCAAACGTGGGCCAAGCTCGACCCAATTTAAATAATTACTAAATAGGTTCAAAATAATTAAATTAACTCAAAACAATTATAATATTAATTAACACGAATTAATATTTTTAGCTAAAATTATCGGGGTATTACATGCTTCCATCTCCATAAGGCTCCCTTAATTTGATGCCTTTTCCCTAAATTATTTAAACCCCACACATTCCACGATAGTATCCCAAGATGTATTTTTAACACAAAATCCTTCTCCTCCCCTCCCCTTCTTTATCCCTATATTCTCGAAATTCAAGAAATTACTTCCTTAATATGAACTTATGCAACTTCTCTTATTATACAAACTGCTAAAATGATCCATTGAGAGGTGGGTTTTGTACTCTTATATTGGATATTTTTCAGGCTTAAAATTTGTTCGTTTTCAGGATTTTTATTGTCTAATATTTGTTTGTGTTATTTTATAGATTCGGGGATATGGGAGAAATTTATGTGCAACATCATTGATTTTAAATGCCTTTATTTTCCTTTTGGCTCTTAAACACTTCTTAATGCATGAGTGATAAACCTTGGAAATTGACCTATCATTTTCTTTTGATTTTTTTTTTTGATAAGTAATAAGCATTATAAACAAAAAGCAGCAAAACATGTGTTGCATCCTTTGTACACGGGAAGTATACACAAGAAATTACAAAATACTAAAGCTATCCTCATTATCATAAACTCTTCTATTCCGCTCCTTCCAAATGACCCAACAGACTCCCAAGGGAATAAGATTCCAAATGTAAGCTCCTTTTCCTTTTCGATACAAAGACCAGCAACATAATAACTTCTTTTGAAATTGTTACAACTATGAATAAATTATAGGGAAAAATATCAAAAAGTCCTACTAAAAAAATTCTCATATCTAAAAAGTCTCAAAAAATAATTCTTCTATAAAAAAAGTTCCAAAGTTAAACTCTAAATACCAAAAAGTCCAAAACTTAACGCTTTTACTAATATCGTTAGAGTATGCGGTTTTATTTGAAAGGAAACTTGTTTTTAAATTCAATGATTTTAATGATTCAATATTTTAGAAAAAAGTCAAAATAATATTAATATTGATGATAAATATAAAAATAACAACAACAACAACAACAAATAACTAACTATTAATATTAACAATAACATCAGAAATTTTGCTATTATTATGATTATTGTTCGGCGTTTGTAGACACGTTAAGTTTTGAACTTTTTGGATACAAGAATTATTTTGGGAACTTTATGGATATGAGAATTCTTTTGTGGGACTTTTTGGTATTTTTCCCTAAATTATACTCCCTTTGTTCCTGAATTATTGTCATGTTTTGACTTTTTGAGTCAAATAGTGTTGTTCAAATGTAAACTTGACGTATATATATTTTTTCTTTTCAAAATCATAAAACATGTGATTCTTAGTACAACGGAGGGAGTGATTTTTTTTTTGTGATCAAAGAAATATCAAGTTAGACCTTAAATAAAAGTATAAGGTCAATCTCTCGATAATAGTGAGGTTTTGCTGGATCAATTGAGAGACTGTTTTTTGCGCACATTGTTTTTGTGGTGTTCTGCGACAGATCAATCTCTCGGGCATTCTTTTGTGGATTTTGTGAATAGTTTTAGAGCTGAGTAGTTTGTATACTCCTAGTGTTCAAAGGCTGCGTCACCTGTTTTGACGCCTGTTATTTATATATATTCTTTACTTATCAAAAAATAAAATAAAAGTATAAAGTAGTTTAATGAAGTACAAAAGGAACATCTATCAAAAACAAAATAAAATGAAGAACAGAAGGAACATGAGAAATATTTAAGGTTTAAAGTGGGAGGAGGGAGGAATTCTTTCTTGGATAGAAAAAGGAGTCACCATGGTGCTACATAAACATAGTCATACACGCTAGCATTTGTTTTCCGTATCCTAGTCTTTGGGGGAATTCATTGAGTTCACATGCTTGTGTCTCTGTGCTGTCTTTTGTGTGCATACTTTGAAGGCTTTGAATGTTTAGGAACCATGCTTCCATATGCATATGTTTTTTTGATCTAGGTTTTTTGTTAGGATTGGAATTGATATACTAATAGTTTCATTATTTGTTTCTCAATGTCATGTCAAAAGTATCAATCAATCTTTTTCTTTGTTTTGTTTATATTTTATGCTAGGTTCCTTGGAAAAGTCTTGGCAAAGAGCCTGTGATCGTGCTAATTGATCGTGTCTTCATTCTTGCTCATCCGGTTTCTGATGGAAGGTATTTGAAGGTAGGATGTATTATGTATTGGTTTCTTCGAGAGACTTGCGACTTCATTTGGGATTGAGGCGTGCTTATTCTTTGATTCTTGTAGGAGGAGGATCGGGAAAAGCTTTTTGAAGCCAAACTTCAACAGATTGAGGTGAGATATTTGTTTCTTTTCTGTTGTTTGTGTCTGCTGCTTGTTTTCTTATCAATTACTGTACTATATATATGGCACTAATTATTGTACCTTGTTTTGCGTGGGGCCAGTATGCTGCGTTTGTTTTCTTAACACTTTGTACCTTTAAGTTTTCCCGATCATGTTATATTGATTAGTGATTTGCATCTGACATCCTTAGGCAGCCTTGACCTGTAAATTTTAGCATTGATTTTCTTGATATCATCAGCTGTTTGATCACCCCAAACACGCCCTTCCCCACCACAGTTATATAAATATGTTTTATCCAACTTCTCCAACTGTCTTTTACATTTTCATGGTACTAGGTGATGATGCTCTATAATATATCCTTCTCATACAAATCAAGTCAGCCTTTGTCCAAGTTACTTGGGGTCAACTATAAAATTTACTTCCCATGTTTCTCTGTTTTATATAATGGATGGATGGGAATAAAGCCTCGGTTCTTGATGGTTTCTGTGTTGCTTTTCCACAACACTCTTGCAACACCGGAAAAGTGGAGTGATGCAAGTTTTTTCTTATTTTCTTTTTGATATGTAGGTTGTAAATAAGAGGACCATTGACTTTCATGTCGCTCGTCATAAGAAGCGGCTGCTTGGTCAAGGTGTACTGATTTTGTCTTTATCAGTTTGTTTGACTATTGGAAAGTAAGTTGAGGTTTGGGCTGGGGAGAGGGGATGTTGGGAGAGAGCCATAATCTTAGCTAATCAAAGTGCTCTGGTCGGATGGTTCCAAATCCTTGATGGTGCCCTTATTGCTAATGAGGTTGTGGATGAGAGGTAGATAAGCATTAAGGGTTAAGCTTGATTTTATTTTGACAGAGCTTATGATAGAATTAATTGGGATTTTTGGACAAGGTGAAAAAGGCTATGACATTAAATAGAGGAAGAGAGATTAGGTGGTAACATTTAATATTTTGTTTTTTTTAAAGATGTAAAAGAGGTTACATTATTTTAGGAAAGAATACTTGTGCGGGTAAATAGCTACACCGTATTTATGCAACTAGAAAGAGTAGTCAATTTATACAAAACTAAAAACAAGAAGCGTAATTAGCTCACTAAATATCCTTCACCAGGAAAGTTAGGAAACGGCGAAGTCTTTCCCTAACAATTGTGTTGTGAGATTGTCACACATCCCCATGGGCGACTCCATAAGGAATTTCAGCATTTCAATTTTCATAACCATTTTTTTTTGATAGGTTAGTATGGCCCCTTGGTAGGGCATTGAGACCAAGGACCTCAAGGTCTTTGCCTTGAGTGCCCTTGCTATCTCTCCCACCCTTGGGTTTAATTTTTGAAACTGAGAGGCTCCCTTTTCACTACCATTGCCAGTAGATGATAATGTTTAAAACTGAGAGGCTCCCTTTATCTGTGCTAGTTGTTCTTCTATTCTGTCTTCTGTGAAAAACTTCTGAACCATCTGCCAAAAGTTATGATGAAACACTGAAACTGATGCGTTAATTGGTTGATTTTAAACTTCTAATCTTTCCCATAGAAGCCATCAAGCACCTTAGGCTCCGTTTGTTTCACGGAAAATGACTTCCGGAAAACGTTTTCCTCATTTTCCGTGAAACAAACAGAGCCATAGAATAAGCTCAGATATCATTTGAGTTATGAGAGTTAGAGAACTCTTTCTCCTGGTTCGATCACTCCATAAAGGTCTGGTGGGTGGGAAAACAGCTTTATGTCCCATTCCGTCCCATTCCACAATCTGGGCTCTCAGACCTATTTAATGTTGAAACACAGCCCCTGCATCCTTAATTTGTTTGTGTGGAATATACGCATGTGTATTTAAACCATGTTCAATTGTCTATGCTTTCAGGAAGCTGAATCGGCAACTCTTGAAGCAATATCAAGGTCAAAGCTGGGAAGTGTATGTGTCTAAATCTTATCTGTTTTTAGTTACACTTTAGAATAGATTTTGCTGTGTATGTATTCCACAATTGCTCTATAAACGGCCCTATTTCATATCAGGGATCTGCTTGATTCACTGAATAGAAATTCATTTTGGAGAAGGGTTACTTATTTCTGGATTGTGCTTGTATGATCCTTAGCTGCTTAATAATTTGGACTTGCATATGATATAAAGTTGATTAATTGAGGAAGAAAGAGAGAAGCTATCATTGTTATCTTGTCCTTTATCTCACTTCCTCATTTATATTATCCTGGGCCACTATTCTTGGCAGTGTTACACTTGAATGTTTATCGTGAATTATTTATATTTTTGGTCATTTTCTCCCTCATATATTTTCAATTTTTTTGGTATTATTCACGGTTTTGTTGGGGGAGAAACTTACATGGATCAGGGATCATTAAGCCACGCCGTGGTCCCAACCTATTTCATTGCACCAGTGAGGTGGGGTTCATCGGTGGCCCACAGCAAAGCTGTATTGATACTTGTAAGTTTGCACCTCTCATTTTGGATCAACTTGCTACTGAGACATGTTGCACCTCCAATGAGAAAAAGTGTGCTGACCACCTAAACTAGTTCCATTAGGTTGGGGCCGCGCCATCATGACCACATGGTGCACACAAACCATGCAAGTTTTTTCCCTTCATTGGGGATAAATCGTGATGGTTTCTTCTCTTGGGGCCGCTATTTGTTGATAGTGGCTGCTTCATTTTTAGAGGTAGCTAAACCCACTTCCCTTCCATTGACGGCACATGTTCCTGTGCTTTGCCCATCTTCATCAAAGCAGTTTCTTAGCGTATGTTTGGTTGGATGTTTTTACAGAAATATGTGGAGGTCTACAAGGTGTAGGTGTTAGTCATCTTCCAATCGTGATTGCCTCCTTTTTCCACGGTCTTGTTGCAACCTGTTTAATACTTTGTGACAATTTTTTTTCGCCAGCAGCTCTCTGTATGAGCACTTGAACAGTGTTTTTGTTTTAAATCAATCCATAAGATGCATTGATACGGTTTTCTTCTGCTAGCTGAGATCTATCCAATTTTGGTGATTTACTTTATTGTTTATTCTTTTTGCAGTCACCTGCTGGAAATTCCTGGCTGGGTTCCTTGATTGCAACCATAATTGGAAATCTTAAGATCTCCATTAGCAATGTTCATATCAGATACGAGGATTCATTTAGGTTGGTGAACACACATATATAAAAGATTTTGGGTTTTGCATGCATAACGTATTTCCTTCTGACAGTAAATGTTATATTCATGGTCTCATATATGCTTCTCTTCCTTAATACAAGAAATATGGTTTCATCATATTGCTTTGTCCCCTTTTCTTCTGCATGCTAAAGAGAGCTCTATATTGTTCAGCAATCCAGGGCATTCGTTTGCTTGCGGTATTACTCTTGCAAAGCTTGCTGCAGTTACGATGGATGAGCAGGGGAAGGAAACCTTCGATACCAGTGGTGCTCTAGATAAATTAAGAAAGGTAGTTTCACAATTTTGATTCACTAAAACAGGCTAATAGCGTGAACCTGGTTAATAACTTCTTCATAGTTAATAAAGGAGAGCACCTCAGCCGCCTGAGGCGAGGCGAGGCGAGGCGAGGTGTCACCGCCTCACTGGAGGTCAGGCGAGGCCTTTTCGCTTCTGTGACCTAGGCAGTCGCTTTTCTCGCCTTTTCAAGGGGCGAGAGGCGAGAAGAGGCAGGCTAAGGCGAACATGTTAGAATTCCGACCTGATCTGTATTTTTTTGTTAGTATTTGCACAATCGAAGGCCACAGTTGTCATCTACTTTCGGAGATGATCACTTAGGTTTTTGTACCATCAGATCTCACCGGAGAAAATGCCAGTGCTGGCCGCCGGAAATCTCGCTGGAGATGACATACGATGTCACCGGAACCTGCAGAGGTTATATCCAAAGTTGGCTGACTGGTTTGTAGAGGATTTGGATGTTGTTCATATATTCAAATATACACCTTTTACCTTTTGATTTTCAAGAAAAAAAAGCAGTTTTTGGTTGGAATATGGAACTTAAAAGTTGAAAATGATGTTATTATTATCATTTGAAAACTATGTTGAACAAATTGCTTTTATTTATAACTAGTTTATGTAAACATTTACAACATATAATATTTTAAATTTATTTTTTCTTAATTGTCGCCTTGCTCACCTTTCGGTTGCCCGCCTCTTACCCCAGAAATGCACCTCTCGCCTTTCGCCTTTAATTACTATGACTTTTTTGAACTGTGAAGGATGAATGCATATATAATTTAAAATAGAGATTGTTTTAAATTGTGAGAGAATGCATTGTAATTATGCACTAATGATTGGCAATGCATGGAATTTCAATATTTTATAAGCAGTTGTACTAGCATATATACATAAATACCCTTGGTGTCCACATTATGTCATTGCTAGTGCAGTCTGGAACACAATAGTTGGCAAAAGTCAATCTGGTAACTTCATTAGAAAGGTGCAACTCATTCTTTTTTATACAGAAAGTAAATCATTTAGGTATAGAAAATAATTTAAAAAGCGACTCATTTATTTAGGGACAAATGGAGCACATGAAATGTGAAACTAACCTTTTATACCTATTAGCGAATGATAAAAACACCCATACTTGTATGCAGCTAGTCCATTGTCTTTGTGGACATCAGTTGTGGGAGTTACACGGTGTTTAAAGTTCTAATAAATTCAGGGTTGAAGGGCTATCCTTCACCGATGTCATGTTTTATATGTTTTCTCCTTCGTTTATCCTCGATGGACTGCACACACATCTCTTATGCTTTAATTTTCTTCTATTTACATGTATATAATCCATCTCATGGGAGTTGCCTTTTCTACATTTTTGCTGTTTCACTTTTGTTAGACAATAAGGGTAATTATGTAATTGTGTTGGTAGCGTATAGTATTATATATGTGTGTGTGTATGCAGTAATACAAGATATAAGAAAAAAGTCACGACGGCTATTTCGCTCTCTCTTAGAAACCTGGTTTTCTCTTCTCTCGTTCTTTCCTTCTTTCTTCCTCATTATTAATGCTGTGTATTCGTTACAATTTCGGTATGCTTCACTCAAAGAGAGGAGGGAAACTTCAGTTTCAATGATAATAATATGGCAAACTTTAGGAAAAACTTGGCTTAAGAATTCGTTTTGCCATTTTATTGCGAGGATTCTTCTCGTAGCTGGATTGACGGGTCCTTTACGGCTCAAGCTGATACCTTGCCCACTGCTAGGAAAATTTGATTTCTCTGAGAAGTGGTGAAATTATCTCTGAGTGGTGTTGGTGGAATGACATTGGCCTGCATCATTCGAATTTGATAATGCATGTTTGAGGTCATTCTGTTTTTGATGCTGCTGCAGCATAAGAGCTTGGCATCCTAGATCAACTCAGAGACCTATGAACTTAATTTTAATTGAATTCCCTATCCATTAACACAATATAAAACATTTCTCTTCTATAATAAATGCAGTACGCCTCATTATTTTTATTTTTCACTTTTGGGTTCTGTAAAGGAATTTAGAGTGCACACCTAAAGAAGATGGTTAATATGGCATACCACTTGCATTTTTGTTTTCGCTTTAAGGGACATTTTATGGATGGATTCTGGTACATATTTTCTTCTTATATTATGTGAACTATTAAAAACATCTGTGCACGCCACGACCACCTTTTTCCATTACGTGGTGCAAAAATATCTCTAGCGGTCAGTATGAAACTACCTCACTTTTCTGCAAATGTTAGTCGGATTTCCATTTATCATCAAGGCAGAATAACTCTATGTTCCATTTATCAGCTGGGCATGGTAACGTTATGTTCTAGTTTTTGCAGTAATTCCTTTTGCTCACTGGGCACCGAGATTGATATATTACATGTTCTTGTTGTAGTCATTGCAACTTAACAGGCTGGCCATGTACCATGATTCTAACCGCCCTCCCTGGAGCCTAAGTAAGAGATGGGAAGATCTTAGTCCTAAAGAATGGGTCGAGGTATGCTCTCACTCTTGAAAAAGTGTTTGTTACTTATTTAGTTGTAGAAAGTTATATATGAAAAATGAATATATGCTACCTGTGTTAGATTGCAATACCCTCTTCCCCCTCTTATTAATTGCGCATGTTCTAGATTTTTGAAGATGGAATTAATGAATCATCAGTTGGTCACGGAACGACGTCTACATGGGCTAGGAATCGCAACTACTTAGTTTCTCCAATTAATGGGGTCCTTAAGTATCATCGTTTAGGAAACCGAGAAAGAAACGATCCAGATGTGCCATTTGAGCAAGCTTCTCTTAACCTCGGTGATGTTTCTTTGACTATTACAGAGGTGAATCTTGACTTTCTTCATAGTGCAACTTTTTTGATATACATGTTATGTTTGCTTTGCGAACGTAAGCTCTCTTTTTTTTTTGATGCGCAGCACTCTGTTTTTCTGGTTTAATGGGTAGTTACCAAATGCGATCATCCCTTTTGTTGAGTTTTGGGGGAGTTCGGTTGAGTACTTCACTGTTATGTTCATATTTTTTTTTGTGTATTCTTCTGTTTCAGTGCTTTTAGCCTGTGATCTTTTTTTGTGAAGCCCTTTCGCCCTTTTGTTTGGGTTAGCCCCTTAGCGAAATTTGATATGCACATATCTATTAATTAATAATAAAAAAAGTTATGTTCTGCTTAGGTTTGAGAAATTAATTTTCTTGCTTGTATTTCCTATTTTGGATTGTAAAATTTAAC
This sequence comes from Codonopsis lanceolata, assembly GCA_013146195.2. Taxonomy (NCBI): domain Eukaryota; kingdom Viridiplantae; phylum Streptophyta; class Magnoliopsida; order Asterales; family Campanulaceae; genus Codonopsis; species Codonopsis lanceolata. The sequence continues at coordinate 148,532,838 of CM028377.1, forward strand.
AAGAGGATGTAAAAAGGAAATTCTTGGTATACAAGCCAGGGGAAAAGGTTATGTACATTTTTTGGATTCTTTATTACATTTCTTGAAGAAGATAACTGGTCACTCCTGCCATGTTTAGGCTTGGTAGTGTGCTAGTTCTGTTGGCTTGCTAGATTGGTTCCTTGGGCAAAGCATACAGAAGACGAATGGGGAGTATTTTTGGGACCAAGACGAACCCAAAATCTGTACTGACAGCACCACTGTACCACCACCTATTTTTACTAATTTTTTTTATTGCCTTAAACTTAGGTCAAATTGTCAGAGTTTTGTAAAAAATTTGACATCTGTCATTTATTTACCATCGGTATTTCTTCTCACAGGCTCAGTATCATGACTGGATAAGACTCTTGGAGGTCATATCAAAATACAGGACATACGTTGAGGTGTCCCATTTAAGACCCTTGGTGCCAGTTAAGGAGGCACCTAAGTTGTGGTGGCGTTATGCTGCCCAAGCAGGGCTGCAGCAGAAGAAGATGTGGTAATATATAAATATCTTATTGACATATGATAGATGATTGCTTACTTGATTTTTAAGTGAGGAATCGGAGGCAGACAATACTTATGCGCCTCCACGACCACCATAGGGTGGGTTATGTTTTCGAGTAGCAGCATGATTTTGATGTTATCTATAGTTTTGTACTGTTCAAACTTACTCTTTGTTGTATGCATCATTTCAGCTATCGGTTTTCGTGGGCCCAAATTCAGCGTCTGTGTCATCTTCGTCGACGTTACATCCACTTGTATGCTGGTTCACTGCAACAGTTGGAAACTGTTAATAAATCAGAAATAAGAGACATTGAGAAAGATCTTGATCCCAAAATTATTCTTTTATGGAGGTATGGTGTTTTTGTTATCATGCCCAAGAAAAGTGGAATAGTAGTTGTTATACCTTTGCCTTCTTTTGTTTTTCCTAATTTCTGTGCAACTGCTGAATGTAGCATATGGTTTTTAAATTATGTTAAGCTTGATATACATTGTTGGGTCCATGTCTAACAGCTTATGAGTTGGAAACTTAACTTGGTACAGAGGTCTGGTTTGGCAAGGTCTTGGGTTCAAGTCAATCCCGCTTGCATTTGTTATGCGACTGAACATGTCTACCCCCTGTTTGGTTTGTGATTCCCCTGGTGAGGCATATTTGTTAATCTCTGCTCACACATGAGGGGGAGTGTTGAGCTTCACATACATTGTTGGGCCCTCTATAACAACTTGAGCTTTTAGATCAGTTAAAAGTTAACATATCATTTCTTCAATGCTGTGTTAGTAACTTACCAGGATCTTATTTTGAATTACACTGGTTAAATGTGGAGCAGTTTGTCGGGATTTGGGGATGGGGTGCCAAAAGCACTGTACTATTAATGTGCATGATTTACGGATATTTTTATATTGGTATTAAATTTTAATCACTAGTTAAATATTAATGCATCTTTCAGGTTCCTAGCCCATGCCAAGCTTGAATCTGTAAAGTCGAAGGAAGCAGCCGAGCAGAGGATGCTTAAAAAGAAGAGCTGGTTTTCTTTTACATGGTCTGTTTATTTCATTTTCTTCGTGGATTCTTGTGAATGGTTCACTTTATCGTTCTCATTTCTTAATATTGTTATTTTCAATTTTTTTCTTTGTTTTTGGTTGTAAGTGGGCTGTGAGTAAGTGTGCTTATCTCCTTATCGTTGGAATCAACCATTTCTTCTTGGTACCTTATTAATGTCTTCTTTAGTTCAGGCGTTCTCCTGATGATCCGTCTGTAAAGGATACTTCTGAGGGATCTCAATCAGGGGAGGACAGGCTTACCAAAGAAGAGTGGCAGGCAATCAATAATTTGTTGAGCTTCCAGCCGGATGAAGATATGACATTAAATTCGGGAAAGGATATGCAGAATATGATACAGTATTCGATTGTTGTATCTATTGGTCAGGCTGCTGCTAGGATAATCAGTGTAAATGAGACTGAAATTGTTTGTGGTAGATTTGAGCAACTTCATGTGTACACAAAGTTCAAACATAGGAGCACTTACTGTGACGTGACTCTGAAATTATATGGACTGTCTGCTCCTGAAGGTTCACTTGCGCAGGTTTGTTTTTACATAATGTGGCTCACTCTTAGATCATTCTTTGATTTGTGCACGGTATTAGAAGTTTTTCTGTGAACAAGTGAAAACTTCCTTTTTGTTCTGCCCAATTTTGTCAATCTCACAGTTTTCTACCATTCATTTGTTTACGTTGAAATGGCGTCTATTGGTAGCTGCTAACAGATTGCCTATTATTTTTACCTTGTATTCTTTCTTTTGGAAAACAAAATTAATAAATTCTTATGTTTGTGTTTTCTTTTTGAAAACAAAGAATAATATATTTGTGTCACGTACATCGAGTTTTCCTTTCATTTTATTTTTCTAAATCTGTTTTCAATCTGTGTAGCTGTTCTTAAAAATTGTCATTTCCGCAAATCTTTGTTTCAACTTTGATATTCTACTAGGAGTTAAAAAAATATTCTTAGGCTTGTGCCAATTGTTGTTATTTGTGCAGAGTGTCTGCAGTGAGCAGAAGGAGAATGCATTAGCTGCAATTTTTGTATATTCACCAGTTGGAGAAAATATAGACTGGAGGCTCTCGGCAAAAATTTCTCCTTGCCATGTCACGGTGACCTGTTAATGTTTCATTCCCCGCATGTTACTATTTTAATTATGCTATTATGTCTTGGTCATATATTTTTCTGCAAACAAGCAATGTTCTAATATCGTGAAACAAAACTTATGTAGGTTTATATCGATCTTTTAGATTTTTTTCTTTTTCTTTTTCATTTTAAAAATTTCTTTTTTATCATGTCTATTACAGTTATATCTGTAAAATATTATTTTCTGCAAGTAGCTTGTGGATATTTTTGCTTTTCTTTTTTTTAAAAATTAAATGGCAGTTAAGTTTTTACTTAAGTTAAGGGTGTTATAGTCTTTTAAATGGGTCAAAGTGGTCTAACACATCCCAAGTGTTACTGAACCGAGCAGAAGGGGTGGGTGAGACACAAATCCTAACTGCATGTAGGTGATTGGAATTTGGTCAAACATTTCTGCTAGTGATGCTGACGGGGGGTTACTGGGGAGGCTTTTTGGGCCATTTCCAAAAGTTTGATAAGATAATTATAGCCCAAATGACATGGATGGGTTTTTGAACTCTTAACCGAAGTTTGATAGCTAAAAATATATGTAATCTTTTGGGAAGTGTTTACAGCACAGGCAAGTGATTTCCCTTGAAATGACAAAAAGTCTGCGACATGGTTGTTTATCCAAGTTGAAATATTTATATTAGGGAGAACTTGAAGTGGAAATTACATGAGTTTTCTCCCCACCTGCTGAGTTGGATATAGTTTTAAATGGTTACTGGTTGGCAGTATGTTTATTGTTAGTAATATAGAAATTGCATATTGTATATTATGTCTTTATATTGTTTTCAATACCTTCAGAGTGATTCTTGGCTCTTCTTACTTTCGCTTTTCTCCTATTGTCCCCTGATAACTGAACTTCTATATGACCTATTCTAGATCTTGATGGAAAGTTATGAACGCTTTCTTGAATTTATGAAGAGGAGCAATGCAGTAAGCCCTACAATTGCATTTGAAACTGCAAATGCTTTGCAGGTAATGATGTGATTACTTGAGATATTTTGATTAACTTTTCAGGAACTAAAATATCTAAATTCAATTTCCAAACTGCAGAACAAGATAGAGAAGGTAACTCGACGAGCGCAAGAGCAGTTTCAAATGGTATTAGAAGAACAAAGCAGGTTATCTTCTTCGGACTTCTTTCCAAATTGAATTTTTCAGCCCCAACTATTTAACTATTCAACATAACTCTATATAATGAATTGCACCTTTGCACATGTTCATGTTCAGTAATTCAATGTATTTTGCTGTATACCTCTTAACTGTTTGCATTACGTTGCTTTGCTTGTCCACAACGAGTGTAAGTTTTAGTTGTGGTTATATCGATGTTCTAAGAGGACTTCCAGACTGGGCCTTGGGCTACAGCTTGAGAGCACTAGCAGATCATGCCAGACATGCCTTTATGGAGTATTTGGCATCCTTGATATGCTCTTTATGCCTTCTCATTATAGCTTATAGCAATGGAAACGAGAGGGAGGGAGGGAGGGAGGGAGAGAGAGAGAGAGAGAGATCTTTGCAAACTGTAATAGGTATAAATTTTGTTTCTGGATCAAGGAGTTCAAGATGATTAGGATTTCAGATGCTTGAGCACCTAGTCAAGCAGAGGATTGATTGCAGCTGATGAATTACACTCGGTCTATTTGCAGAACCTGGAGGTGATCTTTTCTTCACTTTGCAAAGGGTGTAGGGAAAGATGGGAGGGAGGAGGAAGATTCTTTGTTTTCTTTGCTATTTTTCTTCCCGCAGCTTTACCTTCGGCAGATAATATATTTTTTCGTTTCCTTTTTACCTTCTCTTTCATCTTTTTTCTTTCTCATAAACTCGTTTCAACTGGTGCCCCAATTCTTTTTCTGTTTATTCATTGCCCTGCTCTGAAGTGTCAGCTGTCGCTAAATAGTCCTCCAGACTTTAGATTGCAGAAACTAATTGCTACTCAATAATCTACCAATGAGCCCTTCGAATCATGCTTTGAAGCTCTCTTATAGGTGAGTCACTAAACTTAACCTCCATTAATGTTTTCTTTGGAGATTAACGAGGCTAACAAATTTAAGGTTTGTGTTTGTATGACATCCTTTACAACATATCATTGTATGGTTATGAGTTGTCAAAGGTCGCCTTTGGCGCCTAAGGCAAGAGGTGACTGCAGGCGACAGATTGGCGCCTCAATTACCCTGGACGAGTTGATGAGCCAGAAGTGACAATAGGCGCTCGCCTTTGGCGCCTTTTAGGGAGGCGAGAGGCGGTAAAAATTTGAGGGAGGCACTCACTTGAATTTTATTTTATTTTTTTGTTTTTTAAGTACCAAAGGACCTAGTTTAAGCTTTGGTATAAATATATAATAAAACCCTAAAAAGCGCTAAAATCCCAAATCAGACAAACGAACGAACCTGAGAATTGCGAAATGAGTCCTAGACTTTCGACTTCACTGTGCGTCTTCAAGCTAGTGTTCAATTTCAGCGTGCGTCTTCAAGGGTTCGACCTCCAGGCTTCTTTGACTTCACTGTGGTTTCGACCTTCAGGCTTCTTCGACTTCAGGACTTCATGTTTTTAACTTTGTTCGACTTTACTGATTTTTTTTTTTTTTTGGTTAAATACTCTGTGACTGTTCTATTTAACTCTGACTCTACTCTGTTCTATTTTACTTCCATTATTCAACTCTCTTCTATTTTTTAAAAATAAAAAAAAAATTGTTTCTATTTTTGAAACAAATTTAACTCTGTTCTATTTACTTTAGTTACTTAACTCTGTACTAATTTTTTTAAAATAAAAAAAAATTGTCTATTTTTGAAACAAATTTAATTTACTTTGTTTTAGTTAAGTTCATCTAATGCATTGGAATTTCAACTATGAATGATGAAATTTGTGTTATTGATATTATGTATAACTTAGTTTCATGTATTATGCTTACTTATAACATGTTTTGTTGAGATTTGTTAACTTATATATATTTTATATATTTTTCCTTAGTATTGTTTCCGTGGGCGCCTTTTTAGTGCCTCACTTTTTGCCTAAAAAATGGACCTCTTTACCTGCCTGTTGCCTTTTGAGGTCTTGGTACTTTTCTCGTCTAGTGTTGGATACTTGATAATAAACAGACAAGGGAATAAAATTTATGAGCATATTGGGATGGTTTTATGTGATGATAAATGATCTGACTTGGGGTTATGTCCGGCAATTATCACATTATACAAAGCAAGGAACGAGGTTAAGAAAAGATAAGTTGCCTCCGCTAATAATGACATAGTATTGTGTTCGCATGGGCATGTTGAGTGTCAAAGTAGACACGCGATGTTGGACAAGTTGGCCGTCAATACGTATAAATATAGACAAATAGAAATCAAATTCATGCTTTAAGATTCCTGATCACAGGGATGATAATAAACTATGATCTGGGGACAATGGCATTAAAGCATGATATGCAACCTAAACTTCAACTTGGTTAAATTATAATTCAGTGCCCAAGCAATCAGAATAAAATAAAAAATTACTTCCACCAAAGTCCAGTTTGTATCAATTGCTCTACTGGATGAAGCTGCTTTTGGCTCACCAATGGTTCGCAGGTGCAGTTGTTTGAATCAGAAGCACTTATTTTGCAAGTTAACTCTTATTGGAAAAAATATTAACGGGATTTGTTGTATTATTATTTAGGAACAAACTTTGTTGTAATACTTTTAGGAGGGGATTATTAGTATCTAAGTTATTCCAGTTCATTTATATGATTAGAGTCATTATTTCATTAGCTAAACCCTTGTCCTAGTATTTTTAGGATTTGCTTTGTCTTATAAGATATCGATTAATCCTCCATCGTTTAATTAGAGATTGTAAAATATTTGGTTTGAGGCTTTGCGATTGTGGCCTAAGGGCGTGCTGATTACTTGCGAGGCTAGGAGTTCATTCTTTTCCTCTTTTCTTCTGTGTGTACGGTTGTGGACGAGTCTCCATAATTTGTCCTTTATCAATAGCTATCAGAGTGTGATAGGCTATGCAATCTGTGTGTGCTTGTAGGAAAAGTCTCTTTATTTACTCCAAATAATGATTTACTTTCAGAGTTATGTGATATGTGTTCTGCGCATTTCTATATCACAGGTTTGCTCTTGATATCGATCTTGATGCTCCAAAAGTTAGAGTTCCTGTACAAACTTGCTCCTCTACCAGAACCGAGAGCCATTTTCTTTTGGACTTTGGTCATTTTACATTGCGTACTAAGGTTTGTTATTTCAGTTGTCTTCTCATTATTTTCTCAAGTGCGTCAACTTTGCTCAAAATTTACTTGTTTTTACTGCAGGAGGGCCACCATGATGATCAGGGGCAGAGTTTATATTCCCGTTTTTATATATCTGGAAGGGATATAGCTGCCTTGTTTACAGATTATGGTTCTCAGTGTTTGACGAGCAATCTCGAGTCCCCAACTTATTTTGGTCAGCTCCCCGAATCTCCCATTCTGAGCACTGCAGATAACTCCTACTCTCTTCTTGATAGGTGTGGCATGGCTGTTATTGTTGATCAGGTATTTTACGTCATAGTACTTGCACCTCAGTAAATAGCTGAATGAACTTTATCATTATTACAAAATTTTATCCTAAATTTCCTTCTGTATTGTCATTTGAAGATTAAAGTACCTCATCCAAGTCACCCCTCAACTCGTGTTTCTGTGCAAGTGCCTACTCTTGGCATTCACTTTTCACCAGCCAGATATTGCAGACTCATGGAATTGTTAAACATACTTTATGGTACAATGGAACATGGCGCACAGCCTGTTGTCGATGACAGTCAAGCTGAACATGCCCCCTGGAATCCCCCGGATCTTGCAACTGAGGTTCAAATCCTTGTTTGGAGGGTATGTCTTCTTTGAAGAATTGAACCATGCTACCAAACTGAAGTGTAGTAGTATGTTTTTGAAGCTGATTGTTCCTATTGTTGTATGACTCTGACTCAGGGAATTGGCTATTCTGTTGCTGCATGGCAGCCCTCTTTCCTCGTCTTATCTGGATTATATCTGTATGTGCTAGAGTCTCAATTCTCCCAGAATTATCAACGATGCTCTAGGTGCACTACCTTCTTTTCCCTCGTTCCCAGCTTATTCAATTTCTTCAACCAGATAGCTTTGCCAAATCCGGAGAAATGTAAATTCTATGTTCGTCTTTATATAAAGTCTTACAAGCTTTATATTGAAATACTGCAGCATGGCTGGTAAGCAAGTTCATGAAGTTCCTTCCAACAATGTTGGTGGTTCTACATCCTGTGTCGCTGTGTGTGTTAGAGGCATGGATACCCAGAAGGTAGGCAGTAATGACTTCAGCTCATCCACCTTCCATCGCAGCTTAGTTTGTTATACTCGATATATCTATCATGGCAATAATATAAAACCAACTGTGATCCACTATTTTTCTTGCCTTCATCATGTTGTGTAATTTGCTCCTCGAGTATGGATTGGACCAACTATCATAAAGCGTCAAATCTTAATCTAAGGCCTGTTACTTTCGGCTAGTAGTGCAATCACTGCCTACCCTTCCGTGCACCCCTTGTTGACAAGGACCTCCTTTGATGTCCATTTCATGCAGTTCTATAAGTGAACAATTTCTCATGAAACAGAGTTTACAGATTTATTTTTGTGATTATACCTAGTTGTTTCATAAGAATGCATAAGAAACAATTATGCATAAAGCAATCCATAGGTTTTGGAACTTCCTGTCTGATTTTCTATTACTCTCTTCATTTCAGTCACGTTCTTTGGGAAAAGTATTTGCATGACTATTCATTTAAATGGACTATTGAACTCTTTTTTTGTTTCATCAACCATCACTTCGGCGTTAAGCTAACACCTTTGCCTGTTAAGTTTTCATGTGCTTGGCACGTGACACTTTTTTCATGGGTAAATAAGGAAACATGCTAATTTGAAAACAAGAAAGAAACGCTAAAACTTTATTCTTACTTATCAAAAACAAAAAAAGAAAAAAGAAAAAAGAAAAGAAAGAAACACTAAAACTTTGTAATATTATAAAGCAAAGGGGGCCAATTGAACACAACAGTGTAGTATTTTCTCAGAAACCAGTAAAATGATATTCCTACCGAACAAAAATCTGATTAATCTCCAACTTAAACCAAAAACTACTTGCTCAAAATATAGACCTCCATCAAATGATTCCATCAAGTTCATACATAACATTTCATAAAACATAATTTTCAATTATCAATTCCTAATTCCAAGATGAAGCAGAATTATCATTTTCCACGAGCGGCATGCCGGCGTCTATGACTTTTGGCTTCTCAGTTCTTTCCTCTTGGATAAGGTCCTAGGTAGCACCCACAATGGATCTTGAATAAGGGGCTTCTTTGTGGCTCTGCACCTCTTCTTCACGGCTTCAGCCGCAATATGCTTCTTGTGTTACTTTCTGTTCATTGCAGTTCTGGTAAGCTTCGATGGCTTTAGGTGGTTGTGGAAGTATCTCTTGTAATTTGAGTTGGCAAAGAGGAGGACCTGGGTGATGAGGAACGAGATTCCGCGGCTACGGGTTAAATTTTTTACGACTTTTTATTTTATTTTATTTTTGGTTTTTTTGTTTTAAAAATCATAATACGAATAGTTTCTCTCTAATCTTTTGTTAGTCTAGTTAGGAAAGGTCTTAATAGTCCTCTTAGGTAAAAGCGTAGGATTCAAGTTCAAGTCATTATTTTCCTATTTAAAACACTTCTTTCTCTTTCTATGGTTTTAACTTGATTAATCAATACATTTAAGCTTTGGCCGAGTTCTTTCAATTGGGTTTGAGAATTCTTCTTTCGTCCGTTCAAACAATAATCGAACAAGTGTCTGCTTGTACACTAATAGAAGCTACTTTCTTTCTCCTTCCGCTTCCGTTCTGCGTCATTACGAGTCTGATCGGGTAAGTCTTATACCCCTGCAACGGTATATCTTGTCACCACTAAAGCGACAAGTTCTGTCTTGAGAACCATGATGACAGCGGCAACTGCTTGTCTGAGATTCGCCGCTCTGTTCTTTTCGCCTCTGGTGTTTCTGAAACCCTAATCTCCCAAAATCCAGTTGAACAGACATTATCGATTAGACTAGGTTGTGAAAAAAAAAGAAAACGAAAAATGGCAATTGCTCGAGTCACCAAGGGCAGTGGAGGAAGCACAACGGTGAGTAGAGTCGACGATGGAGATTGGTGGATCTATTGATGAGATGTAGGTTAAAGCAGCATGTGACTCCAACTCTGGTTATCGAGCAAGCAACTTCTCTCTGGTGGGAAGAATTGTTTTTCCAAGCGCTGATCGGTGCCAGAATGCCAAAGATAGAGAGTTTAGTATTATTTTTCCCTTTTTACTTCATGTATTTTACAAGAAGGGATTTCGGAATAGTATAAGAAACCTTTTATTTTGTGTATCAGCAAAAAACACCTTATAAGTTCATTTTTTGTTGTTGCACTTTTTCCTATATTTAGATACATACTTCTCATACTGCTGATTTGCTCCATTTCCACACTTTCTAGTTTCTTCTTTCGAGCTACTCTTCTCTCCTGTATCTGTTTCTCATACATTTTTCCTCTTTTTTGAAGGCTCTGGAATCATTTAGTACACTGATAATAAAGTTTCGGGATGAGGAGGAGAAAGCTACTTGGTCAAGGGGACTCATACAAGCCACATATCAAGCTTCCGTAAGAGCTTTCTGTATGCTATGTATTTCAGTTTTTATTCATGTTTATTTTGTTTCTACCAATTAAACATTTATTGTTCATGGCTTAGGCTCCTCCATCAGTTGATATACTTGGACAAAGAGGTGATGATGTAGCAGAGTTTCCTGAGCCTCGGGCGACTAGTATGAAGACTGCTGACCTTGTTGTTAATTGCACCTTAGTTGAATCGAAGTTTCTAATATATGGAAAGGTTGGATATTATGATATTTATTAGTGAATGTTGTGTTCCAAAAGTATCTCAAAGACCCTTTAAGCACTGTTATTATGTACTTTTTTCTGATTTTATTTCACTTATTTAAATGTAAATTGCTCTATGCCACATCTGACGCCATCCCCCTCCTACAGAGTCAAAACTTACAGACTGGAGATGAGGTTCACGACGAACTTGAGGAGACTCTTATTCTTGAGATTCTTGCTGGTGGAGGAAAGGTTTGTATCCCTTAATATGACTATATTCTGATTTGCTTTTGTCTTGACCTGGAGAAACTCTTGAATGACCAATGAAGTTCAGAATTCTACGACATCTAGGATTCTGTCCAGTATTTGAAATTCCGTGGCTGGAAAAATCTTGTCAAACAAGATGGCTGCTACAGCCATTGCAGATGCAATTGAAAATAGGTTGCGGCAATTGAAAACAAGCATTTGCCTCCTATGTTTTCTAATGACTTCACTGCATAAAGTACTTTGTTTAAATTATGATATTAAGTGCTTTATCAGATCTTTGAGGATATTGAAGGTCATGTCATCCAGAAGATTCTCAGTTTTCCCTTCTCGGGCTTTTATTAACCAAAGAGTTTTCTGGTCCTTTTCTTTTTCAACTAAAATTCTTAATAGAATTATGTTTGCTATTAAGCTGATGCCTTTTGAAAAATCTGTTTTGACTGTGAATGGAACTATGCATATAGGGAAGAGGATTTCGTTCTTGATTAATGCTACCTTGGTTAACTGGACCATAGCCTGGCAGCTTTACAATTCCTTATTACTATTCGGAAGGAACTAGCAACTAGGAGGGGTTCTCCCCCAAATTTGCCAATAGATTTCTTTCCTTGTCATATTTCCTACTCTAAACAAGTAAGAATTGCTTTACCTTTGAATTTGGAATTTACGATGAATAGGTCGGTGGAATTGTTTTACTGTTGCTTCTGTGAAAGAAGTGTAATTGGTTTATTGGAAAGCCATTGGTTTGTATACATCTAGTGACATTTTATGTAAGACAGTAAAATCTGGCTTTTTAATTGTGCAAACGAGTTTGCGTTGTTTAATGACTGCAGCGCTGAGTACATTCACTGAACTACAGAAACCAATTTGATTCATGAATGAGAAGTTCATTGGTTTCTTGTAGATGCTGTCAGTTAGAACTATTTGTATATCATTACTAGGTCTTTGTGCCCGTGCCTATGGCACGGCGTCAGTATGAGACTTGATCAATGTATACTCGAGGAGTATGAAACTAATCAATATATGCTTGGAGTTTTGTAGAGGTCATATCAATATACCCTACACAATAGAAAGAGTACAAAACCCAAAAACTAAACAAAAACACACTTGCATAAACTTAACTTCTAGAAGGACAAATGGAAGCGGTTTTAAGTAACCAAATACATGGAGTCTGATGCTGCTCGAATTAAGATGGTGGTATTTCAGACTCTTCGGTTATGGTGTTCAGTAGTTGACACTGATGAAGAGAACTCTTTTGTAGAAATAGTAAACGGAACTCTTAATTAGTTTGTTTCGTTTTTCTTGTATACCCCCCGTGTACAAGGACGCGTCACCTGCTTTGATGCTTTGATTTATATATTTATTTACTTATCAAAAAAATAAAAACCAAATACCCCACACGTTAAAATTCAAACAGATCTCAAAGATATCAGTCGCACCAATTAGAAACAAAATATAATTAATATTACTCCTAGAGCTGAATCAGCAATAACATAGAAAGAAATCAATCAATATATCAACTAACTCGTTCGAGTAACAAAACTAAATTGAACAAGTAACTCTGTAAGAAAAAACTTAAACAATCCTCCATTCAATAGTTATAAAATTTATAATCTTCCAACCTTCAACCAATAAATCTCAATTGATTCTTTTTTCTATCTTATGTAATGATTATACATCATCCAATAACCCACATTGGACTACATAATAATTAAGCACTTGCCTTTCCCCCAATACGTTAAGTACTTGCAGCCTTCTTGATGTAGCGGAAGCCCTAGAAAAAGTAACCGATATATCAAGGCTGTTGAGATCGCGCACGACTACCAGCTTCCAAATCCTGTTGAGGTTCGCAAACCTACCCCATTCTAGGCATCAATTCACATTGATTCAATGAATACCGGAATTAAGAAAAATAACTTGTTCATAAAACGGCAAAAACTGCCTCTCAAAACAACCCTAAAAGTGTTTAAATATGTCTAAAACCCTAAAAGCGATAAATAGTTGAAATTACAAAAAAACCCGAAAACTGACAAAAAACTTCAATGGCCCGTAACACTGTCTAAACAACGTTTTTTGGCCTTAAAAAATGCTTGTCACTGAGTGAAACTCGGTATGTTTTGTAGGTCTTTTTGAGAGCTTCGTTTTGATATGTGGCGGGCCTGTAACTCCACCCGAGTCAAAAGTAATGCCCTTTTTCACGCGCCCTGTCCAAACGGTCAAGATAATCAAGCGCGAGACTGCCTGCATCACTTCTTCTTGCTCTTTTTTTCCGATTTAATCCCTAAAACCAATGGAAAAAGAAAGAGGAAAAAATTAAAACCATAAACCCAGCTTCAATCCTAGACCAAAAACAAAATTAGAACTTATGGACTGAACTGATTAATAAGGATTTCTCATAAATACCCAGATGAAAAAAAATCAGTGAAATTATTTGAAAGTAAGCAGAACTCAGAAATAGATTTAGAGAGAGAGAGAGACCCGGAAGAAGGGAATCTCTTGGTTAATATTACGGACAATATATAGTTTTTCGGTATTGTATACTCCCTGTGTACATGGATGCGCCTCCTTTTTAGGCGTTGTGTTTAATACAATTATTACTTATAAAAAAAAAAAAAAGATTTAGAGAGAGAGAGAGAGAGAATGGGTTCAATGGGTGTGGCGGGACTTGTGAGAAAAAGAGAGATGGTAAGCAAAGCAAAGCAGAAATAATGGGAAGAGAGTAGTGGAGTGATAACTCTAACCGGTGGGACACTGTAATAATGAAAAAAAAATGCTTTCTACAGATTTAAAGACTGAATCGAAAAAGAAAAATAATCGGTAAAGGGCAGAGAGAGAAAGAAATCGAATTGAAGAACAAATGAAATTGAAAAGATTACCTAATTACCTTCCATCTGAAGCTGCTGCGAAGAAAAAGAAATCAAGAGATTAACTTGTGGAGAGAATCGTTTTCCAAATATAGGAAGGAGGAAGAAGTTGCAGGCAGAGAACTACGGAATCTGAAGAAAGAGGCGGAAGGAGTCAGGCCAAAACTGCTGTTCACACGTGTGAGCTCTAAATTTGATCTAGGCCGTAGGATTTCAGTAAAACGTAAATCCTAACCACCAGTAGTTAGCTTGCACATGTATTTCCCAAGCTGTATTATAATATAGATTTTCGCATGTATTTTTTCCAATCTCTATAGCTAGCTTTGAGACCTTGTGCTTTTCTTTCAGGTGCATGTTGCTCGCTGGGAAGGTGACCTAACCATCAAAATGAAGCTGCACTCATTGAAAATCAAAGATGAACTTCAAGGTTCTTTATCCTCGGGTTCACGGTATTTAGCTTGCTCTGTGCAAAGTAATGACCGTTCGTTTGCCTCCATTAGTGCCTCAGAGCCTCATTCGATGGAGCAGTCAATACCTCCGATTGAGGAGGACGATACTTTCACAGATGCCTTGCCTGATTTTATTTCTCTGCCTGATTCTGCTGAAGCCTTGTTTGAAATGGATCCAGGAACAGCAAAAAGTAACTCTGATGACGTGTTTTATGAGGCACAGGGAAGTGATGATTCAGATTTTGTTTCTGTTACATTCTTAACTAGGAATCCTCGATCGCCTGATTATGATGGTATAGATACACAGGTAACTCACACAAGCTTTCGTTCTTGACTGAATTAGGAGAAAGAAAAAGGGAGGCTGAAAGTTTCTCATTTGTATTTGAATTGCTATTCTGAATTGTTCCCTAAATTTATTGTTCAGATGAGTGTTCAAATGTCCAAATTAGAGTTCTTCTGCAACAGACCCACTCTTGTTGCTTTAATTGGTTTTGGCTTTGATCTGAGTACTGCAAATGGTGGGGAAGGTGGTATAGAGACAACAAATTCAGTGGATGGAGAATCCTCAGTGCACAAAGACAGGACAGAAGAACATGGGCTAGCATTTGTGAAGGGTCTGCTTGGGTATGGGAAAGGTCGTGTTGTCTTTAACTTGAACATGAATGTTGATAGTGTTACTGTGTTTCTTAATATGGAGGATGGTTCTCAGCTTGCTATGTTTGTGCAAGAAAGTTTCTTGTTGGATCTAAAGGTGAGGAGGCTTATTATTTAATTATGATTGTTCTACCAGTGATGTTCACTTTAATCTTGTGTCATTTTTATTTTTTAATTAGAATTGGAGCTTCTTACACTATGCTACCTGGTCTTTAGCAGAATAGTGGAGCTGGATGTAATGATTAGTAGCAATAATACATGTTAGAGGAAAAGTCAGTCCATCTAGATTCCTTAGGCATAGGTTGACTACTGGCTCATTATTTTACTGTGGCATGAACTGTTGCCTTCTTTTTGTAAGTTGGATTCCCTCGCCAAAGGCTTGTCATTTGATACGTGGCACTGATCTCGGTTGTGAGTAATTGTGTCCATGATGGTTTCTGAAATGGTTTCGGCAACAAATTATGGGTTTCAATAACCCGGATAACGGCAACCCAATAGGATTTCAACTAGTTGCTCTTAACATGGTTGAGGCTCCCACTAACCAAATTACCTCTTTGTTTCTTCCCATTCTTAAAGCATGTCATTTTTGCATTCTTATCTTGTTCTTTAGTAGTAAAGGATTCAAATAAGATGACTTCCATTTCTGCTTTTAGCGACAATGATGATCACTTGGGGATAGTGACTGTTTATTTGACCCCTACAAGCTGGAATTAATCTTGAGTTCTGGTCTTGCAACATTAAGGAATTATGTATAAGCATCTATGTGGATTTTGTTTGTTTAAGGTGCCTTTGAGGACAAACCTTTCACTTGTGGACTCTTTTTGATAGGTTCATCATCTGAAGGAGGTATGGGATCTTTTAACAGATTTCTTAATTAAATCCCACATAGTTTGTTGGAAAACTACTATTTAGAGTTGCTATGGTTCCCCCTTATAGGTATATTTTCACATAGCATTTGCTTCAAACGGACAACAACTTACAGTTATACTAAATGAAACAAGTTATTCTCTCTTAACAGTTTTCTTACTTCATTTCTTCTTTTCTTTCCCCCTCCGGTTTGATGCCTTGAAAGTTTGAGGATTTCATTTTGGCTATGATGATAATACTTTTCTTGCTACTTACTGTTTCCTTTAGATACATCCAAGTTCTATATCCATTGAAGGCACATTGGGAAACTTCAGGCTCTGTGATCTGTCGCTGGGAGCAGATCATTGTTGGGGTTGGCTTTGTGATATACGCAATCAGGGGGCTGAATCCCTTATCCAGGTACTTGTTTTTCTTTCAGTAGAAGTTGAATTGCTGTAGGCTTTTAAGTTTTATCTTTGTTACATGCACTAATGTGACTCTCCCTTTATCTTCCTCTTTCAGTTTACCTTCAATTCTTATAGTGCTGAAGATGATGATTATAAAGGATATGATTATAGCTTGTGTGGCAGGCTTTCTGCAGTTCGTATTGTTTTCCTCTATAGGTTTATTCAGGAGGTAAATTTATATCACTGTTACATAACAATTGGTAAACCAGGTCAACTCTGCTTTTTGATATTTGGGATTTTTAAGCTTCTCACCATGCATTGTAATTAGTGAATCCAAAAATCTGATTTGTTGTTTTATTTGCCTTTTGTGGAGAGACTAGAGGCGTACTTCTGCATCATAATTAAGGATAGCATGTTTTGGTCTTAAGTTGCAAATTGTAAAAGATATGGTTTACTTGCTGCAGATTACTTCATACTTTATGGAACTTGCCACTCCACATACTGAAGAAGCAATTAAATTCGTGGATAAGGTTGGAGGGTTTGAGCGGTTAATTCAAAAATATGAGATTGATGGAGCTGCTGCATTGAAGTTGGACCTTTCACTGGAGACTCCAATAATTATAGTGCCAAAGAATTCGATGAGCCAAGAGTTAGTAGTTCTTCCAGTCTGTCTGTTACTCACAATATGACAGCATTGAAACTATAAATAGTGATTAGAATTTCTTAATGGAGTATTAATGATTGCATTGTAGGCATTCCTGTGTATTGATCCAGTTTTAACATTTGTTGCTTACATTTTAATAGTAATCTTCAAATGCGTCTAGGACCCTAGGTTTCTCTTGACGCTTTATTGGCAGTGTGATCATTGATTGAACAACTACTGGTTTGGATTCCTTCCTTGATCCGTATTCACTGCCAAATGTATTCTTCGTATGGTCATTGCAGCCTTTATGAGCCAGTTATTTTTATGAGGGATAACAGTGGAAGACTTGTATTGTACGCTTAAGAGAGTGCCCTTAGTTAGCAACTCTAGAACATATATTAGAATGTACAAAATATTGCTGTCAATCCCAACATCTGAGTGGAGGGTCTGCACAGAAGGTCTTTACTTTGTTAATGGTCTTCTGAGTACTGTTGGGCTTCATTTTCATTGGTTCTGTTCAGTTCTTGAATTTTTGATGAGGTATAACGATGGAAGACTTGTATTTTATGCTTAAGAGAGTGCCCTTAGTTAGCAGCTCAAGAGCATATATTAGAATGTACAAAATATAGCTGTCAATCCCAACATCTGAGAGGAGGGTCTACACAGAAGGTCATTACTTTGTTAACGGTCTTCTAAGCAGCGTTGGCTTTTTGTTCATTGGTTCTGTTTAATTCTTGAACCAGATAGTCTTACTGATCTCTGTTTGCATAATCTCTTGAAGATTCTTTTCCAGCAAACCTAAACCTACTTTGCTCATCTTTGGCTAATCATCGGACCACTCAAAATTATCCTGTTCACCTTAAATATCACTAAGTTTTGATACTGTCATCATTTGCTTTTGAAGGGTTATGAGAAGTGTTGAGTTTGATATACATTGTTGGGCCCCTATCTAACAACTTAATCTTTTAAACGAGTTGGTTACTTAACATGGTATCAGAGAGCTATCCGGTTTAGCAAAGTCGTGGGTTCGAGTTATCCCGCTTGCATTTGTTACCTGAAAATCACTCAGTTTGGCTTGTGATGCCCTGGTGAGGCGTAGTTGTTTGTCTCTTCACGTGTGGAGGGGTCACACATGACGGGGAGTGTTTAGTTTGATATACATTGTTGGGCTGGGCCCTATCTGCTTAATTTTTTAGATGAGTTGGTTACTTAACAAGAAGATATGTGAGTCACTTAGCTACTGCGACTTACACTAGTATATGGTTGGTGGTTTTTTGTTGCGTTGGAACTTTGTTAACAATCTTGCATTGTCCCATCCCTTGCCTAAAATGGCTATTTGAAACAAGTTGACTAGCTTCAAAATGTTTGATTTGCTCCAGCTAGCTTGTTAATTATTTGGTCCTCCCTAAAGAGGTGTTCTATGAAAGATTGGTCTACTCTATTATTTGTTTCTTTTGATTGTTTCAATCAACTTGTAGACAAACCTTTTTTCTCCTTCCATTGCTGTTCACATTTTCTGTTTTTCTTTTTAGCTAACATACTTTAAGGGAAGATCTTCCTTGGTCTTTCGTTTCATTATATATTATTTCAATTTCTTATTTTTCACTCTTGTTTTTCTTCCACAATTGTTTAGCTGTTCTAATTTCAAGGAGTTGTGACTTCTGACCTTCATGTCCTCCTTTTTTCTTGATATTAAATGGTCTTGCTATGTTAAGCTTGACTTGATAGACCATTCAAGTTCTTGTAGATTTGAGAAACATTGAAGAATTGATTGTCTACTTAAGCAAAACATGTAAAGACCATGCTCTATGTGTGCCATATTTGGTAAGACACATCGGCATCAGTATATTTACTTGTCTTGCTTTCGACATAAGAGTGTAATTGTTTCCTTGCTTTTAACCATCTTCACCATAAATATCAAAGAAATTTGTTATAGTTGATATAATTCTTGGGTCCCTTTTTAATAGCCTAAGCTTTTAGATGAGAGTACTTGACGTGGTATCGGAGCCCTGGTTTGACAAGGTCTTGGGTTCTAGTCATCTTGCTTGCACTTGTTTCCCCCAGTATTCTGAGTGAACATGTTTGTACCTGTTTGGTTTTTGAGGCACCATTGTTTAAATTTCCGTGTGAATGGGTCACATATGAGGGGGAGATTTAAGCCCTATATACATTATTGGGCCCCTCTTTAACAACTTCAGCTTTTAGATGAGCTCGTAACTTAACAAAAGTTATTACATAAAGTTGGGCACATTTTGATTTTATAATGCACCAAAAATTGTGCTATCAGGGCACCATAGAATTTTCCTTTATCAAATGTGTTCTCACAAATCTTTTCTTGCTCATCATAGAAACCCTAGGCATATTCATTTCTGTTTTTTGGAGGAATTAAAGGTCCTTATGATCATTGAACTCGCTGGCTTTGGATAAGTCATGAAGTCTTTAAGTAGTTCAGAGATAAGGCTTGGTTGAGTTGACCATACTGAAGTCTCCTTTCTTCCACAATTGCAGTTTTATGCAACTTGATCTGGGTCACCTACGCGTGAGAAATGAATTTAGTTGGCATGGATGCCCTGAGAATGATCCTTCTGCTGTCCATCTTGACATTCTCGACGCGGAGGTACTTTCTTTTAACTTAATTTTTTGCTGTTTTGTTTCTCTCTCTCTCTCCCCCTCCCTCTCTCTTGCTTTCTCTACTTATCTGAATCTTTATTTTAGAAATAACTTAACGCTTCCTACAGATTTTAGGAATCAACATGGCTGTTGGAGTAAATGGTTGTATAGGCAAGCCAATGATACGAGAAGGCCGTGAACTTCATATCTTCGTGAGGCGCAGTTTGAGAGATATTTTTCGGAAAGTCCCAACATTTTCGTTGGAAGTAAAGGTCTGTGTCAATAAAATGATCTACTTTGATTGTAGAAATTTCATTCCGCCATGATATCTGATGACACTATAGTTGGCAGCTTTTGAGTCCATTATTATGAAACAATCATCATCTAAAAGATACGTAAGAATTCTAGCTCAAGCTTGTTGAAGAATATGGCATAGATGATAAAAATTGTTTGATAATAATGTGAAATATTATGGGTTGTTTTCTCTTTTGCGTGCACGCATGTGTGTGTGTTAGAGAGGGGGAGAGTGTCCTGCTAATGAATACCTCTGTGGCATTTACTTAGGATATCTAAATAAGGAACTATTTTACATTGGGAACAAACACTAATACCTTAGGGAACATTTCCAACTCAAAAGTGCTTCGGGGGCACTTATTTGCCAAAGCCTTTTCCTTTACTCCCATTTTAAATAATACTGTTTAACTATAGACCTTTTAATGTTTTAGAGCATGGGGAGAATGGCACTTCCGTGATATTGCGGTCTTACTATTTACTTTCATGTCACATATTAGGTTTGAATTAACTGAATTGTTATGATATAGATTCTGGGTGAACCGTTGAACCACCAAGGTTGATCCATTTTTTTTTTATAAGTAAAGAGTATATATAAATAACAGGCGTCAAAACAGGTGACGCAGCCTTTGTACACTAGGGGTATACAAACTACTCAGCTCTAAAACTATTCACAAAATCCACAAAAGAATGCCCAAGAGAATCATCTGTCGCTGAACACCACAAAAACAATGTGCGCAAAAGACAGTCTCTCAATTGATCCAGTGTAACCTCACTATTATCGAAAATTCTCATGTTCCGCTCTTTCTAAATAGTCCACCAGACACCCGCCGGAATAGCACCCCAAAGAATATTTCTCCTCCTATGATTGGAACGGGACCAACTCAAAAGCATCCCCCGAACAGAACTGGGCATTACCCACGAGATCCCAAAAAGACCCATAACAGTATACCATAGAGAGCGAGCCACCGGACAATGCAGTAACAAGTGATTAACGCTCTCTTCGTCGCCTTTACACATGTAACACCGGTTCACATAAACCATCCCCCTTTTGCGAATGTTTTCTCCCGTAAGAATCGCCTCATGACAAGCTTCCCAAACAAAAAATGCAACGCGACTGGGAGCAATACTCTTCCAAATACCTTTCCAAGGAAAGGGATCCCCCACTCTGCCCGACATAGCACAAAAATAAGATTTAACAGAGAACTTTTTGTTGTTCGATGCATCCCACCTTGCCTTATCAATTCTACTCCCGTCAATCTGAAGCGAATAAAGCGAAGTGAAAAAATTTCCACAAACCTCCATCTCCCAATCTTGAAGATCCCTACGAAACAAGGGATTCCAGACCACTCTACCCTGATCAATATGCAACACCGAACTAACATAGCAGTTTTTGTCCACCGCCAAATTGTACAACTCAGGATAGACTCTCCATAGTTCTTCTTCCCCACACCACTTGTCTTTCCAAAATCTCACTCTCGAACCATTGCCAACCTCAAAAGAAACAAACCTTTCAAACTGCGCCCACCCTTTACAAATCCCTTTCCAAACTCCTGACCCAAAAGAACCGACAACGATTTTAGGAAACCAAAAATGATCACCCTCTCCGTATCTACTGATCACCACCCTCCTCCATAACCCATGCTCTTCCTCCATATATCGCCAAAACCATTTACCAAGTAAAGCTGAATTGAAACAACTTAGCTTTTTGATACCTAAGCCTCCTTTCCTGATGTTCAAACAAACCTTATCCCAATTAACTAAATGGATTTTATGCTCCTCCCCTTGACCCTCCCACAAGAAGTCTCTCTCCATCTTTTCCAAAATATTGCGCACTGAAGCAGGCACCACAAAAAGCGAAAGGAAATAAGTGGGTAGACTGGATAAAGTATTTTGAATAAGCGTAAGTCTACCCGCTTTGGACAATAGCGTAAGTCTCTCTCCATCCATTATGACTTTGGCATCATGCTTGTGAACTATGAATAGAGCCTCTCCATTTGCAGGGATAGGACTGCATATGTTTTAACTTGTCAAGACCCTGTAATCGCAATAACCTTGGCCTTGATCTTTTTTTTTGGGCTGAGTACTCCCTTAGCACATAAGTGTCGTCGCACTGTAAGGCTTTCTTGTCATATGTTTACATTAAAGAATTATCTACTTGAAGTGGCTTGACGATAAATATCTTTTTTACTGCTTTTCAATCGGTTCAGTTTTGAGGTTACGGTAGGTTACTGTTTGTCCAGACTTGAAAATCACATGTTCCTATTACCCTCTTCAAAGCAGGTGGGTTTATTGCATGCTGTGATGTCCGATAAGGAATATAATGTCATATTGAGTTGTTTCTACATGAATTTGAATGAACCACCGAAGCTCCCTCCTAGTTTTCGTGGCAGCAAGTCTGATTCGAAAGATACAATGCGGTTGCTGGCTGATAAGGTCAACTTGAACAGTCAAGTTTTATTATCGCGTACAGTCACAATAATGGCGGTGGAGGTCAACTATGCCCTACTGGAGCTCTGTAATGGCATTCAGGAGGACTCGCCATTGGCGCATATTGCTGTGAGTATATATTTGTATATTGTCTGTGCTGTGTGTAAAGAAGCTATCTCATTTTCAATCATGAGCTCTCATCTGCGGCTGATTGTCTGTTTAACTAAAACATGATTCTTCATCCCCTTCTCTTTGGTATGTGCTCAGTCTTTCATGTTATTGCTGCAGCTAGAGGGTCTTTGGGTGTCGTATCGTGTGACTTCAGCTTCAGAAGCAGACCTTTATGTAACTATTCCAAAATTTTCCGTCCTGGATATTCGTCCTGATACAAAACCTGAAATGCGCCTGATGCTGGGAACTTGCACTGATGTTCTAAAACAAGCTCCCAGTGGAAGTCCATTTTTCTTAGATAAAGGTGGTTTTGTAAGAGTAGGCTCGGAACCTGCAGCCAGCGCGGGTGTCCCGAAATTGACCATGTTCTTGATGGATTATAGATGGCGTTCATCTTCTCAATTGTTTGTGATTCGGATTCAGCAGCCTCGAGTTCTTGTTGTTCCCGATTTCCTTCTTGCTGTTGGTGAGTTTTTTGTGCCAGCTTTGGGAACCATAACTGGCAGGGAAGAGTTGATGGATCCCAAGAATGATCCTATCAGTAAAAAAACCAGCGTAGTTTTATCTGCTCCTTACTACAAACAGACAGAAGATATAGTGCATCTTTCACCAAAGCGACAGCTAGTAGTGGATGCCGTAGGAGTTGATGAATATACTTATGATGGTTGTGGGGGGACAATTTGTTTAAGTGAAAGTACAGGTACCGAGGAATTGCATTCGTCAGGATACCAACCTATCATTATTATTGGGCGTGGTAAAAAGTTGCGATTCGTAAATGTAAGAATTGAGGTAAGCATCCACCTTCCTAACTATTAAATGTCTACATCCAAATCTTTTTGATGCAACAGATCTTACTTGGCATAGTTTATAGCTATAGGTTCTCTCTGGCCATAGAGTGATGTCAGAATTGAAATATAAATCCTTTAGCAAAGAATAAAAGTACATGTTGTATCCCAAGCCATCAAGACTTAATTCAACTGATTTGACTGTTCACATGAAATTCTGTTTTCAGCATCCTATTTATGATGTGATTTATTGGTTAATTCATCCCAAGGTATATGCTCTCTTAACCACCCCACCACTTTCTGTCAATCTTACCTGCCCTTCAGAGACTTTCTTTTTTGGACCTGATCACTGTAAGCAATGACCCCGGAGTCCTAGAATATTTGTTTACAGCATTCTTCCGCTGGAGTGACTATAACTTCCACCAGCTCTTTTCTTGTAAAGAAGTCATTCATTTTGGCATGCTATGAAGGTTACTTTAGCATTCTAACCTCAAGACACAAGGAATGTGAGTATGCTGTTGTCACATGACTCATTTAAAAGCTGTTGGATTCCGCCATCCAATAAAGATGGGTGACATTTGCCAACTTGGCTGTGAATTTGATCTGCAAAAGCACTGAGCTATTGTCATTAATTTAGTACTAGGTATCTAAAGGAAATTAAGATCTTTCCATGATATCTTGACAACATCAACAAGGGGTCACACTTACCTATCAAAAAAAAAAAAAAATCTTGACGACATGGTCATAAATCTGTGAACGCCTTGGGGTTACTGTTCATAAATTACAGGATTTACTTTATATGGAAAGCCTCTTATTCTTCTTGAATCTGAAAGATATGCGAATCTGAGGAAAATATTATCACATGTATCGTGAATCAGAACAAAGTGAAATTTGAATTTTTACTTGAAATGGTCCTCTTGAACCTATGTGAGTCTGATACTTTGTGCTTTCTTTTCTCAATTTGCAGACTGGTTCCCTGTTGAGGAAGCATACATATCTGGGTAATGATAGCAGTTTCTCAGTGTCTATTGAGGACAAAGTTGAAGTTACATTCCTAGAAAATCTATCTTTGAATAGTGACAGCAAGATTCCAGATTACATGGAAGGATTCGCAGATACCTCAAATACTTCTGATGCTAATCTGAATGAATTGACTCAGATGCCAAGTTTCAGTTTTGAGGCCCAGGTAGGTCAATATATTAATTCATCTAGGTTCAGTTGTTTGCAACTGTCTTACTTGACTGAGATGTTTAGCCTCTTCTATTCATTGCTTTATTTGTTTAGTTTTTTGGCACTAGTGACCAAGTCCAAACTACACTTAACTTAGTTATTTCATTGGAATCCAACTTGCTTTTGCATTGTAATATTTACTTGGATGCTTCCCATGCTCAAAGATAGCAACACATTAATATATATTCTTTTTCTAATAACCCATTATTCACTCAAAGACAAAGTATGTCAGTCCAATTAATGAAGTTAGGAAAGCGATGTAAATTTTTTGGGGAGAAAAACTCTTATGCCTCTGCTAATGTCAAGTCATACACAGCTACATTTTTATTTTCCGTGTACGAGGATTGACCTCTTCTGCAAATCTACCAAACCTATTTAAATACATTCTTTTTGGATAGAGTATATTTATGGTTCTAATAAGCTAAAATTGTACACTTATGATCTATCGTTACTTAACTTGAATAGTTAAAATTGTACACTTCTGATGTGCAAAGCTGAGCTGTTATGTGAGGATAAGGTATTACGTATATAATCGTACTCTTTGTTAAAGAGATCCTTTTTTGGAAATTTACAATATTGTTTTTTCTTGGTGATCAGGACTTTATTTAAGTGTGTATCCTTTTGCACACTTCTGATCTACCGTTACTCAATTTGGCTAGCTTTTTGTGATTGATTGCGTTTGCAACCACAACTGCATTTAATCAACCAATGCCTTTGATGTGTGGCTTCATCTGATGAACCGCTCACCCAGTTGTCACCCATCTGAAACTAAAAGTTTCATTCAGCTTCAATGAAATCAAATTAATATTCATTATTTCACACTCATAAAAGTTGTCTTTTTCCAGATATTAATGGGTTCATCCTTCTTTTAATGCAAGATGCTTCATTTCTGATTCTGGGGTTCTGGATATCTTCTTTCAGTTTGTATTCTTACTCTGCTCATTTGTATATTGCTCAGGTAGTGTCTCCTGAGTTCACATTCTACGACAGTAGTAAGTCAACCCTTGATGGGTCCTTGCATGCCGAAAAGCTTCTCCGTGCAAAAATGGATTTCAGTTTCATGTAAGATAATATTCAGATTGAAATACCTTCTTATTGCACCTTTTTTGCTACCATGTGCAGATCAGATTACTAGTTTTTTGCTCAGTAGATTGATCGTATCTCTTCTAGCTATTCTGGAATTATTGTGTCCAATTTGATTTTAGGAGCTTGTTAGACACAAAAATATTTTTCTAAAACCTCAGGAGGTTCTCTAGGGGATGAAAATTTTCTTCGGGTTTTGGATTTTAGTTTTCTGCAAGCATACCAGAACTATCTGAGCTTTATTTGAGGTAACCAACTGCAAACACCTTTGAATGCCTTGGGTTGAAACGAAATAGATCCAGATATTTAGAAAAGGGAAAGGTCCATTTTCAAATTGATCCCTAAATGAATTCACGAAAAGGACTTTAAATTGATCCATCCATCGAGCAAAATGGAAGAAAACTAATTTGTATCTGCATATATGAAAGCATGGATAGCCATAACCTTGCATTCCCAAAAATAATGCCCTCCATTGGGTTGGAATTTTTCTTAATTTGGTTTGTCTGCGACTTGTATAAAATTGACAGACACAACTCATACTGGCAGAGTTCTAATTAATAAGGAAAGCTGGTGCTACTCAGCCTCCACCGAATCCCATGTTTTCCACCATAAAACTTGATTGTTACTTGTCATCATGTAAATAAAAAGTCTTACTCAAATTAAACAATCTTAAATGGTAATGACTGAGAGACTGCTAAGTTCAATACAACATACACAAACATCCATCCAGCCAAATCATCTCAGAATCATATGAGGTAGCCAGTCAGACATTCTTAAGTATCTCTCCATAGTCATTTGGAACTCAAGTTATGGGAGCTTTTGTCGTATTCTTGAGATACAGTCTCCGATTGCATATGGTTAAGAGAGTTTCTTAACCACTCACAAACCAATAAACTTTGAGTTGGTCCCCATATTCAATATCGTGCTCCCTAGGTCCCAAAATGAGTGTTAATCTTTGTTCATGACCATGAGGAAAATGATACTCATTTTTGGACAGAGGTAGTATTAGAGTAAGCTGATCAATATGTGCAGTGGCCCAATGGCCCTTGTTCTCGCTCCCTTTCAGTTTAATATGCCAACGTCGTGAGCCTAAAGTTTGGAGACACATGAGATTTTTGAGATATGTTTTCTCAGCGGGTAGTTAAGCCTTTCCAATAAATATATAACATCCTAGAGTCAAACTAATTGCAAGCTAATCGGTTTTGAGTTGGAACTCCTAATTCATGAGGAGGAATAAGATGAGTATGTTGAATGCAACTTTAGCAAGGAGTAATTCTAATGAGGACAATTTGATTATATGGCGAAGAAATAATACAAACTGATCAATTTTGTTGTTTAAGGTCAATCATTAATTAAGATGAAGGGGTGGGATTCATTTTTGCTATACTATATAATCGGGTTGGGTGAAGAGGAGTGTGTTTGGAGTGTTAGGTGATTGTGTGTAGTTGAAAGGAGTATTCTAGCACATGTATTAGATTTGCTCAAGGGAACATAATCTTGGGAAACTATAAGGAACACAGTAATAAAATGAGTATAATCAGAATGACAAGCTACAATGGATGTATGGTAAAACTAGAAAAATAAAATTAAAATGAACGTATCAGTGATATAGTGAAAATGGTCCAAAGTATGAGATAGAATGAGAGAAAATCACTTGTGATGCTGTGAGCCCATACTTAGATGCACCTGTTAGTAAGATTGATAGTATTAGTAGCAATAGCAGTGTACGAGGTAGGCAGTAACACAGAGTGCAATACTGTAAAGATATGAATGATTGTGGTTTTATCTATGGTCTTGCAGTGGACCATACAAACTGATGAAAAACTGATTTATGTAGCGGGCCCAAGTAGTGTTGACAGGCTGGATTGAGTTGATTTACGTGCTACTTAAATGTATTCAGCTGGTCAGCCTGGTCTCTTTACAAGTGAAAGAGGAAAAGCTGGGTCTGGAATGCTGCTCCCCTGGGTATTTGTTGGATTCTGTGGAGGGAAAGGAATCGGAGGGCTTTTGAGGACGTTGAGCTTCCTCTTCCGAAGTCGGTGCAAGAAAACTGTTCCGTCGACTGATTCTTTGTAGAGTTTATGGATAGTTTTATTATTGAATAGTTTCCTTGTTATGTATACCTCTAGTGTACTCGGGATGCGTCACTTGTTTTAGCGCCGTTGTCTACTTATCAAAATTCTATAACTTTGAAAAGACTTCATATCATCAATATTCGGGTTTCTACAATAACATATTTGGGTTATTGATGTGTGTGATAATAGATTGATACTTGTCTGGTAAAAGAGAACAAAAGAGAGGAAAATATCACTTAATTCATGTATGATGTCTTGTGTGAGGGCCTAGTTAGGAGAAAAAGATCACTTCGTGCATTTGACTACTGTGAGCAAGCCTAAGCGAGAAGGGGACCATGGTATCGGAAACCTTGTCTTCAAGAATATTTCTCGTCCGGCTTAATGGTTATGGCGTCTGCCTTTAAAGTCTCACTCCCACTGTCACAAAGTTGACTGATGCTAATTTGGCTTTTATAGGAATGGTTAGGATGTAAATATCATGGATTATGTCTTTTACTAGCCCCTAGATATTAATGCAGAATGTTTTGTACATGCTTACTCATTCTCTGTGAATGTTCAAGGAGACAGAAGATTAGAAAGGAGAATAGAGATGGTGGGAGAGGTAAATTTGTGCTGTTATGTGGTTTAAAATTTAAATCAATATGTAGGTATTTATAACTACAAGTACAGCACAAAGCCCAATACACCTTATTACTTGAATACTTATAAATCTATCAAATTCATTTCGGGGTTGGAGATGGGTCTGATTCGTCTTGTGATGTTTGGTATGGGCATGCTCCTTTCTTCGCTCTTATCGCATAATTGAGCTAGTCAATTCTTCATCTTACTAGTTTTATCATCATGGAACGGGAGAGAGTTTGTTACGAATTTCAATTTTTGCACATTTTAAATGATAAAAGAGTTTGAAAAGCTACTGTTCCTTGAATTAATTCTTATTTTCTCTCCACCAGAAATTCATTCTAAACAGATGGGGGATGCAGGGCTATTCTCCAAGATGAAACTGGCTTATCTCACTTTTTCTTGAAATCTGTCATTATTGCCTCTAGTAGTCAGCATGAAGTCACATAATCTCCTATTTCTGCATTGTCCTTTCACTTGGCAGGTGTAATCTGGGTTATTTGGGGTCCTCGATGAGTCGTGGGTTTTGCCACCCCTTCATTGCTGATATGCTTCTTGTTTTTCATTAAGGTTTTGGTCATATAAAAAGGAAAATATAACATGGATATGTGTGGTAGCTTTGCACTCTTATGGAGCATTTGGAGGGCGTGGAATGCTAAGATTTTTAGGAATCTGTATTTGTCGTGCTGATTCAGTTGGTCAAGGATAGGGTGCTTTGTTTAGCTTCGTTATGGTCTTCGGCTATAGGTGCTTTCCATGGAAACACTCTGACTTGTGCAGAGATTCGAAAATGTTTGTGTCTTGATACTTTTGGGGGGGGGGTGTTCACTTGGTCTTTATTGGACTCCTTGTCCACTTTGTTGTGTCTATTTCATGAAACTTCTTTTTATATTAACAAAAGGCAAACAGAAAGCATAGAGCAAGGTTTTCATTATTTTTGTTGTGTTTCTAGTTCACTTTCCTTCCAGTTAATTTTTTTTTCTTTTTTCTTTTTCCTTCTTATCTGTTCCTCTGAAGTTGCTGCCAATGATTTTGTGGCCTTCTTTTCCCATCATCTGTGTAACCCGTTTTCTCTATTGTAACTATTTGTCTCATGCAGGTATTCATCTAAAGAAACTGATACTTGGATTCGTGCCCTTGTTAAGGATTTATCTGTTGAAGCTGGGTCGGGTCTTATCATTCTTGATCCAGTAGATATTTCTGGTGGATATACTTCTGTCAAGGATAAAACCAACATATCTTTGATATCTTCTGATATATATGTCCATTTATCTCTAAGTGTTATTTCTCTCATTCTTAATCTACAAAGTCAAGCTGCTGCAGCTTTACAATTTGGAAATGCTGATCCCCTGTCTCCTTGTACCAACTTTGACCGAGTTTGGGTCTCCTCAAAAGGTGCTTCTTCCTTCTTACAGCGCATTTCTTTCTCTATTTTCTGGATGATTTTATCCTTTTGGTGTCATCGACATAACAGATGTAGTTCCTAGTCTTTCTCTACTACTCCCTCCGTTCCGGGCAACGAGTCTACTATTCCATTTTTGAATGTTTCACTTAAAGAGTCTACTTTAAAAAATTAAGGCATAAGGCCATGTACAACCGAGAGTCTAGTTTGCGACTCATTAGATACTCAACTCATTAAAAATGAATATAAAAATTCATTTCATACCCATAAGCTACCCAAACAAAAAACCCATACAACAACTTGGCACAAACCCCAATAATCTTTCATACCCCACCATCTTTATCTCCAATAACGTCAAAAATTGGAAAATATTCATTTGGTGTCCAAATGAGTCAAGCCAAGTCTCTATTTATAAATAAAAATGTGGACTTCTTAATTTTTTATTTTTATTTGCAAAAAGGTCGAAAATAAAAAAATAAAAATAAAAAATGGCTTGGCCACTTCCTTGTTTGGAGAGAGAGAGAGAGAGAGCCGACTGGGAAGGGGGGAAGCAATTTGTTCCGCTTTTGGCGGAAATTTTGGGTCTCTCCCCAAGCTACTCACCCAATAATATCCAAAGTAGATTTCATTAAGATTTTGGGAGATACTCTGTTGTTTGATGAGATACCCTATTTCTCCATACAAGATCCTCCGTTGTACTCCCTCTAAAAGTGTCATTTTATTACTAATGGACTACTAAAAGTGTCATTTTTTTTTAAAAAAACTTGACTTTCAAACGGGAACTCTTTGCCCGGAACGGAGGGAGTATTTCTTTTCTATATATGGAAAGTTTAAACATCATCATATAGTTTATTACTTAAAGATCTCAATTCTATTGTCAAGCTCATTTTTCTCTATATAGACATTGGTTGTTTATCGATACGCTATCTCAATTATCTAGCTATTTACGAAGTTCTAAGTCTTGACTGGATTGGGTGTTGCCTCTTGCAGAGAAAGGGCAGTTTAATAACCTTACATTTTGGAGGCCTCGTGCACCTTCAAATTATGTTATATTAGGAGACTGCGTGACTTCAAGGTAAAATTGTTGAGTGTTCAATGACATGTTTACTAGTTGTTCGTGAAAGTCAAGGTTTCATTATCGCTTCACTATTCTCTTTTAATGCTTAACACTTTCCTTTTGCTGTGTTATTTATGAATGGGGACAAGATTCATTATAGCAGCCCCAAGTATTTTAGATAAAGCCTTTAGTCGAGTTGATTGCGGATTAATTAGTCAATGGAATATGTATGAAATCATGCAAATACAGTTTGTAGGATCTTGTTATTAAAATGAGGGAAATGTTTCAATTGGATGTTATGTTCCCGGTTTTTTGGTGTTCTCTTTGTTAAGCTTGATATCCATTGTTGGGTCCCTATCTAACAGCTTAAGCTTTTAGATGAGTTGGTTACTTAACATGGTATCAGAGCTCTGGTTTGGCAAGGTCGTGGGTTCGAAGCATCCCGCTTGCATTTGTTACCCGGAATATTGTGAGTGCATGTTGTCACTCTGTTTGGTTTGTGATGCCCTTGGTGAGGCATGTTTGTGTATCTCTCCACGTGTGGACGGGTCACACGTGAGGGGGAGTGTTAAGCTTGATATCCATTGTTGGGTCCCTATCTAACAGCTTAAGCTTTTAGATGAGTTGGTTACTTAACACTCTTCTCAAGCAACTTGTGTTGAACAATAATGCGGGCAAGATTGACCACAATTAAGTTTAATGTTTCTTATTTTTCCATACTTCCATATACAAGGAAAAATATTTTCAAAGTTGTGTTACGCATTGCATTTTGTTGACTCAATGCACCTATATATATGTGTGCGTGTGTATCACTTTATTCCTTTTTAATGCCTAACATTTCACTTTCCTTCACTATATTATATTTCTTCTGTTCCGTTATGTATATTAGTCATCTGAATTGGCTACTCATTCTCTGTTTTGATTGTATGCCATGACATTAATGTATATAGTATGATTAACGTATTATCTTGTCCGTTCAATATTGTTATCTTCAGGCCAATTCCTCCCTCACAAGCAGTAATGGCTGTGAGTAATACATATGGGCGTGTGAGGAAACCTCTTGGCTTTAAGCTTATAGGCTTATTCTCTCATATTCAAGAATGGGAAGGGGTAGAAGGGTGTTCTGATATTAATGGTGACTGTTCGCTTTGGATGCCTATTGCACCCCAAGGATACTTGGCATTAGGATGTGTTGCCCATGTAGGAAGCCAGCCGCCACCAAATCACATAGCTTACTGCATTCGGGCTGACCTCGCAACATCCACAACATATTCAGAGTGCATATTCAATGCTAACTCAAATCGTACTTATATGTCTGGATTTAGTATATGGCGCCTAGACAACTTTCTTGGCTCATTTTATGCCCATCCTTTTGTTGATGTTCCTGCCAAAGATAGCTGTTGTGATCTGAGTCATCTTCTTCTGTGGAACTCAAGTTGGCATCAATCTTCCCCAAGAGAATCCATCTCTGATTTGGCTGCTAACAATGAAAATACATATCAGCAAAGCAGTGATCAGAGTGCGAGTTCGTCTGGGTGGGATGTCCTCAGATCAATTTCAAAGACAAATAATTGTTATATGTCAGTTCCCAACTTTGAAAGAATCTGGTGGGAGAAGGGTAGTGATTTTCGCAGACCAGTCTCTATATGGCGACCTATACCCCGCCCTGGATTTGCTATTCTGGGTGATTGCGTAACCGAGGGGTTGGTGCATTTCTTTTTCTGTCCATAATATCCATCATTAATACATTTTCAAATCATTGTGAGCATTTGGTATTAATTTTGTTTTTGCAGTTTGGAGCCACCTGCCTTGGGCATAATATTTAAGGTCGATAGCCCTGAGATCTCGGCAAAGCCTGTTCAGTTTACTAAAGTTGCACATATCGTGACAAAAGGTCTTGATGAAGCCTTCTTCTGGTACCCGATTGCTCCCCCTGGTTATACTTCGTTGGGATGCTTAGTCACACGAACAGATGAAACACCAAACTTGAATTCACTTTGCTGCCCGCGATTGGATCTTGTTAGCCAAGCTAATATTCTTGATATGCCCATCTCAAGATATTCAAGTTCAAAAGCTTCTCAGTGCTGGAGTATTTGGAAAGTGGAAAATCAGGTTAGAATTGTTTTCATTGCAAACTGTTATCAACACACGACAATTATAATGTAAAGAGGAGGACGAGAAAAATTAGAGATAGAAGGGGAGGAAATGTTACCAACTCATAAATGTTATACCTATGAGGATTCCAATCCTAAACCCAATAGGTTCCTATCCCAAACCCGAAAGGATTCCGCCTTTCACAACGCAAACCATGAGTGTGCATTTTTGTATTGAATGCACTTGCAATAATGTTGATTTTCTCCTCCATTAAGTTCTGCTATTTCATTTTTTCAATCCAGGCCTGCACTTTCCTTGCACGCTCTGATCTGAAAAAACCTTCTAGCCGATTAGCCTTCAGCATTGGTGATTCTTTGAAGCCAAAGACACGGGACAACATAATGGCAGATATGAAACTAAGATGCTTATCTCTGACAGTCTTAGACGGCTTACATGGAATGGTAGTCATCACAAGGATAATGCATCTCATATTGACTATATAAAATTTTATTTCTTCCTCTATTGTTGACCACTTCATAAGTTTGGATCAATTTCAGATGACTCCACTTTTTGATGCCACAATAACCAATATTAAACTTGCAACTCATGGACGACTAGAGGCAATGAATGCTGTACTGATTTCTTCCGTTGCTGCATCAACTTTCAATGCACAGTTAGATGAGTGGGAACCTCTTGTGGAGCCATTTGATGGAATATTTAAGTAATTTTGTTACCGTTGATATTTTGCCCTGTTGTTCCTTGTGCTATTTTGCCATTAACATTTCCTGGATGTTACTCCTTTCATTTTTTTCCTTTTGCTTTTTGGAGATTTGAAACATATGATACCAGTGGACATTCACCATCAAGACTTGGAAAAAGAGCGCGTGTTGCAGCTACGAGCATTTTGAATATAAACCTCAGTGCAGCAAATCTTGATACTTTTGCGCAAACCATCGTTTCCTGGAGAAGACTACAAGAACTTGAGCAGAAGGCAATCAAGTTGGACGAGGTCAAATGGAATTTAAATTCCATTATGTTTGGCAAGATATAATCGTAGTTTAGTTGGACACAGTGAAGTCATTCAAATTTCTTATTGAGATACTATCACTTTGCAGGAAGCCTGTAGGGCATCGTGAAAGTGGAGATGCTTCCATCTTGTCTGCATTGGATGTAGAAGATGTGCAGACTGTGGTGATAGAAAACAAGCTTGGGTGCGACATATATCTGAAGAAAGTTGAGCAAAACTCTAGCACAGTTGGACTTTTACGTTGTGATGACAGTGCTTCTGTATGGATTCCACCACCGAGGTATTCCGATAGGTTGAATGTTGCAGATGAATCAAGAGAAGTGCGATGTTATGTTGCAGTACAGATATTTGAAGCCAAGGTTGCAAAATTGCCAATCTAATCCCAAAATCATGTGGAGTTTCTATGAAAATTATTTGTGCTATTTTGAAGAGTATATGATTCTTTTCTATTCATGCAGGATCTACCCATAATTGATGATGGAAATAGTCATAACTTCTTCTGTGCTTTGCGCCTTGTTGTTGATAGTCAGGAGACAAGTCAGCAAAGGCTCTTCCCTCAGAGTGCAAGAACCAAATGTGTGAAGCCTTTGATATCCAGAAATGATCTGAATGAAGGCACTGCCAGATGGAATGAACTTTTCATATTTGAAGTTCCTCGGAAGGTATTCTATATTAGATTCCTGAAGTTTCTAGCTCATTTGTAAGCCAGTTTGTGCAAATGCATGTATATCTGTGTCATATCTTCCAAATCTCTAGTTTTTTTTTCCAAGTTTCATACCAACCTTTTCTTACTCTAGCAACTTTGTACTTCGTCATTGCACCACCGTCATTTGTTATCTACAGCCTTCCACCAAAGCATTATCAATATAGGCTTATTTTGTATGCTCTTATTGAGTACCAACTGCTCTAAAGCTTGAAATATTGAATAGAGAGCCCAACAATGTTGCAGGGTTTCGCTAAATTGGAAGTAGAGGTGACAAACCTTGCAGCAAAAGCAGGAAAAGGTACCTATAACTCAGCATATAAACTTCTGCATATCTTGTACTTTATTAACTGTTGTATAATAATTTGGTCTCGTTAAGCTGCTACTTGATTCTTCATAAAGCAAAAGGATAATAGCATGCTTCCATATTCCTTATTGGTATATTTTGGGACCTTTTTCCTGATATCACTGCAACATGAATCGTCTCTTCAGTTCATGTTAGTTGATAAATTATCGAAACTGATATACAGTTCTTTGCATTTGTACTTGACACGGTATTCTTCTGGGCTCTTGGTGTGATCAAGTGTTAGCAATGACCAACATTTAGTACTCTTTCAGTCCACAATTCCTATTCAATTGAAGCAATGTTTTTGAGGCTATTATGCTGATACTGTTTCCGCTCCAAAATCATCTTGTTGCATTTCATATTTCTCTCTCGTTGAGGGTTGCCCTACTGTTATTATTTTGGTCGAGTTAATCTCTGTACTTTTTGCGTTGGCTTTTAGGTGAAGTCGTGGGTGCTTCCTCATTCTCTGTTGGACATGGTGCCAGTACCTTAAAGAAGGTGTCCTCGGCAAGAATGCTGCCTCAAGTGTCCGATGCTCAAACAGTATCATACCCATTGAAGAGAAGGGTTAGTTCTATGGATCTACATTTTGTGCTTATTCTTGGAGCCATACATTTTTAGTTCTTTATTATTAGGTTTTTTTCTCAGTTATTCTTTCTTTCTTTCTTTCATTTATTTTTTGCTTTTACCATTGCCTTTAATTTTTAGCTTACATTTATATTTGTTTCCTTCCTCAGCTCAAGAGTGATGACATCCATTCCCAAGCATTTCTTGTAGCTTCTACTGATTATTTTGAAAGGAAAACAATTGCAAACCTTAGAAATGATTTGGAAGATGGGAATGATGTTCAGAGAGATATAGGGTTCTGGGTAGGGCTTGCTCCTGATGACTCGTGGGAAAGTCTTAGGTCATTCCTTCCGCTTTCAGTGGTTACTCAAAAATTAAAAGATGATTTTGTTGCAATAGAAGTAGTTATGAAAAATGGCAAGAAGCATGCGATTTTGAGGGGTCTTGCAACTGTCACAAATGATTCTAATCTCAAGTTGGATATAAGTATTTGCCATGTGTCAATGTCTCAGAGTCACAAGCTTGCTTCAGAAGCAACTACCCGTAACATTGCAGTAGAAGAGATCTTTGAAAACCAACGGCATAATCCAATATCAGGTTGGGGTAACAAGTGGCCTGGTTTTCGCGGGAATGATCCAGGGCGTTGGAGCAATAGAAATTGCTCGTATTCATCCAATGTGAGTATACAATTCAAATAAATATTTGTTTCCTGAGTTGCATTTTTACTCTTTTATCTGTTTAATTTAAGTTTACTATATCTAAGTGCTGATTACTCTTTTGGTCCGTTACTTCTAAGGATTTTTATGAACCTCCCCTTCCACCTGGATGGACGTGGACATCAACATGGACCATTGATAAATCTCAGTTTGTTGACATGGATGGATGGGCATATGGGCGTGATTATAGCACTCTAAAATGGCCTCCAACTTCTCAAAATGCAGGCTCAAAATCAGCCCTTGACTCTGTTCGTAGAAGACGTTGGATCCGAACTAGGCAACAGGTTATAGAACAGCCCACAACTAACACGAATATTGTTATTGGTGCCTTGAAACCTGGTTCTTCTGATGTTTTACCTTGGAGAAGTATATCCAAGGATTCTGATAATTGTTTACAAATTCGCCCTTCCGTCGATCATCCTCAGCTTCCATACTCATGGGGGTACCCAGTTGCCTTAGGTTCCGGCTATATAGGGGGGAAAGACCAATCATCCACAGATCAGGTTTCACTCCATAGACAAAATACCATGAAGCAGGGTAACAAAATGCTGCCACCTTCATTCAAGTTAAATCAACTTGAAAAAAATGATACACTTTGGTGTTGTCCTACCACTGGTAGTGCTCAATATTGGCTTTGCATTGGCACAGACGCTGCAGTTCTTCATACAGAGCTAAATGCACCTGTCTATGATTGGAAAATATCAGTCAACTCTCCTTTGAAGTTGGAGAACCGACTTCCATGTCCTGCAGAATTCACAATCTGGGAAAAGTTAAAGAATGGAAATAATATTGAGCGACACCATGGTATTCTATCATCACGAGGTGCTGTGCACATATATTCTGCTGATGTCCGAAATCCTATATATCTGACACTGTTGGTTCAGGGTGGTTGGGTGTTGGAAAAGGCAAGTTATGAATTTGAATGTTTGATTGCTTTTAATTGTCAGAAACTGAGTTTTGGTGGTTTCAGAAACATTTTCTATATTTTCTTTGATAACAGGATCCTGTTCTTGTTTTGGATCTTTCATCCAATAATCCTATCTCCTCATTTTGGATGGTTCACCAGCAGAAAAAAAGGTTTGTATTTTTCGGAACTTTTTCTCAATGTTCTTGGGTATGCTTTTCTGTAAAATTGATTAGTTGTGCGAGCGTAGGACTAAATATGAAAGTTATAAGATGCAGGGGAACTCGTCTGAACTAAAATGAGGGTATAAGAACATGTTAGTTAGATGCACGTAATTGCCACAATCATCTGTCGTTGTTTATTCTACCTATTTAAGAGAAATATAATTAGAAAATCAAAAGAAAAAAAAAAAGAGGACTGGTACATTACTTGAAACTCCTATTTCGGGATCTCGAAACGAGCCCTTACCCCGGCAAGCAAAGATGCTGTTTCCACTACTCAATGTGCTACTAGCTCTTGTGAAAGCCAGAATGAAAATATATTTCTACTATTTCTGGTTACAAAAAAACGATGAAGGCCTTATGTAAAAATAATGAGTTGAATGGACAAATGAATCAAATCTGAATACAAATACTCCTTCCGTTTCTAAATAATTGTCATGCTCTCCTTTTTTGTTTGTTCCAAAAATAATTGTCTTGTTTCCAAACTTTCCTTTTTAAGAAATCACTTTTACTAGTTTACCCTTACTTTTCTTCCTACTTTAATGATGGGTCACATGCACATTGGCTTTATTGGAAACTACATATTATATCAATATTTATAATAGAGTCAATTAGTTTTTCTTAATTTGTTGCTCAGTCAAACAAGACGATTATTTAGGAATGGAGGGAGTATCGTATTAACTTGTGCCTTGTGTCATTCTCTGTTATACTTGGCTCTGAACTTTACATGGGAAACTTATATTCTTAGCCGTTTGTACTTCATCGCTTAAAATATGGATTATACAAACTATACTGTCATGGTACTTGTATAAAAGTTAAACTTTTTTTTACGAGCCTCTTTATTCCTGTAACTTAACATGCATTCTCTTTAGGCCTACAGCCATCTGGCATTTGCTGTTTAGGCTTAAAGATCAATTTTTGTCTTTTATCACTATACAACATCTACTTCTTGCTTGAGGATTAAAAGCTTTTGAATTTGTTGCCATCGCCCACAGAGCATGAAATGGTGTAATCAGGTTGAAGGGAAAATTAAGCTGGTTTAGTATGATTATTATTATTATTATTTTGATACGTAAATATTGTATTGATCAATAGCACCAAAACAGGTGGCGCAACCTCTGTACACTAGAAGTAACACCATACTCGAAAGAAAGATTATTAACAAATTCTAACAAAGAATATCTAGTAAATAGAGTTTCCGCCAACTCAGAACACCAAAAGAATAGAATTGGAAGCAGGGTGTCTTTCAACTGATGCATGGAATCTTCCTCATTCGCAAACGCCCTTTTGTTTCTTTCCCCCCAAAGAGTCCAAACAACAGCTAACGAAATTGTCTCCCAAAAAGTATTCCTCTTTCTTCTTTTATATGTAGACCACCTTAGGAGCACCTCTCTAAAAGATCCAGGCATCCATGAGATTTTAAACATCCCCCAAATAAAATTCCATAACTCTCTAGCCGCTAGAGAGTGAATGAGCAAATGGTTTACGCTTTCTTCATCATCTTAGCAAATTGAAGATGAAAGGCTAGTTTAGGCCATTTACACTTGTGCTCCCCTTTCTTGTCCCTAGAGAAAGGGAGGCTTGTTGTTGTGAAAAGAAAGTTGAGTTGCTTGAAATGGCTGGAGCTGAAAGAGAAACTGTGAAAGTAATGTGTTTGTTGTGGTTCAGAGAGATAATTCGGATGATTAAGTTTTGTGTGTGCCAAGTGATAAGAGATGGAGTGATCTGTTAGGAGGAGGAGTCAAAATGGAGAGAATGATTGAGTGAGTTGTTGAGAGTGGATTGTTTTTGTTAAGTGTGAGAGCTGTTTGTTTGGGAGAGAAAGAGAGTGAGCTTGAGAGTGATGAGAGAATGAGAGAAAAAAAATGGTGAGTGTAATGTGAAAATGTGAAATGTGAGAGAGTATGTAGGGGATGAGTGTGAGCTGGGTAAAAATGGTGAGTGGTTTTGATGGGAGATTGATTGGGGAGGAGGGTTGGACCGAGAATGAGGGAGGAAAAAAATGGAGAGTGATTGTAATGATGATGGAGTAGGGGAGTAGAAGTGATGATTAGTTTCTTAAGAGTCTACAATGAGGAAATATAATGATGAAGGATGGGGTGGCGTGTGTGTATGGGTTTGAAAATGGGGAAATAGAATGGAGGGGCGGCTGCTGTCTTTTTGTTTCTTTTCTTTTTTCTTTTTCTTCTTTTCTTGTTTTTTTCTCTTTGTTCTTTTCTTGATTTTCTTCTTTTATTGGTTTTTTTTTATAAGTTAGTAAGAGTATTACATATTAGAAAGCGTCAAAAATGTTGACGCATCCTTGTACACTAGGAGTATACACAAAAAACAAAACTAAGGAAAGACTATTAACAAAATCTACAAAGGAATGAGAGTGAGAAATGGAAGTATTAGCATCTTCTGAACACTAAGACTGGAGGGTGCGCAACACAGGGTGTGCAACACAGTGTCTTTCAACTGAGACAAGGACCTCTCCTTGTTATCAAATACCTTTGTATTCTTTCATATTTTCTTGTCTCTTCGTACCTTTGTCCCTGAAACATGTAAAAAGCTCGTGTTAGTCCATTTTGTGATAATTCTTGGACAAGATAAAATAGGGGTACGAGATTTGGTTGTCTACAGTCCCACCTCATCTATCATCATTGTTCTTAGTAAATCCTTCAATTAAAGAGACCAACAATGGTGACTAGAGAGGGAGTGTTGCAGCAAGATAGATTCTTTCAGTGCTGGTTGATTCAGTGGTAAAGGTGAAGAAAGAACCCTATCATCTTTTCTTTGTTTCATATCCCACAACTCCTTAACCCCTATGTCCTTGAAATGTAATGATTTATGCATCATTCCATACTTAACCATTTCCTTGCATATGTTTACTATAACATAATCTCAATGCTAAGGAAAAAGTATGCAGTTTTACTGTGTTTGTCATCCCATTATGACTTTTGGAAGCATTGACTTAGTGGTGTGAGGTAAATTTTCTGATTTGTATGCCTGAATTCATTAATTTAGAGTGAGCTTTGTGTGTGTGTTTTGGTCTACTGCTGTTTGATAAAAGGTCCCTAAATTATGTGCAAAATTTCTGTTCTCATTCCTCCTTTCATTGTCTCTAATCTTCCAAAGACCTCTGTTTTATTTTTTGATACTCCCTCCGTCCTAAAAGTCTTGTTTGACCTGACTCGGCACACATATTAAGAAAATATAATTGACTATTATCATTTTTAGGATAGTGTATTGTCTTATAATGCCCATGTGGGAGTGGGACCCATCAATAAAAGTAGTGAGTAAATCAAGGGTAAAATGGGAAAAATAACATCCCAAAAAGGAAAATCTAGAAAATGGACACTTTTTTTCTGGAACGGTCTTAGAAGGAACAATGTTCTTTTTTAGGTGTGAAGGGAGTATTATTTCAACGAGGAGAATTTTTTTCTGCTGAAACTTAATTATGTCATGGCATCATCTATGCAGGAGATTGCGTGTGAGTATCGAACGTGACATCGGGACAAACGCAGCTTCGCCTAAAACCATTAGGTTTTTCGTTCCATACTGGATTTGTAATGACTCGCCTGTGTCTTTGGCATATCAAGTGGTTGAAATTGAGCCATTGGAAAATGCAGATGTGGATGCCTTCCTACTCTCAAAAACAGTTAAATCTGCAAAGACAGCCACGAAGAATACTACTAATTTAGTTAAGGAAAAACCTGGTGACGCAAGGAAAAACATTCAAGTGCTAGAAGCAATTGAGGACACTAGTCCGACTCCAAGCATGTTTTCACCACAGGACTATGTTGGACGTGGTGGTGTTATGTTGTTTTCTTCACGAAATGATTCATATCTGTCCCCTCGAGTTGGCATAGCTGTTGCTATTCGATATTCCGAAAACTACGGCCCTGGGATATCTCTTCTTCAGCTGGAAAAGAAGGTGTTATTCATATTTAACTGCTTCATAACTGACCTCATCAAAATGTTCATTTTTATCATATTTAAAATTTCCATTTCTCTGGATCTAATTTCTATCTTACTATATTTCGCACCCTCCAGCAACGAGTGGATATCAAGGCTTTTAGTTCAGATGGATCTTACTACAAGCTTTCAGCTCTATTACGCATGACTTCAGACAGGACAAAGGTGTTTTTTTTTCTTTTCATGATAGTTAAGTTTGCTTGTAATTTTGGACAAAAATCATTCAAGTGTTATGGCTCATTGACATTGATCTCTAGTGATGCAAGTAAGAGAAGCCCAAGCAATATTGGATAAATACAATTTATGGGTTGTTCCACTCAGTTTGGAGTTTAGAAGTTCTCTAGTCTTTTGGATGGCCATGCCTTTTCTTAGTGTCGTATTAGTTATCTTTAATGTGCTCTTGTTTTTCTAAGGTTTGTGTGTTATGGGTATTATGTTAATTTACCTCAGGTCTTACGAGTGGGCTGATTTACTGGATTTTCTTTTGTTAAGAACTTATTGTGTCGGTTAAGTCAGATGGTCAAGTAGGGCCCAAGTACATGAACTCCGCCAGCAACAATACTTGACCGTGAAGCATACTTAACCCTGAAGTCATACCCTCCCTCACCTCTGAATATAAGGTCTATACTGTTTTGATATTCAGTGAATGAATGAAATTAAACCTTTTTTTCTCTTGATGTGTGAATCCTCTCTTGGGTGTGCGGCCTAAGAACCCTAGGTAAGAATGTA
The DNA here is from genome assembly GCA_013146195.2 of Codonopsis lanceolata. Lineage (NCBI taxonomy): Eukaryota > Viridiplantae > Streptophyta > Magnoliopsida > Asterales > Campanulaceae > Codonopsis > Codonopsis lanceolata. The sequence continues at coordinate 148,574,531 of CM028377.1, forward strand.
CGATGCCTAGATATACCTTCTTCTCATCTCTTCTCTCTTCTTTGCTTAGTTGTTTGTTCTTTTTCCAACATCTTTACCCCAGATCTGAATCAGGTCATTAGAGCCTAAAATCAGCACATAAAACTCTTATTAAATCCTTCTTTAGAAACCTAAAACCCTTCAAGTTATCATTCAAGAGCCCATACACATATTCTACAACATCTAGCATTCTTATTGTGGCATGAAGTGGTTTGATGTTAAGAATTTACTGTTGCCATCCTCATCAAATTGTGAGACAATAGTTTAGTAATGCACTTTTCTGTAAAAGATTCTTTGTTGTTTTTCTGACACTATTTTTCTTGAAGTTATTTCCGCATTCTTCTTTATCCTGGAAACAAGCTGGAGATGAGCAAGCTAATATCGAGTATAATTTGTTTCTATATTAGATTACTCTTTCAGAGTGAAGTAACAGAGAGCTGCAAGCCAACCCCTCCCCCAAAAAAAAAAAAATCCCAATTGGTTCACCTCATCAGCCTCTAATTTTCATATCAATGTTATAATGTACCAGGCAGAGCAAAGAGAAGAAATTACATGCAAGGGATGGATTTACATGTATTCATTATTTCTGGCAGATTTCTTTTGGAGGGAGCTCCTTTGCAATTAATATTACAACGGGGTTTTATGTGGTAAGGAAATACCATAGCGGTGAAGCGGGAATGAAACAACCTAGGGCTGGAGTATGTGCTTGTTGCCTTGTTTTGTTGAAAACGAAAATAAAAATAAATCGTGAATGGATCATAATACCATTAGCGTTCCCAAGAAATTTAGCTAATTGAGGTGAAAGGGATGTTAACGGGGAATCTACTTCCACCACCCTTCTTTTTTGTTTTTTGGTGAAGATCCACTTCCACTACCAAAATGCTAAATAAACCATTTAAAACATACTTAGTACAGAGATATTCACAGAAGTCTGTTACCAAACTTGATAACCTAGTGAATGGATCATATAACAGGCTGAAGGGATCAGGAAAGTTGTCATGACCTTTCTTGAATACACACAACCTAAGTTACACCATTGCTCCTACTACAAGGAATGAGGAACATGGATCTGTCTAGGATACTACTGGATGCTCTGGACTCAGAGTAGAGAGTACCCATCTTAAGTGCGCTTTGATTTATGTCTCAGACTTGGAAGAATGGGAAACATTGTTGTTCTTATAAGCATACTGGTCATGCCCATTCTCATCCATTGTTTATGGCTTCGAAATCAGTACTTTCAAAAGTGCTTCATCCTAAGTGATCCCTCTCACCAATGCTTTGCATCGGTGACCTTCTTTGTATAGGAATGTATGCACGTATGGTGAATATTAACATGTGCATGGTCGACATCCTAGATTTAAACTATTATCGTATGAAGTTTGTTGTTTTTATTTATTTCTTTCTAAATTTTGCAGGTTGTCCATTTCCAACCTCATACCTTGTTTGTCAATAGGATCGGCCGCAGTCTATGTCTGCAGCAGTGCAATACTCGGTCGCTGGAATGGTTTCATACTACTGATCCTCCAAAACATTTTAAATGGCAGTCCACTGCAAAAATTGAATTATTGAAGGTGTGACAATGGTCCCATTGACTTCCTAGACATTGTACTTGCTAGATTATGGTTTTTTTCCGTTTTATGATTGAGCTTATCTCTCCTTTCAGTTACGGGTTGATGGATACAATTGGAGTACTCCATTCAGTATTGGAACTGAAGGATCCATGTGTATCTCCTTGAAAAATGAGTCAGGAACAGATCAAATGTATTTGAAGGTAGAAGTGAGGAACGGAACAACGAGCTCACACTATGAAGTTATATTTCGCCCCAATTCATTATCAAGTCCATATAGGTAAATCTTATAAAACCTCTACTACAATTTTTCACCATAAATTTTCTAAATCCATGGAAATGTGGGCAAGAAAACTGGAAATCTGTGTTCAGCATTTACCTTGTGGGACATGATGTAATTACTTTTTTCTGTAGTAGAAATCAAATGTATGTTAGGTATATCAAGAAATAGGCTTCCTTTGCTGAAATTCTTTACACCTAGCTGGAAAAAAATAATATCAGTTCTATGAGGTGGTTTGACTCAGGAAACTTACTGAGATCGTACTTTCATTTATCTTCTTCCTCGATGAGAGCATTCTAAATATTTCAGTAAAAAGATGTAATTGGTTACTTCAGTTGTCCTTTTCCTTACTTTTCCTCCATTCAAGCATTTTAAATTCTAAAAATTAATGCCTACATGTAAAATATGTATTATTTAATACTGGTTGAGAATACAGCTTCACTCAATGGTGGAAGTTGTTGAAAGTAAATTCAGAGAGAAGAAGATGGAAGATTTCCTTAATTCATTACTTGAGAAGGCTGTACAGATTTATACACTTTCTAGGATCTATTCTAGGAAACTATAAATCAAATCTCCTATAATTATTCTCCTACAATTTCTCTCTTATAATTATGCTATAATATTTACCATATTTAACACTCCCCCTCAAGCTGAAGCGTATATATTATACGTCCCAGCTTGTTACAAATATAATTAACTCGAGGACCCGCGAGAGACTTTGTGAATATATCTGCCAGTTGACCACTTAACATAACTGGTAGCAATGTCTCCTGAAATAATTTTCTCTCGGATAAAGTGAGTGACAATCAATTTCTATATGCTTGGTCCTTTCATGAAAGACAAGATTAGAGGCAATATGGAGAGCTACTTGATTATCACATATTAACTTCATTTGTTGTACCTTCATGAACTATAATTTGTGCAGTAATTGCTTCAGCCATATGAGCTCACATGTTTTAGCCATGGCTCGATACTTTGCTTTGGTAGTGGATAGAGCGACAACAGATTGTTTCTTGCTTTTCCATGACACAAGATTTCCCCCAATAAAAATACAATAACCAGTGGTTGAGCGTTTATTAGGTGAACGTGCCCAATCTGCATCTGAATATCCAATCACCCCCCTTGTTTTCATATAACAACCCTTTTCCAGGTTCTTTCTTGATGTACTTTAAAATACGGATGGCTGCCCCCCAATGGCTATCACATGGAGTACTAGGAAACTGACTGAGAATGCTCATTGGGAACGTAATATCAGGCCGCGTCACCATGAGGTAGTTAAGTTTGCCAATAAGTCTCCTATATTTGCTGGTCTGACAAGGGCTCCCCCTGATGAGGTAGCAGCTTAGTATTCGGATCCATTGGAGTCTCTACAGGATTACAGCTGGCCATGCCTGTTTCTTCTAAGATATCCAAGGCATACTTTCTTCTAAGATATCCAAGGCATACTTTCTCTAGCAGATGAATATACCCTGTTGAGATTGAGCAACTTCTATTCCCAAGAAATATTTCAGCAGATGTTGCTTGAGTTCTGTATACCCTCCTGGTCATTCCCTTAATCACAATGTCATCCACATCTACTAGATAGATGCATCGTTTGGTGAGAGATGGCGATAGAATACTGAATGATCGGCCTCGCTTCGGGTCATTCCAAACTGTTGGACAACCGAACTAAATCGCCCAAACCAAGCCCGTGGGGATTGTTTCAGCCCATAGAGAGCACGATTGGGAGAAGGGAAGAAAGGAGTCGTCTCAAAGTAGGTGACATTGGGTGATACAAGATATCGCTTAAGATGAGAAATAACAGTAACCTTTCTGTAAGCGAGATCGTGAACAAAGCATGTGCACCCGAAGATACGTGGAGGAAGAGAATATAGTGGCTGACTAGGAAATAACAGAGAGTGAGGACTTGATTATTTAAGGCGGAGGACGGCATGCGATTAATCAAATAGCATGCGGTAAGAACAGCGTCTCCCCAGAAGCGCAGCGGAACATGAGAATGAATTCGGAGAGTTCGCGCGGTTTCAATCCATTGTCACTTCAAAGAATATGAATATTTGTGCCAAACTGAGTTTTAATTTCGAAGCAAAATTTTTGAAATATGGAGAATAATTCTGAACGATTTTTCATTAAAAATAACCAAGTGCAATGGGAAAAATCATCGACAAATGTAACAAAGTAATTAAAACCCAAAGTGGATTTAACACGACTAGGACCCCATATATCTGGATGAACTAAAGCAAATGGTGAGTTTGCTTGTTTATTGAGACGACTAGGAAAAGAACCACGAACATGCTTTCCTAACTGACAAGACTCACACTCTAAGGAAGGTAAACTGGCAAACTTTGGCACCATCCGTTGTAGTTTTTGTAGGCTAGGATGTCCCAAACGATGATGAAGAATGGAAGGTGTTTCAGTGGTAACACAAGCGACATGAGCTAGTGATGGAGAAAGGTAGTATAGTCCGCGGAACTCACATCCTACTCCAATCATCCTCCCACTGTTCCGATCCTGCACAAGAACCGAATTAGCAACTAACGTAACAGAATAAGGAAATGTTTGGGTTAACTTGCTGATGGAAATCAAATTAAAGGGACAGTCTGGTACATAGAGAACCGAATCTAAGGATAGAGAAGGCAAGGGCATAACTTGTCCGATTCCTCAAACTTTAGTTTGTGACCCATTGACGGATGTAACAGTGGATAAACTATTAGAATAAGTTAGATCGACAAATAAATTTTTGTTACCAGACTTATGATTGGAAGCACCAGAGTCAAGCACCCATGGCCCAAGCGAGGTTGATTGAGAGATGCATGCAATAGGATTACCGATTTGACTGGTTGAGGCTATGGTGGATGACTGGTTATTCTCTCTGAAATTTCTGAAATGCGGCATACTCAGCAGCTGACATGGTTACTTTTCCAGGTGTGTCATCAGTCGGTGGATCATATTGGGAAAAGTTTGCAACCTTAGACGGGTATCCATGGAGTTTGAAGCAACGATCTAGTGATCTACTGTATGGTCCAGATTGTTGCAGTGAGTACACTTCAGGCGACCTCGACCTCGCTGCCCACCTTTAGCATCTCGCCGGTAAGTCACTTGAGAGGCTAGGATAGCGGAATTAATGGTGGCTGTGGAGTTTCTTGGGAATGCAGTACTTGTAGAACCCATTCGGAATGAATATAGGCAAGAAAACAATCAAATAAGATAATCAAAAAGAGGCTGGAATAGGTTCGGAATAGTGACACGAACTATTCTGGAACTTTTGTCGTCGGTCGGAGCTGTCATGTGTCGTCACGCGCAGGGAATGCTGTCAGTGCGTGAGCCTCACACGCGAGAGAAGGTGGCGCGTGTGACGGTGGTTACCAGTTACCAGCGAAACTTTCTAGGGAAGAACTGGACTGCTGGAATGAAGAGCACAGCAGATACGAGAGAGGAAGAACTGGACTGCTGGAATAAAGAACACAGCAGATACGAAAAAGGAATTCAAACCCGCTCTGATTCCATGTTGAAAGTAAATTCAGAGAGAAGAAGATGGAAGATTTCCTTAATTCATTACTTGAGAAGGCTGTACAGATTTATACACTTTCTAGGATCTATTCTAGGAAACTATAAATCAAATCTCCTATACTTATTCTCCTACAGTTACTCTCCTATAATTATGCTATAATATTTACCATATTTAACAGATGTCATAATTTCTTTAACTTTTCAGTAAAAAAGTAAAAAGTTGTTTGAACTATTAGTCATTTAGAAGTTGTGTGTAGTTTGTGTTTTGTATATTTTCAAGGGAATGAGGGTTATTTTCTTATGATAGTAAGGGCGCTGAAGCTTTACATAAAGACGTGCATATCACATATATTTTTCTGAAAGAAACCCCGTGCTCAGAAATGTGTGTGTTCGTCATGTAACTCAACTCAAATAGTCTTGGCCCATTATCTAGTTCTTCTCGCCTCAAGCGTTACCGAAAAATTAGAGCATAGCTCTATCAATTTCATTTGCTTCATATATCACAGAAGCCCCAAGTGTTAAAGATAATTTTATCACTATTCATCCCCTATTTTAACGAGGTAATTCATCTTGAGGTGTAATACCTATCATAAATTCCTCTTTTTTTAGCATGGTATATTATAGCCGCCCACCGCCACACAAAGTTATGGTGGTGACCAATGGTCTTATAGAACTTATTACTTGGACACTTCAGTGCAACACCTATTTGAAAAAGAAACTTTTCTTGTTTTACTAAATTCTGAGGTTCAATTGTTGTGCCCTACATTGAACTCAACTGTTATGAATTATCAGATAGTTCCTATATGTTTCCACATGCAATTCATCTGGCAAGACTGAGTAAACTATTGCCTATGACAGGATTGAAAATCGTTCTATGTTTTTACCCATTCATTTTCGGCAAGTTGATGGTGGGAATGATTCATGGCGGTCTCTTCTGCCTAATGCGGCTTCTCCTTTTCTCTGGGAAGATCTTGGTAGACAACGAATGTTAGAACTCTTTGTAGATGGGACTGACCCTTCAAAGCCAGTGAAATACAATATTGATGAAATAGCTGATCATCTGCCCAATCATGTGGCCGAAGGACCTTCTAGAGCTATACGGGTAACAATCGTGAGAGAAGAGAAAATGAATGTTGTTAAGATCAGTGACTGGATGCCAGAAAATGAGACACCACGGATTATGAATAGATGTGCTACTTCTGGTAATGATTCACAGCTTCAGACATCAGTATCCACCTCGAATTGTGAATTTCATGTTGTTGTTGAGGTTGCTGAGCTTGGATTGTCCATTATTGATCATACACCTGAAGAGATAGTATATCTATCTATGCAAAATCTTCTGCTATCATATTCTACTGGGCTAGGCTCTGGGATCAGTAGGTAATACATCCTTCTTTAATTAGCTCTGATACGGTAGCCAAAACACCCTAATTGACAAATCAGTTCATTTGTTTTGTGCATATCTTCTGAGTAGCAAATGAACCTTGTTTGTCTCTGGCATATCAATTAATCCTATGAAAACAATAATGGTCCAAGTCACTTATTCCAGGTTAAATGTTTTGGAATACAGGTTTAAGTTAAGAATGCGTGGGATTCAAGTGGATAATCAGCTGCCTTTGACGCCAATGCCGGTTATCTTTAGGCCTCAAAGAGTTGGAGAGGAGGCTGATTACATCTTGAAATTCTCCATGACACAGCAGTCAAATGGTTCTTTTGATTTTTGTGCATATCCATATATTGGTTTCCAAGTATGCTAAGTTTCCGTTTTCTCCCAAATCTCGTGTCTTCTATATTTTGATATTATTGATCTTAACTCATTTTGAAATATTCTGTTAGGGACCTGAAAATTCTGCCTTTCTGATAAGTATTCATGAACCTATCATTTGGCGCCTTCATGGAATGATCCAGCAGGTGAACATTAATCGGTTCTATGATTCTCCAACAACTGCTGTTTCAGTGGATCCTATCGTTCAAATCGGGTATGCAGTGACAATGCTGGTCCGTATGTTTTTGGTGTGGCATGTTTCCGCACATGCCTTTCAAACTTCTGTCTACTAACGGTTTGTTAACTTGCAGTGTTTTAAACATCTCAGAGATTCGACTCAAATTCTCAATGGGTATGTCACCGACTCAGCGACCAGTAGGTGTACTTGGGTTTTGGTCATCATTGATGACTGCGCTCGGTAATACTGAAAATATGCCAGTAAGTCTGGGGATCTTCTTTGTTTTATTTTTAAGTTTTTTGGCTTAAGCTTTTCTGATATCTCAAGCTAAGGAAATATAGTTTCGATGTGGTAAAGTAACGGGTCTTATATTTTAATATGGAACGGGATGTATCTTGTTATTGCATCCTCTTAAGAAACAACCAATTTTAAATTATTAATACCACCCCGTTCTTAATTAAGTAAGGTAAGAAGGGAAAATGTGATTGGTTATGCTAGTTGCTACTTGATCTTTTCTATTCTTTCTGCACCGAGGGGAAGTTTGCGTATGTGTTGTGGAATAAATCTTCTAACTATCACGATAACTTGTCTGCCAACCACTTGGGTACCTCTTCGACGGATGAAATTATATTGCTTGCTGTATCTAGAACCATTATGTTCATACATGACAACAGTTCTGGTTTTATAAATTTGGGAGACAAATTTAGGGCTCACTTTAATTGTTGAGAAAAAGGCTTCTTCTTGAGATACCATATTTTAGAGATCACCCACCCATAAAGGACATGATGGACTAAAATTTTATTTATTTTGTGTAATCAGGTCCGAATTAATCACAGGTTCCTAGAAAATGTGTCCATGAGGCAAAGTGTTCTTATTAGCAACGCTGTCTCTAACATTAAGAAGGATCTTCTAAGCCAGCCTCTTCAACTCCTCTCGGGGGTGGATATACTGGGCAATGCAAGCAGTGCATTCGGACATATGAGCAAAGGTGTTGCTGCCTTATCAATGGATAAGAAATTCATTCAAAGTCGACAAAGACAGGTTCTTCATGTTCTACTTTTGTTGCTTACTTTTCATATCATTGCTGCAGGTTTGCAACTTCGTGATTGCAAATTAGACTATCTGAGTATTATAGGTTAAATGTCAATTGTGCTGCAATGCATACTGATTAAGTGCTTCCAGAACTGAAAAACAAACGTAATAGGCTACAGAAACTGAACCTGATTGCAAGAACTGTTGTTAAATTCTTAGAGCTAATAGATTTGCCTACTCGGGGAGGTTGAATATAGCAAAGACTTCAGCATGGAAATAGCTTTAGTAATAACTAATTAGGATTTGTGGTCTTTTGATGTTGTTTGGTTAGGTGTGGCAGTGTGGGCAAAAGACTTGAAAATGAACCAGATAATCAGAAAGCTACTGAAAATAATTGGTCTAAATCTAAACATTTGACGAGATTTTTGAAGGAAGGAATGACTCTCGTCAAGGTCTCACTAGCCTCTTTGATGATGACTTCAGAACACTGCAGATTGAAGTAAAGATAGTAAATCAAGAAATCTTGATGAAGTAATTAAAAGAACTTGGTTTAGTATGCTGAAGGAATTTCAGGACATTTCAACTTCTAGTTGAAGTGGAGAAAAGTAATTGCGTCTATGAGATTTATGTTAACGTTTTCTGGGTCTTCTCATGTGGGAGCTCAATTCCAGGTCTCCTCATGTGAGAACTCAAATTGCCATGTAAAGTCATAGACCATCTAATCCACTGTGCTGACCCTCCCTTCCCCCCCCCCCCAACTTTCTGGTACTGGATTATTCTATCCATAAGAATGATGCAATGGTAGTCAGTAGTCCATCATATTTGAGTGGGTGAACTTTTAGGGTTTTGAAGTAAAATGAAGCTAATGGACCCTTAGGTTTTAATTTTTTTTCTCAATACAGCCAAACTAGAAGAAAATGGTTCAAAGGATTCCTGCTGTAAGCAGTGGTATGCACATGGTATAACCCTCTCACCGCTATATTGTTGCATATTTTGAGTCCTGGTCTACCCACTGCTTGTTGTTGATGCCACTGCGGCTTTGGTGGTACAATATGACCCACCGTATAGTATCTCTAAACATATGCTGTTTCCGAGTTTGTGATTATTTGATGATTGGTATATTATTGCCCTCAAAGTTGAATATGTGTTATCAGTGTTGATTCGGGCAGTAGCTATATTTCTTGAGTTCTGTTTTGCTTTTTATGCAGGAAAACAAAGGTGTTGAAGATATTGGTGATGTTATCAGGGAAGGGGGAGGAGCATTAGCAAAGGGTCTTTTCAGAGGAGTCACTGGAATTTTAACAAAGCCTCTGGAAGGTGCAAAGGCATCTGGTGTTGAGGGTTTTGTTCAGGGTGTTGGTAAAGGAATAATAGGTGCTGCTGCACAACCTGTAAGTGGAGTTCTCGATCTGTTGTCGAAAACCACTGAGGGTGCCAATGCTATGAGAATGAAGATTGCATCCGCTATTACTTCAGATGACCATCTCCTTCGCAGGAGGCTGCCTCGAGTTATTGGTGGTGATAATTTGCTTCGACCATATGATGAGCACAGAGCACAGGGACAGGTATTAGTACTTACCTTGTTACTCTATGATAGGAGTTCTTGTGGGAGAGGGCTCTTGGCAACTCAGGGCCTTAAAATTTTTATTTTTTGTTGAGCTGTCAAAACTCTAGATGTCTTCTATTTTTATTGAGATCCAACAATTTCAGGATTTTAAATGTGGATAATAAGTAGGGACCAAAGAAAATCACTGTTAAACTGAGTCTCATATGAAACCTTTAGCACGCATCAGAAGTTACTTATGGTGAACTGTACATTTTCAAGCTCAAGCAAACAGATTTGAAGTAAATTTTTGTTGGGCTTTGTGTGTGTGGGGGGGGGGGGAAAGATAGAGATTCTTGAAAGTGTGAGGAAATCAAAGAATGAGTTGGACCTTAATATTTCTATTTAACCACATCATTCAGTTTCAGTTTGCGCACAAATCATGGCATGGCCCTCCATCCCAAAATGAATGTCGCGAACAAAAGCAGACACTCGTGTTGGGACGGAGGTAGTGACTAGTACAATAATTATTTGATGTTTCCATAGCAATTGCTTCTTGTAAGTTTTTCCTTTCCATTGCTCACTGCAGCTCATCAAGCAGGATTATTAAGTACGTTGTTCCACACTTCCATGTCTTTTTAAGTGTATCTTCTATTGCTGATGTTGATAAAGTTATTTTTGCATCATAAGCTCTCGTTAAATGTTAACAGACAAATGGCAAGTCACTTAAGGCAAAAGACCTTGAGGTCCTTGGTTCCAATCCCCACACCAAGGGGCTACACTTATCAATAAGAAAACCTCTAGTTAAATGTTTCAACTCTTTGAAATGATTAGCCCCAACTGGTGAGATGCTATTCCTGACCAAGTTCCCTGGATCTACACTTTCTCTGCCTTACCACTTGCACCTCGTCAAGCAGGATTATTAAGTGTGTTTTTACATGCCCTACTTAATGCATATCTTTTATTGATGATGTTGATAAAGTAATTTTTGCATCATACGCTCTCGTTAAATGTTAACCCCAAGGGGTGGGACAAGTGGCAAGGGCACTTTAGGCAAAAAACTTGAGGTCCTTGGTTCCAATCACCGTACCAAAGGGTCATACTTATCAATAAAAAAAAAGCTCTAGTTAAATGTTTCGACTTTGAAGTGATTAGCCCCAACTAGGCAACTAGTAAGATGTTATTCCTGACCAAGTTCCCTGAATCTTACGCTTTCTGTGCCTTAACAATTGATGAATGATAACTCATTCCCTGTAGGCTCAAGAGCTCATGCTTTGCACATCCACTACTTATTTCTGGGGATGGTAGAAAAATCTGAAATGCCTACTCTTTTCAGTTCAGATTTATACAAAAATATTAAGATGCCTCTCTACTTGTAACCTTTCAATTTTGGGGGATGCTCCTACTTTTTTACATCCTTAATTACTTTTTCTTGTATTGCAATAAATGATGCATGTATGCAAAAAGATAATTTCCTAAAGCTTTCTATCAAAATATTTTAGACTATTAGCGACTATATTTTTTTGGTTTGTTGGTGTTGATACACAATTTAGTGTGTCCAAAAAATTACATGATATTCAGGTCATACGAAGTGGCAAGTCATTTTTGGAATAAAATATTTGTATTGAGGTAATTAACTTTTTACATGGCTAAACTTCTGGTCTAATATGTTTCCTATGCTCCCATCCTGAAGGTAATACTGCAGCTAGCAGAATCTGGATCATTCTTTGGCCAGGTTGATCTATTTAAAGTACGTGGAAAGTTTGCTCTATCAGATGCTTATGAAGACCATTTTTCACTCCCTAAAGGAAAAATAATCATTGTGACTCATAGAAGGGTCATCCTGTTGCAAGTAAGGAGATTCAGTTAGAGTTTGTTGCAACCCGTCTCTTCAGCCCAGACTGAAGTGGCTATTCTGTCATTTTCATTTTCTGATTAAAAATATAATTTGTCGTTTTCAGCAAACCTCCAACATCATAACTCAAAAGAAGTTCAACCCTGCTAGAGATCCATGTTCAGTTGTCTGGGATGTGTCGTGGGACGACCTGGTGACGATAGAGCTTACTCATGGAAAGAAAGATCTCCAAATTGCACCTCCCTCACGTCTTATTATATATTTGCAGAGTAGACCATCGGATACTAATGAACAAATCCGTGTAGTAAAATGCAACCGCGATTCCAGTCAGGCTATCGAGGTTTATTCTTCAATTGAGCAAGCAAAGAATACGTATGGGCCAAACCAATCAAAGGTTGGAACCCTTGTGCCTTTCTGTTTCTTCTTTTTTTCCAATTCCTCCTTCCCCACATTAGAAGCATTTTGCATTAAAATGGGTTTCAACACGTGCTTATGATTGCTTGAACTTTCCAACCCACTTTCAGGGCTTGCATAGAAGGAAAGTGACGAAACCATATTCGCCAGTCGCTGATATTGGGAGTGCAGAAGGAATTCCAAGAGATGGCACTTCAATCTGGTCTCCGCAGCAGGGGCCATCATCGATTCAACTGAATTCTACTTTCGGCAGCAGTGTAAATTAATTTAGAAACTCATTGGCCTCTTATGCGAATGCAAGTGGAGCATGGTTTCGAGATAGATGCCTTTTCAGTTACTAATGCTGGGATTTTGTTTGCATCAAAAGGTACTGCTTGCATTATCATTTGTTCCACATAAACATCAGTAGGAAAAGATAAAACTTGTCTCCTTAATAATTGGGCGCTATGGATTGGTGTAATATACAATACAATATGAACCTCAGCCTTGGCTTCATAGACAACAGATTTGATCCCAAAAATAGGTGAACTCATACGAATTTGAAAGCATTTAAAAGATGAATCACTTTGATGGTACTCTTAATATTTGACAGTGTTTGAATACGATTTATCAATATCAGACTGCCTAGTAAACAGATTTATGGTCCAAAAGATAGGTGCATACCATCTATATTTTAAAGCAATTGAAAGATGAAATGACTGACTGATACTTTGAACAGGCCTGAACCGATTTATCTGCCCAAACGGTATTCATACAGGACTGCTCAAATGAAAGGAGGGAATGTTTTCTGGGACTTCACCAGGGGAGACAAGTAACAAGAAAGCACTTTTGTCTTTACGGGGAGGTCATTTCACACAAGAAGTTAGTCAACTTACTGTTGAGGGCTGGGTAGAGACTAGAGACTGGAAAGTTGGAGCCCTTGCATGCTTCAAGAAAAGGAATAGAGTTTTCTGTACATATACAGAGATATATTTACATGTAATTGCTGTAGGTTTGTAGAAGCTCGAACTGTACCCATCCCTCATAATAGATATTGTTTTAGCCAAGTACTTCATAAATATTGTAAAAAAGCCTCTTGGAACATGTACAGATTTGCCTTGTGTACTATACTATATGTATCTTTTGTAGACCTTCTACATGTAAGATATGTTGCAAACATTAACTTAATTTAGTTGGTTTCAGAAAAGAAATTACACAATGTTTTCCAGTATGGCTTCGTTCATTATTATTTTTTTCCATTAAACTTTGAGGATATAACCTCTTGAATCAGATGATCAATATTGCACAGTTCCACCACTGGAAGATTCTTGGGGCTTGAAATGCTAAGGTTTGCTATCCCTTCACCGATGTCAGATGGTTGGGATTCTAGGATTTGTGCGTATAATTCATCAACACATTGCTTTGAACTGATCAAACCATATGACAAGCACTGGCTTTAAGCATTGTTGATAAAGTTCATCATAGCAAGGCCTTGAGACAAGGGGCTTTGCTTGCATTAAACATTGGGAGAAATTCAGGCCGGTCAACTTTACATAATATTTAATTTCAAAAGTTATCTATTTTTTAATTCAACCACATTTTTAGCGCAAAAAAGGACAAGCATACCCTTAATGAAATTCAATCAAGCACGTGTTGCATTGCAATTCTAAGTCGATGCATCACAATTACAATATTTGCATTGAAAATCCAGGTTGTGCATCGAAAATAAAATTTGTGCATCAAAATTTTCTACATAGGGGGTCCAGTTGATGATCGCAAATCCAAAAATTTGCATCAGTATTTCCTTTTGTATTCTAATTCCAATTGTATATCACAAATCTAAAATTGTGCATTGGAATTTTCTGTCCACTTGGTGCAACGCAAATCCAAAAAATTACATCGCAAATAATTGTATAACAACAACGCAACGGTGTTAAAATCTATGCATCACGATTCCAAACTACAAAGACAAGGTTCAATCAAGGCTCATCATCATCATTCTATGCTCAAAAACTCGAGAGGTCCCAAAAATATCCACTAATCAACAAATGCTTTAGATATTGTTCTTTGAGAAACCGAGGGAAAAGGTCATGAAAACTAGGAATAGCGATGGGGAGCACCAATGAAGATTTGTTCAAAATCTCATAGGAGAATATAGAATGAATTCAGGAATGCTTGTCAATAAAGAATCTGTGTTGATTTGGCCAGCATAGTGGAGACGAGTAATTCAGGAAAATACCTTTAATTTTAACAACCTTCAATTCTCCTACTGACTTTCCCTCTTCTCACTCTATAATAAAATTGGTTAAGCTTCAATTCAGGGGGTAAAGAGTGGATAGAAGGGAAAAAATTAACGAAAGTAAACTGTAGAGGTTAGAAAAAAGGACTAAAGAGGTTGAAAATCTTAGAAAGTTGACCAGCCTACAATAAATCGTTAAACATTGTCACCCAGCATAACTGTGTGTCTTTATACTTGCATAGTTTAGGGGTAACAAAAGCCACCTTTGGAGCCATCTTCAAACTGATGAAACATACAACTGTTGGTTCTTACATTGTTAACAGAGTTCATCATTACATGGCCTCTGAACACCCTTGGAATTGTTGCTTGTGTGCATGAACAAGTCATTTAATCCGTAACCATAAAAAGTGACATCTCTAAACATGGCGCATACTTTAGCTTCACTGCTTTCACCCTTTAACTAAAGCAGTACACACCCTCTTTGAATTCCGTCTACGTGCACAGGTACAAACAAAATGAAAACTATGCTGCAGAAATATAATCTATACAAGACGTTGCGGGGGTTAAATTCCACAAGGACAATTATACAGGCAGGCCACAGCACACTCATTCATCAGGTTTAAGAACACATTACTCCTGTATTAAGACTGGTTACCCAGCAGTTGGCTATATCCGAGAGTTCAAACATATTTAAGCAAAAATTGGGGAGGGAAAAAGATGAGGAAAAAAGAGACATTGACCACAGTTTCAATATAACTAGGAAAACATTTGCTGGGAGAATGAGACAATGAGTCCCATATCAAACAAATTTCTTGATCATGGTGACCACAAAAGTGCACATCAAAACCGGCCCCGTGGTGAAACGAAACAGACTTCAGCTACTCTTGCTGCAGAATAAATAGATTCATACGTAGCAATAGATATAATAATAACTGCCACCCTCTATATACTCATAGTGTATCTGCAATTAAATTCAGCTCCGGGTAGTTCTTCTGAGATTGATAATCATAAAGTGCTAAAAATTCAACATCAGTAGATAAAAGCCTAACAAAAGATAGAACTTCTCACAAATACAAACCATTAGCGAATTCAAGCTAAGATGTAGAAGCAGCCCAACACTGCAGCATTCCAGCCCAATATTTTCACATCACCAAGCCAGAAAACAGCCTGACAGAAACAAAAAATTTAGTGATATAACAACACAAAAAATATAACTAATTTTTTATTGATAAGTAACAAAAAATATAAGTAATTACAGAACAAAATACTCCTATATCAAAAGCTGCAAACTGGTACCATTGGAAGTAGACATAATCAGATCATACACAAAAGATGATCAACAATTATCCGTATTCCATACAACCTACAGGCACAATATAAACAATTTTGGTCGATAATTTGCTTGCAGTTTTGATCTTTGCAAATTCTACAATTTCCTGTAACCATACACTTCAAAAAAAATTAATCTGTCACATAAAGTTACAGAAAGCTGCATTGTCTTATGAAGAATAAGTTTTAACTTTTAACACACAACTTGTACTTAGTTTCATAGTTTCCGCATGGCCAAACAATTAAATATGCCAATATCCAACACTCAGGAAAACCTTTTATTAGATCTCAAAGATTTAAGGTAGATGACGGCTCTTCATTAAACTAAACTACAGGAATAAAGTTTTAAATCCTTCTGTGTTGGACTCGTAGATTCTTTTTACAGAAAGAACTACTCTTTCCTTCCCAAAATAAGAGTCCCCTTTCCCTATTCCATTTGGCAAATCCCAAAATGCAAGTCCCCTTTTCTCTTTCAGTGAGTTTTCTTAACCAACTGTATATAGTACCCATTTTAGTTGTGAGATGGGGTATCATTGATTTGATATAACTGACGATAGATTGAGGCCATTAAAGGAAATGCAGGAGGTCAGATACCTTAAACATGTCTAAAGTCAACATGGGCTCTTATTTTAGGATGGAGGGAGTCCATCCTAAAAGGAGTGTTTTATAAGTTGTGCTTAACTTGGAGGAGGAAGAATATCGTGGAATCCTTCGTTTCGCAGAAAGGAGATTGAGTCAGTTGCGCGATTATTCGAGTTATTGTATGTTCAGAGAATTGGCCTTCCAGAGGATAAAGTGTTATGGGACAACTTTAAAAGTAAAGTGTTCATAGTAAAAGGGTACTATTCAAAACTGGATAGCAGCGAAAGAAACTTGTTCCCGTGGAGGTTGGTATGGAAATCTGGGGCTCCAAGAAGGGTGGCTTTTTTGGCATGAGAGGTAGCAAACGGAGTCATTCTAACAGGTGATAATTTTTTGGAAAAGAGGCCTATTGTATTTTTTGTTTCGAGGTTAAGCTCCTTTGTTCCCCCTATATCTGGTTAAGCTGGTTGTCCCCCTCTAGTCCGTACTTCTTCCTTTTGTTTAAAAAAAAAAAATAATAATAATAATAATAATAATTTGAGGAAAAGAGGCCTATTGTATACCAATTAGTGTTATTTGTGTAAGCGGGATGAAGAGAGTGTTAACCATCTGATGCTTCATTGTCCGGTGGCGGGGGAATTATGGCCTGCGCCTTTTGGGCTGTTTAACATATCTTGGGTGCTTCCAAATTCTACCAAGGATCTCTTCTGGAGGTGGTCTTTTTTTGGGAGGAGTAAGAGTAGGAATAGATTATGGGAAGTTGCCCCGTTACGCGTATGCCAGACGATTTGGACAGAAAGAAATCAGAGGGCATTTGATAATGAAGAGGGATCTATGACAGCTTTGAGAGAAACGCTGCTCTCAAACCTGTTTGAATGGTGTGTAGGGGCAGATCATACTTCGGCTCATTGTGATAACACTAGTGTAGATGTTGTGAATAATTTTGATGTTGGCTAGAGGGGTATATTTTGTGTAGTGTATATTTCTAATGTTTCAGGACGCAGGACGCGTCACCTGATTTGACGCTTGTTCATTTATATATACTTTACCTTTATCTAAAAAAAAAAAGGATGGAGGGAGTAGTAAACATATGGCATGCCATTCATTGCAATTCCAACTCCATACTGCTATATTAAAAGATAACCTTATTGTTTTTTTTATATAATTACAAGATAACCTTATTGTATTCCACATTCCTAATATTATGTAAACTTTTTTAAATCCCTTTACAAGACCTCAGGAAAATTTTAAGGACACGCATTTAGCTCAGTCAAGATGCACATATTCAACTAGGCAATCATGAGAGAACAACGGGATTTCACTTTTTACAAGTAATCAAAAAACTAGGGACAAAGGAACAAATCAATCACGTTTGTTTGATCTCTGTGATTAGGGCTTTGTCATTGCATGTAGTAAGGTCATAAAAGAAATCAAGTTCATCGTAGAAGCATCACAGCAAAACCTTTTATGGGACCCATTCCAGTTGCACTAACATAAAAAATAGAAAAAGAACCACCAACGATGGAAAATCGGAAATTTAGACCGTGCAAAGTAATCAAAACACTGAAAAAAGATAATGTCTCAGAAATTCCTGGGTCCTTGTCTTTTTTCCATTGTATGACACATAATGATAAACAGACAGAAAACAGAAAGGTCCTCTGAAGGAAAGCTCACTCAAAACATTGCATCTCGATTGATGCAATAATTTCGCAACAGATACTATGAAACTCTACAATCCGGCATTGACTGAGAGAAAAACACAGCAGAGATCGGTCCTCATTCAATAGAGTGGTCAAACGGCCTTTTAGTAGCACTAGAAGAAAGGCCTACGCTGGTTTGCCTCACCGCCTTGGATAGCCTCATAGCCCCCTTTACTATGCACCAAATACTTGACCACAGTCGAGGACTACATGTGTTCCAAGGCAGTAAAGATATAGGTCTATTTTTTTTATTTTGATAAGATGATATAGGTCTATACTAATAAAAGAAATAGTGTGCTCATCCCAGCAAGCATAAGGTTTTTCGCTCCAGATTCGACTACAGCCTACAAAGGAACTATCTATTAATTACGCCCAAAAACCTCCCTTTCTTTCAACAACCAGGTCGTTCTGTTTTTAATGAGTAGCCTTTCCTGACCTTAACAGTTTGAGAAAGCACAAGTCCCTCCTCTTGGTACAATTTTCTTTTTGTTCTGTTTACCCTAAATATAAAATCAAAAAGAAAGCCTAGCATGGAAAGCGACGTTCAAGGGCACTTACCACTTCCAGAAATGAATGCAGCTAAAGATCCTATCTCGATATCAATTCCAGTCATTAGTTAGATAATTTAAGTCGGCAAAAGTCCCCGAGATAAAATAATATGCCATGTTTCCAGTAAACCAAAGTCATCATATATAGCTATTTCGCTTCATTTTTTTCTCTACAAGCCCATTGTCTAAAGACGAAATCAAGAGCCAGTTTGCTCTCTCTCGTTATACTCCATTCATATCTCAGTTTGAAACCACAGAGCGCCAATTTCTTTACTTTGAAAGACTGACTGTCATTCTTTCCCCTTAGAGAAAGAAAGAAAAGCTGGATCTGGCAGTGTTTGATATGAGAAAGGGCTAGTGTCTGGACGGGTGGGTGGAAGGGATGAACGACAGGTCGCACAGAATAACCAACACCAATCAATCTTCTCAAACTTCACCATAACAAAAAAAAAAACCAAAAATGTCACACACCTATACTTGTGTCAAAATGAAAATACTATAATGCAAGGGCGAGCATGCTTCTCCTTCCCAAATATTAAATAAAAAATAAAGAAACAACACAGACAAACTTCTCCAAAATCAAAACTGAAACCATACTATACCATAAAGTTCAGTTACTTTGGTTCCATTTTATAATGGGAACAAGATCAACTTCATATGTAATCCTGATTTTATTACATTTGTGCCAATTGTTCTAAGGTCCAGCTAATAGATATATCAATATGTAGATTTAACACATTAGAAGCATCGATTTATAATGTCAGATTTTACTTAATTTGACAACCTATACCATTCAAACTCTAGAAAGAACTAGTGCCCCAATACAGGAATGTGCTATGTGTGTTTGTGTACCAGACAGATGATGATTCATGTTTGATCTTTGGAAGTTTAGGCATCAAAGGGCGCTTCTTCCTAAGTAACCATCTTGTGTGTGTATGTTCATCAGACCAGTGACGTTTCTAGTTTGATCTATGGAAGTTTTGACATCAAAAGGCAGCTTCTTCCAAAGTAAATCATTTTGTGTGGCTAAATTGTCATTAGCATTCAACAAGGATATATATTCAACTTCAAGGGGACATAAGTGAGTTTCTAGACCACATACCCATCACTGTTGCGGTGGCTGCTGCTGCTGAGGATTTGGTGGAGGAGGCATTCCAGGACGAGGCCCGTAAACAGGCATCCCACTGCCAGGCGGAGGTGGCATCCGAGGAGGGGGAGCCATACCAGGTCTTGGAGCACCAGCAGGTGGCGGGGGCCCTCTCATCATTGGTGGTGGACCAACCATTGGCCTCTGGCCATACTGACCAGGCGGAGGTACAGGGTATGCACCAGGAGGACGAGACGCGAACTGAGGCGGCATTTGCGGTGGGCCACGTGGCATCTGCGGAGGAGGCCCTTGATACCCTGCCGGCGGCAATTGACCGGGTCGAATAACCGGAGCCTGTGGGTAAGTCATAGGCGGAGCAGATAAATTAGCCATCGGACGTGTCAATGGCTGCATCATACCGGGCGCGGGTCCACCAACGCCACGAACAGGGCCAGAAAGACCAGGCTGAGCTTGAATAAGAGGAGCAGTAGGAACGCCACGGCCGGCAGCCCGACCCAATCCGGGACCTGCAAGGGCGGCGGCACCAGCAGCTCTGGCACGGGACTCGTCGGGAGGTGGTGGGCCCTCGACGGTCATGGAGATGACTTCTTCGCCCCTGAGGAGGACTAGGCCGAGTGTCCGGCGGTCTTCGCGCTCTTCGGATTTATTGGCGGATTTGGCGGCGGGGGGGAGTTTACGGAACTCCTCGCAGTCGCCGAGAACGAGGTTCATGTGACGGTCGAAAGCCATGAACTTGCCGACTAGTTGACGGCCGTCTTGGATGGTTACACGCATGCGATAGTTGATGTATTGGAGCATTTTGGAGCTCTTTGACATCGACATTGTTGCTGAATTGAATGTTTTCCCGCCGGCGAGGATAGGGTTAGGGTTTTGAAGAGGGAACGAACTGATCTGGGCGTGAAGGCGGGGTGGGGGTTTTAGAAAAGGGGTTTTCGATTTTTAGTGTGTGTGTGTGTGTGCGTGCGTGTGTAAATAGCGGGTCTGTTTTCTCTTTGTAATGGGGCATTTACAAAAAGGGCCAAGTCAAACAAGACTTGGTCTTTCTTAGCCACACTTAAAAAAAAAGTTCTTATATGGCCATTTTAAGCGTAAAATGTCTAAACTACCCTTCATTTATCCTTTTCTTTTTTGGTATTGGTTTGTAGGGTGTAAAATGTCTAAACTACCCTTCATTTATCCTTTTCTTTTTTGGTATTGGTTTGTAGGGCTCGATTTTATACATTATACGTATGTGGGATTATACCTAAGTATACGAATGCTCACTCGTCGAATATTCCGTCCCTCACCGTAACGTAGTTCGACAAAGTTCGTTAGGATCGTTACTCAAATTGTAATATTCGAAATCCGGTCCAAGTTCTCTTCCAAATTCGAAGGGGTTTCAAGAAGCCCATCAAGTGTGTGCTAGCCGCTAAGTAATCGAGGTTCGCTCCCTTGTCGAATACTCCCACCCTCGCCGTCGTGGAGTTCGTAAAAGTTTTCTTCCAAATTCAAGCAAGCACATCAATTTTGTGCTTAGTATGCTTAGTATTCGTGTTCGCTTCCATAAACATTCATCCGAATCCATTTGATTTTTCTCGCAAATTCAACCATGGCTCAAAATCGTCTTTTTTGCAAAATGCACAACTATTCAACAATCATGTGCATTTTGAATCGGTACCTTATACATTGGCACCTAACCTGCGTTAATCGAGATCGGTTACTAAACAAAGAAGTTTGCACCTTGGTTTGCAACCGGTTTATCAACGGTTTATTGATAAACCAGAGTGTCTACTTAACCGACATCGGTTTCCAAGAAGTTTACCCCTTGGTTTATCAACTGGTTTATTGATAAACCATAGATAAACCAGGTGAGTGTCTGTTAATTGACACTGGTTAGTAAACAGCAGGTTTGCAAACTGGTTTATCAACTGGTTTATTGATAAACCATTGATAAACCAGGTGAGTGTCTGTTAAACCGACATCGGTTTAAACAAAGAAGTTTACCCTTGGTTTATCAATCGGTTTATTGATAAACCATAGATAAACCAAAGTGAGTGGTCAGTAATTGACTCCTCGGGTTTACCCCTTGGTTTATCAACTGGTTTATTGATAAACCATAGATAAACCAGGTGAGTGTCTGATTATTGACACTGGTTAATAAACAGTAGGTTTTTACCTTGGTTTGCTAATTGGTTTATCAAGTCGTTTATCAAGTGGTTTATTGATAAACCATAGATAAACCAGGTGAGTGTCTCGTTAACCGACATCGTTAGTAAACAAAGAGTTTGCAACCGATTTATCAATCGGTTTATTGATAAACCGGTGAGTGTCTGTTAACTTACACCGGTTTCAAACAAAGAAGTTTGGGTTATGAAGCGGTTTATTGATAAACCATTGATAACCAGTGAGTGTCTGTAACGATATCGGTTTCAAACAAGAAGTTTACCCTTGGTTTATCAACTGGTTTATTGATAAACCATAGATAAACCGGGTGAGTTGCTGTTAATTGAGACTGGTTTCGAAGCAGCAAGTGTACCCCTTGGTTTATCAACTGGTTTATTGATAAACCATAGATAAAGCAGGTGAGTGTCAGTTAATCGACAGTTACTAAACAAAGAAGTTTGCAACGGTTTATCAACGGTTTATTGATAAACCATAGATAAACCGTGAGTGGTCGTTAATTGACACCGATTTCCAAACAAAGAAGTTTACCCTTGGTTTATCAACCGGTTTATTGATAAACCATAGATAAACCGTGAGTGGTCGTTAATCGACATTTCAAACAAGTTTACCCTTAGCTTATCAATCGGTTTATTGATAAACCATAGATAAACCGTGAGTGGTCGTGGTTTCAAAGAAGTTTACCCTTAGCTTATCAATCTGGTTTATTGATAAACCATAGATAAACCAGTGAGTGGTCGTTAATCGACACCGGTTTCCAATTTACCCGCAGCTTATCAAGTGGTTTATTGATAAACCATAGATAAACCAGTGAGTGGTCGTTAACCGACATTTTCCAAGCGAAGTTTACCCTTAGCTTATCCCCTTAGCTTATCAACTGGTTTATTGATAAACCATAGATAAACCAGGTGAGTGGCTGTTAATTGACACTGGTTTCCAAACAGCAGGTTTACCCCTTGGCTTATCAAGTGGTTTATTGATAAACCATAGATAAACCAGGTGAGTGGCTGTTAACTGACACTGGTTTCCAAGCAGCAGGTTTACCCCTTAGCTTATCAACTGGTTTATTGATAAACCATAGATAAACCAGTGAGTGGTCGTTAATCGACACGTTAGCAGGTTTACCCCTTAGCTTATCAACTGGTTTATTGATAAACCATAGATAAACCAGGTGAGTGGCTGTTAATTGACACTGGTTTCCAAACAGCAGGTTTACCCCTTGGTTTATCAACTGGTTTATTGATAAACCATAGATAAACCAGGTGAGTGGCTGTTAATTGACACTGGTTTCCAAGCAAAGAAGTTTACCCCTTAGCTTATCAACCGGTTTATTGATAAACCATAGATAAACCGTGAGTGGTCGTTAACGGTTACTAAACAAAGAGTTTGGACCTTGGTTTGCAAATTGGTTTATCAAGTGGTTTATTGATAAACCATAGATAAACTAGGTGAGTGTGTTTATTGACACTGGTTAATAAACAGTAGGTTTGCAAACTGGTTTATTGATAAACCAGTGAATGTCTCCGACGACATCGGTTTCCAAACAAAGAGGTTTGCAAACTGGGTTATCAACTGGTGTGTCTACTGGTTTATCAACTGGTTTATTAATAAACCATAGATAAACCATGTCATTGTCTATTAATAGTGTTAACTGGTCTGTGGTTTATCAACTGACAACTCATTCCTTTAAAATTGGAATACATTGAGTATTTGAATGTACTTATTTATTATGTTTTATATTGCAGATATGACTTCAGATTTTTGGCCCTCAGTTATTTATTTTGGACATTTTGTTGAAGACGACATCGTCGGATGCTCATGGAAATTTATTGACAAACGTAATCCAAGGGAGTTGGTATCGAATGAAAGTACATGTGAAGAGTTATATGGTAAAGTACGAACCATTTGCCAAGTTGATGACATAGAGATAAGATTTGTTACTCCAGCAACGGCAAATGCTTTTAAATTTCCCGTCTTAATTACTAAAGATGAAGATTTTGAATGGTACTTGAACCTTAATGCACTAGGGGTTCAATCTCCACTTTTTGTTACCCGCTTGATCATGGAAAATTTTGACTCGCACCGAGAGGAGAAAATAATGAAACCGGTTTTGACATGGAAAATAATGGAGGAAGAGGAAAATAATAGAGAAGATGAAAACAATGGAGAAGAGGAAGAAATGGGACATGAAGACAACAGAGATGAACCTATCGAATTTGCCACACCGTCGAGACAGCTTTGATGGGTTCACCAAGAGAACATAGATGAAGACAACGAGATGAACCTTTATCCAATAACCCTAATGATTTTGCTACACCCACGAGACGATGTTTGATGGGTTCAATCAAGACAACACGATGAAGCCAACAGAGATCAAGACAATCGCTTCACAAGTGATAATTTAGGGACTTCTTCGGTTGCAAGTACATGCGAGTGATACCGAAGAGATTGATTTGAATGTTGGACAAGTATTCAATAACAAGAAGGAGCTTCAGATGTCGCTCACTTGCTTGCCTTAAACCATAAGTTTGAGTTCAAAACAAAAAATCCAACAAGACAAGGTACATGTAGTTTGTGTTGATGATAATTGCAAATGGCGTTTGTTTGCAACAAAGTACTCGTAAAGTGATTATTTTGAGATTCGAAAATATACACCGAACATTGTTGCCCCCAAAATATTTGCATGGTCGATCACAAGCGACAACACGTATGATTGGGAAACACATTTCACCAAGGTTGAGGACCGCGACACGTGTTACAACCGAAGGAAATCATTGCGTATGTCTAGAACATTGGGGGTTTCACTAAACTACCAAAAAGCGAGGAGGTCTAGAGAAGATGCCTTAACACAACTCGTGGGTTCACTGAGGATAGTTACAAGAAGTCGGCCGCATATGCGCACAACTTGCAATTGGTCAATCCATCAACGCCTACTTTTGGAGCTTGATAATGAACACGTATTCAAGTACTTCTTCTTGGCGTATGGGGCTTGCATTATCGGATTCCACAATGCAATGCGCCAAGAGTGATTGTGGATGGAACATTTTTAACCGCAAGATACGTAGGTACGTTGATTATTGCAACTTGTCAAGATGGTAATATGCGATATATCCTCTTGCATGGGCTATTGTCGATCGATTCTGAAAATGATGCATCATGGACTTGGTTTTTTATGAAGTTGAAAGAAGTAACAGTGATAATGAATCACTTGTGATCATTTCTCGATGCACATAGGAGTCTTATTATCGCAAATTCAAAATGTTTATCGAGTGCACATCATGCTCATTGTATCTATCATATAAAGGGAAACTTAAGGGTTGTAACCCGTAAGCCCCGACACGATGTCCCTTTTATGAGAGCGCAGAGGCTTATACCATAGAAGAGTTCAACAAGCATATGTCTCAAATTCAAAAAACCGATGAAAATGGTTGGAAATATCTTAGTGAGACAAAATTTGAAACGTGGCGAGGTCGCATTGCAAAGGAAACCGTTACAATATCATGACTTCAAACAATGTGGAGTCTCTCAACTCGTTGTTCAAGGAAGCTCGAAAGACTCCTATACTTTCCTTGTTTCAAAGTATTGGAAAACGCCGCTAAATGGTTTTGTGAGAGGCGTGAGTCATCTTCACTTGTACAACCATTTTAACTCCAAGAATGGAAGCAAAACTAGCCAAAACCAGAGAGATGGCCAAGAAGTATACGGTTATTGAAGCCATCAATGAGTCCATGTATGTGGTGAGGGGTGGTAATAAGCATTCCACAGTGGATTTTGATAAACATACTTGCACTTGCCAAAGGTTTCAATTGAACCATGTACCATGCGAGCACGCAGCTGCGCTTGCATCAAGAGACGCAGTACCCATCATCATTGTATACA
The DNA here is from genome assembly GCA_013146195.2 of Codonopsis lanceolata. Classification (NCBI taxonomy): domain Eukaryota; kingdom Viridiplantae; phylum Streptophyta; class Magnoliopsida; order Asterales; family Campanulaceae; genus Codonopsis; species Codonopsis lanceolata. Next base: position 148,600,215 of record CM028377.1, read on the forward strand.
ACATCGGCTTGGAGAATGGCATATTCATGTAACATCTTCCCAAATGCCAATCAAGAGGAATGGGACATGCCGATGCAATTAAGGCGATGATCGCTTTTGCCACCCGAATTCGACCACGAGCCGGACGCCGCAGTAACATCGAGAATTCCATCGACGGAGAGTTTCGCAAAAGACAAAGATGCAAGAATGTGGACAAGTGGGGCACAATCGACTTTCATGTAGAAATCAAACACTTATTTCTCGATAGACAACCTACTGATAGACACTCAAATGTTTAAAAACATTTTCAGTTTGCAGATTTCATGGACCATATAAGTTTAGATTTCAGATTGTTATTAATTTTTAATAAAAAAATATTCAAATTTCTATGTTGAGATTTATTTCTATTTAATTTGTATATCAGTTTCATATTTGCATAGTGTCCATTAAATGGGAAGATTTATTCTTAAGTGTGTAAGAAGAGAAAATTGTGTAGGTGGCAAGAGGCCCGCTTAAGAAGTTGTATAAGAAGTTGGTATAAATTTTAACATTGAGGCGGCTCTTACATCTTCTTACACAAAAAATATTAAATTTAACACCATACCACAAAATAAATACGGAGTACAAAACTCTCCCTCCCCCACACACAAAGAAACAAGTGTCGTGTCCACTACACCCCGCCCAGCCCCCTCCCTCACATTCAAACATGCACATTCCCCAAGAAAGTTGTATTGTCTTTTTCAAAATCTTTTAGCTTTCCAAAGTAGAAACTTTACAGGATATGTAGGAATTAAAACTATCTCACCCTTCCCGGCCTTCCCAGTATAACTTTAATGAAAGTGGTTGAAAGGACTGTTCATTCTTAATAGTGTAAAATTTATTAAATCCGTCCATTGTCCTGCCTCAGCGAGTATTTATAGAGACATTCCTTCCTTCTTCTCTATCACTGGCAAACTACCCCAAACACTATGTTATCTTATGTTATGTTACTTAGGAGAATTCTTAGCACTAGATTAAGGTTCCTTCGCAACAACTTTGAATTACTCTTCATATCCAACAAAAGTTGTTTGGTTAGTTTCTAGGATTCCTCTTGTATGAAGATTTTCTTCATCAATCAATTAGAATGCCTTTCCAAGACTCCAATGACTATGCTCATGTCCGCGGTTCAGTCTTGGTTTTGTAGACCTTCTACATGTTCCTTTGCTGACAAGCTTCTCTCTCAAGTTTCACCACCGCCAGCCAGACTTTCGAAAGGAAGTCGTATGAACTTGTGAAGGACGCCCGGCTCGAGACCTAGCCGAAGGGAGACTGACGAGAAGGCGCGGATCCCATATCTCGCATTTTTCATAGTGTAGAGATTCCGCTTGCCAACCGATTAGTCGAATTTGGGTCCATGGTCTTCATAGACTTCTCCTTGTAACATCCTTATCTTTAGAAATGTATCAGGTGTAGATTAGTTGTTTAACAGGAGTAGTTAAGTCACTGGAAATTGTATTCAATCTTGTAATCTTTAGATCCTCTTTGTATTCGAGTATATTTTGATCAAAATGAGAACTTGTTCTATCTTTTTTAAAGAATAGTCTTATTTTAATTGCCAGATTTATCCTTCAGCCTTTTCTTTTAGGAGCAGCAGTTACCACAAACTTGCTTGAGTTAGTGGCCCAGGTGAGTCAAGTAACTGACCTTAGTTATTTGACTAATGCTTAAAGTGATGAAACAGGAAGTAGGCCTACCTGCTGATATTCAGAAGGAAGAACTTTTACCCTTGCTGAATTGTAATCAATTTGATTAATAACCAAACTATGTTTTGAATAGTATAGGGTGGATTACTCAACCCAATATTATAACAAATGATTCAAGTAACTGAATGACTCATGCTTAAAGTGATGAAACAGGAAGTAGGCCTACCGCCGATATTCAAATAGAAGAACTTTTACCCGAATTGTAATCAATTTGATTAATAACCAAACTATGTTTTGAATAGTGTATGGTGGATTACTCAACCCAATATTATAACAAATGATTCAAGTAACTGAATGACTCATGCTTAAAGTGATGAAACAGGAAGTAGGCCTACCTGCTGATATTCAGCAGGAAGAACTTTTACCCTTGCTGAATTGTAATCAATTTGATTAATAACCAAACTATGTTTTGAATAGTGTAGGGTGGATTACTCAACCCAATATTATAACAAATGATTCAAGTAACTGAATGACTCATGCTTAAAGTGATGAAACAGGAAGTAGGCCTACCTGCTGATATTCAGCAGGAAGAACTTTTACCCTTGCTGAATTGTAATCAATTTGATTAATAACCAAACTATGTTTTGAATAGTGTAGGTGGATTACTCAACCCAATATTATAACAAATGATTCAAGTAACGAATGACTCATGCTTAAAGCTTAAAGTGATGAAACAGAAGTAGGCTTACCGCCGATATTCAAAGAAAGAACTTTTACCCTTGCCGAATTGTAATCAATTTGATTAATAACCAAACTATGTTTTGAATAGTAGGTGGATTACTCAACCCAATATTATAACAAATGATTCAAGTAACTGAATGACTCATGCTTAAAGTGATGAAACAGGAAGTAGGCCTACCTGCTGATATTCAGCAGGAAGAACTTTTACCCTTGCTGAATTGTAATCAATTTGATTAATAACCAAACTATGTTTTGAATAGTGGGTGGATTACTCAACCCAATATTATAACAAATGATTCAAGTAATCGAATGACTCATGCTTAAAGTGATGAAACAGAAGTAGCCTACTCACGATATTCAAAGCAGAAGAACTTTTACCCGTCAAATTGTAATCAACCCAATATTATAACAAATGTTATATGCTTAAAGTTTAAACAGAAGTTACCTGCCGAATCAACCTTAATATTACAAGTAATTGAGTTTAAAAGATACAAAATGATTTTGGTGTTTCTCTAAAAACAATCAATCATGTGCAACTTCATTCCATCGCCATCGAAGATTTTTTCAATGGCTTCAAAGTAGCCGGTTGCTTCACCTAGTTCTTTCTTTGTCTTCCCTCGGTCAAATCTTAGTTTAAAGCCCGCAATCTCTTTGTACTCATTTGCCTTTCCTTCACCTTTGGCAGCCTTTGCCTTCAAGTGAACTTCCTCTTCCTGTGCGAAGCCAAGGCTCAGCCTCTTAGCTCGGCCGCTCACTTGTGCATGTCTCTTTCCAGCCTATTAGACAAGCTTTTAGACACACCCGTAGTAAAAACCCAAGCTTAGAATTAAACAACAAAAAAGATTACGCCATCTACCCACGCCCCCCGAAACCAAAGAAGACTCATTCATGTAATATGAGTTCAAAAGCAAAGCAGATGGAGTCCTTACTGAGGGCAAGAGCTTGAAGCCGCAGCCGTATCCTCGCTACCTGCTCGCTCATCTCCCTGTTTCACTCCTTCAATTTGTTGATTCAAATTGCAGTTCATCTCCCGTGCCTTGATATGATCCCGGTGATCTTTTAA
>CM028377.1:148603779-148803421 GCA_013146195.2 Codonopsis lanceolata
AAAAATAAATCAAAAACAGAGGAATTTCATTGCATTAACCAAGGTAAACTAGATTGTCATTGTCATAAACAATGTTGTATTTTACATCCCTATGAAATAAAGAAAATACATGGCCATCACAAGCGCCAGCTAATAGAGCAACTATATGCATTAATCTATATCTATACTCATTCCATTTGTTTCCTCACACTTCTTCTTCCAAATCTTCGCCTTTATTTCTTTTCTCGATTTTCCGGTTTGTCGCCCTTTCTCAATTTTCATTCTTTTTATTAATTGTGTTTCTCAGAAATTCTTCACTTGATCAAGGTACCTGTGCCTCATGAACTCGCATTTCCAAAGATCCTTCACTTGAGGCCTCTCTGCACTAGATTTCCAACAACCTTCCGAGTTGAAGTTTCTGCATGCGTGATATAGGGAGAAGAGATTTGTGCAGATGCTTTTCTCGCCTCTTTTTCTTCGATTCCAAAATATTGTCGCCTCCCAATACCAAGGAGACATTTCTTTTTCCTACCCTTAACCTTCTTCTATTTTTCCCTCGCTTATCCTCAAGATTTTTACCTCGCTTCCAAATGTATAGATGGGGAGTGGTGGTGGTAGGCAGGAAGTGGAGATGGGAGTGGTGCTAGGAGGAGTAGTAGAGATGATGGGAGAGGTGGTAGGGGGAGTAGTACACATGATGTGAGAGTGGTAGGGAGTAAGAGATGGTGGAGTGGTGGTAGGGAGATAGATGTGAGTGAGTGGTGGTGGTAGGAGAGTAGAGAGATGGGGAGTGGTGGTGGTAGGAGTAGTAGTAGAGATGATGGGACCGGTAGTAGGGGAGTAGTAGAGATGGTGGGAGTGGTGGTGGTGGAGTAGAGAAGATGGGAGTGGTGGTTGTAGGGAGAGTAGTGGAGATGGGAGTGGTGGTAGGGAGTAGTATGGATGGTGGTGGTAGGTAGAGTAGTGGAGATGGGAGTGGTGGTAGGAGTAAGTAGAGATGATGGGAGTGGTGGTTGTAGGGAGAGTATTGGAGATGGGAGTGGTGGTTGGGGAGTAGTAGAGATGGTCGGGATCGACATTTTGGATTGGAAAAGCGTGAAACTTGGAAAAGTAGGAGAAAGTAACGAGGTGGGAGTCCATGTCAAGTTGGGGGGTGATGCTTGTTCCGGCGGGACCTAAACTTGTTTTTAGATCATGTCAATTCAAGTAGGTAAGCAAAATTAGGTAAGTATAGACTAATTAATATCTCAACAAATTACTCAAAATCAAAAGGTCGAAATACTTTACCACTTCAATCTTAAGATGGTCAATCTTTTGGTCCATATGGTCAATCTTACGGTCCCGTATGGTCAATCTTCTGGTCCATCTTATGCAATAAATCAAAAATTGCTTATTTGAGATGAGGAGTCTTTGGTGTTCTTGGGTGCTAGTGCTAGTCACAACGGGGAGAGAGGAGAGGGATGTTGTTGGGAGAGGATGCGTGGTGGGGACCGGCGGCCTTCATCTTCAACATGTTCGGCCTCAACATGGAAGGATGTGCTCAATCGGCGCCAAACATACGCTCATACTCAACAACATGGCGCTTTTGTTTTTCGGCCGGTGGGCCTCGGTGGAACAAGCACTTCATCCCGCAATTAAGCAAAATACCAACTTCATTAATAAACTATATTGGACACTCTTGTTTATAAAATAATATTGTTTGGATTAAATAACACAACTTTATTAATCAAACTCTACATTTACCCTTGGGTTATCCAATATCTCCATGATTTCCTCATAGCTTGGATTTTGGAATGACTTCCAATCGCACATTCTTGGTATTTTGGGCACTTCACGATGATATTTGATAGCCCATACAATTCTATAAATCGGGGAAAACCTTGGAACAACTCAAATGCCCAAACACGCTTTTCAAAATGTTACATATTAGAAGCATATAAGATTGAAAAAAAAATGATCTAACCATTCAATATAAAAATCGACTACAAATGGTTACTGTGTAATGCCAACGGCAGATTGCATACGTAGTCTTAGCACGAGAACTAGCCATCTTCATCACGAGTTGAGCGGGTGGGTATAGGACTTTGTTCCCCATGGATATTTATTGAACAAATCCAAGTTCTCGACTATACTCAAAACACCCACATCAATACGGTATTAGGTGGCGCACCTCTCGTACATACTCCCAAATAAGTGCAAGACCAATCTTGACTTATCATCCATGTCGGTTACCTCTCTAAATATTTTCCTTAAATCTTCGGGCTTCATTGCTTTTCCACTCGGTCCCAGGGAATATATTTCTTTACTAGTGCATTGGAAGTAGGGATTTCGGGGACATAATCTTCCAATAATCCGGTTTTAAACACATTATTAAGGTGTAATCGAAAAAATCTAACATTTTTACCTATACTGAGAACCATATTTCATTTTTATTGTTTGTAGGTGACTCAATCCTAAAAAGTGCCAAAACATGAATCAGCACATTGCTCTTATTAATATTTTTTCTCATCCTATACAATTTACCAAAGGCTGATTTCCTGAATATAGTTTTATGAGCACGATCTAATGCTTCATATACCTCATCTAATATTAACAAATTGCATCTTGTAGTAACCTTGCATTTGTACCAGTCATCACGTGAAACAATATATGCCATCTGTAATAGAAATATAAATTAAACATTAAAAAATGAACTATAATAAACAACTATTAAAACAAGGTTTACTTCTATGGTTGATTCAACTGATCATATGAAATTACACATGGTTGATTCATATATCAGGTTATAAAACATATGATTTTCTAACCTTAAACAAAAACCCAAGTACATGGTTTACTGACATGGTTTATTGATAAATCAGATGTATTCAACAGAAAATAAAATCATTTTTGCCTTGAACATGAAATAAGAACATGAACATAGCAATACAATTCAATATAAACAAGTATTCATGTTTATTTCAAGTCGTTATGTTCATTTCAAATGTTTTACAAGTTGGGGTCGTCAAAATGGTCGGCCAGTAACTATAACACTAAAACCCTAAGCGAAAAAAACAATGTGAGGTTTACGGATCAGAATTGATGATCACCAACGAGTTAGGGTTTCGAATAATTGAGAGCTCCTGATCTTTTAATCGAAATCAAATGGTTTATCAATGGTCGTCGTTGAGAGGGTCTTGGTCGACAAGGCTCTGTTATACCACACTGAAATGAACTAAGTGTTTTTTCACTTTCACTCGGCTAGTGTATATCATCGTCGTCAATTGTAGTCGTCAAGTGGTCGTCAAGTGGTTTATCTAATAAACCAGTGTATACCAGTATATACCAGTGTATACCAGTGTATATGTAATTAAAAAATATTGTTCCTCAAAATTTTATGATGGTCGACTTGTCGACCACTTGACGACTAGTGTCGACCACGATATAACGCAGGGGCATTTTGGTCAGATTCATAAGCGACGGTCCGTTGATTTGTCAAAGGCCATATATGTTTAACAACCGGGTCTTTTGGCCATATTTGACCAATGCCACCTTTGTAATTCTAGCAAGTCTATGTCGATCAGTAGATGTGAGAATTTTTCTCCTTTTCATAAATATAAATAAATAAATTAAATATATATATATATATATATATATATATATATATATATATATATATATATATATATATATATAGTCCCAAAAATAATTGCTCACTTATATTGCAAACTCAGTTAGTCAGCTAAAGACAAAATTAAATCACTTATTAACTTTTACAAGGTTTTAAATATTAATTTTAATCATTAAAAAGAATAAGTTAGAATACCATCAATAATAATTTTTATGAAATTTTATTAGAATATATAATTTTTTGGTTAAATTTTAATCAAATTGACCCATCAAAATAGGAAAATTTTCTTGTGACGGGAGGTAGTAAATTTATTTACCAACTGATTATAGTTAAGTGATATCAATGGTCGTAATTAACTTCGACTTAGACATAACTTATTTGACCCAGGGGGCCGTATCCTTCAAACTCAAAAAAGAAATCTTAGTTATAATATCATATATTCCCCGTCCCAAAATATGTGTTCTTCCAAAAAAAGTCAAATGTGAAGTTACTAAATTTATGATTTTCAACAATCATGTCTGAATCTACTATATGTAATGACCAATGTCTATTAGGGTGTGTTCTTGTATAATTTAGTGAGTTGATTTTTTAGTATTTTTATTATTTAGCAGTCATAAATGTAAAGTAAGGCAAGAGAGTAATCCAGGGCCGAGTCAGCATGTCATGAAATGGTCTCGTGTTTACAGTAACCACTTATCACTTATCAGTGCATTCAGAAGGTATGCTTTTTCAGCGTTCAGTTAAATAGATTTGATAGTGATTTTTATATGTTAGAAGGATTTGAACCTGTTCATTGTGGTTGTGGTCCACCCTTTTATCGGTCCTTCCACTATATCCAATAATTCCACTCGTAATTCTGTCATGGGGATTTCGAAGGTTGTCCTTCAACAACCTCGGGTGGTCCAATGAGTATATTTCTGGAAGCGGTGGCCGGGCTTTGACAATTTTCTTGTGGGCTATACTTAATACATTACCTATAAAATGCTTAATACAACACTTTTAAAAAATGTTTGACCAAAATACCCTTTACATGATTTATTTTTTTCGTTTTTTTATTAAATTTAATTTAACAATTTTAAATTTAAAAATATTTTAAACACAATTAATTTATTAATTAATTTGATTTAGTTACTAAACACAATTAAATTACTAATTAATTTGATTTAGTTATACTAAGTGAAAAATTATCTTTGAGTATAAATATCAGATTGTAAAATTTTTCTTGTAAGTGAAAAAAAATTGCATACTCATTTTTCTCTCAGTCAAAATTTCAATCAGTTAAAACTTCCAAAAAGTCTACAATTTGGAAGCAAATCGGCAAAAAAAATGTTGAAACGTGAATATGAATGATGATGGCGATGTTATATTTACCACTTACGCGAACTTTACGGTAATATTTAATTCTAATTGTTCAATTTTTATCTCCAAATATTAAATTTTTATCTGTTAATTTATTTTTTAATGTTTAAATGAAAAAATTACAAAAAAAAAGATAAAGGTTTAGGGACCGGTTTTGTAAAAAAATGTTTTACCAAAATACTCTTTATGTAATGTAATCTTTTTATTTTTTTAATTAAATTTAAATTAACTAAAATTTATTTTTTTGTTTTTTATTAAATTTAAATTAGGTAATTTAAAATTTAATAATTATTTTGATTTGAATTAGGTTTAAATTAAAAAAAACAAGTTTTGGGTAATTTAATTTTTTTGTTTTTTAATTAAATTTAAATTAGCTAAAATTTATTTTTTTTTGTTTTTTATTAAATTTAAATTAGCTAATTTAAAATTTAATAATTAATTTGATTTGAATTAGGTTTAAATTAACAAAAAACAAGTTTTGGGTTTAGGGACCAGTTTTTACCAGTCCAAATTGGGGAGATGGGCTAGGGACCAATCTGGTAGCGGTCCAAAATGGGGGGATGGGTTTAGGCCTGGTTGGTTGGCAGTCCAAAAGGGGGGAATGGGTTATGAGCTGGTCTGGTAGCAGGCGGTGGGCTTGTGGGGGAGATTATTGGGTTTGAGACTGGTACCAATCCAGTCCTTAAACCCAAAACTTGTTTTTTAAAACAAATTAAACATAATTCAAATCAAATTAATTATTAAATTTTAAATTAGCCAATTTAAATTTAATAAAAAATAAAAAATTAAATTTTAGCTAATTTAAATTTAATTAAAAAAAAATAAATTACCCATATTAAAAAAACAAAAAAAATTAAATTACCCAAAACTTGTTTTTTTAATTTAAACCTAATTCAAATCAAACTAATTATTAAATTTAAAATTAGCTAATTTAAATTAATAAAAAAACAAAAAAATTAAATTTTAGTTAATTTAAATTTAATTAAAAAACAAAAAAATTAAATTACGTAAAGGGTATTTTGGTAAAACGTTTTTTAAAAGTGTTGTATTAAGCATTTTATAGGTGTTGTATTAAGTACCTATGTACTGTTTTTACTGGCCAAGAAACATAATCCAGATTTTTTGTTTCTTTTGGAGACCAAGAGTTCTGTTGATTTGATCTCTCGTAAATGTAGGAAGCTAGGTTTTAGTTCTTCTTTTGGTATAGATTCTGTGGGGGTAAGAGGAGGTTTGTAGATTGCTTGGAAGTCTTCATATGTTGTTACCATTTTGTATCCAAGTTTAAACTTACTTTTTATTTTGATCTCGGGAGTGGGGTTTTCTCCGTAGTATTTAGCAGGGATTTATGGCCATCCAGTATTAGGGCAACATAAACAAGTGTGGGTGGATATAACTTATGCTTTGTGTTCTTGATCGGAACCTGTTCTTGTACATAATTGGTGATTTAAATAAAATTTTGTGTTCGTCTGATAAGTTTCCATCTCTTTCGGGGAGTATTCCGAGGGCTTGCCATATGCAATCTTTGATCGACATATTTCTTGGGTAGGTCCTACTTTTACCTGTTAAATGGTACGAATGAAATCACCTATGAGCGTTTATATCTTGCTATGGCTACCATCAGTTGGTTATCTATGTTTCCTCAAGCTCGTGTTCTAAATCTTGGGATTCATGGTTCAAATCATGCTATGTTGCTTCTATCTGTTTATTCTTATCTTCCATATACACATCGGCCTTTCCGCTTTGAGGCTATGTGGCTTCGTCACCCACAGTGCCTACATGTCATAAAAGAGGCATGTATAAAGAGATTTAACAGAACACCTATGTTTATGGTGGTCCAAAAGAATAGGCACATGAAGTTTATTGTGAAACTGTGGAGTAAGAATCAATTTGGGAATCTTTCTCTTTCTATTTCGGATACCCAAAGACAATTACAACAAAATCAAGCTCTTTTGCCTCAGTCTGGTGCCATTATCATGGATACAACACATCGAGAGAAACTACGGTGGTTGTTGGAGTGTGAGGAGGTTTTTTGGGCACAAAAATCAAGAATTAAATGGTTGGAGTTGGGAGATCGTAACACCAAATTTTTTTCATGCCTCTACAGTAGTCAGACAAAATCATAATTTTGTCACCAGTTTGATGGATAATCATGGTAATTATACAACCGATCAGCATCAAATCAAAGGTCTTTTTGTGGAACATTTCAAGAATCTTTTTAAACATGATTTAGAGCTCAGTGGCTTCCCTCAGGAATATCCTTCAATCGAAAACATTTATGCTCACCTTAATGAAAATCAATTGTTTGGTCATAATAAGCCTTTTACAGCAAAAGAAGTCGCTAATGCTGTAATTCAACTTGGTCCATTAAAAGCACCTGACCGATGGGATTCAGGCGATTGTATATCAGAAGGCTTGGTATTTCATGAAACATGGAGTCACAGAAGCAACTTTGTCTTTCTTGAATAAGGGGGAACTTTTAACAAAAGTTAATCGTACATATATTGTGCTTATTCCAAAAAGGATGCATCCAAAAATGGTAAATGATTTTCGTCCCATCAGTTTGTGCAATGTGCTCTACAAGATTGTAGCTAAAACTATCACAAATCGTCTGAAATTGAGTATGTCAGATTTAGTGGGTTCTTTTCAGAAAGCCTTCATTCATGGTCGATCTATCACTTCTAACCTTGTGTTGGCCCAAGAAATTACTGACCACATTCAGAAACATAAAAAAGGGAAACAGTATTATGCAGTAGTGAAAATTGATATGAGTAAAGTTTATGACCGTAGAAGTTGGAGTTTTTTGTGTGTTGTTCTAAAGCGAATGAGGTTTCCTTCCTTCTAGATTGATTTACTCATGGATTGTCTCTTCAGTGTCATCATCTATCTTGGTCAATGAGGGTGTCACTGAATGGTTTCAGCCTAAATGTGGCCTTCGACAGGGAGATCCTTTATCACCATACCTTTTTAATCTATGTACAGAAGCCCTTTCTGTAACTTTCATCCAAGCTCAACATATCCATGCTATTAGGGGTATATCAGTTACTCCAGCAGCTCCAGAACTTACTCACCCATTTTTTTGTTGATGACTCGTTTTTCTTCCAAGATATAACGGTCGTTTCAAGCGCCCTCTTGAAATTAATTATGGATCAATATTGTTGTAGTTCTGGTCAACCCATTAATTTACAAAAATCGTCCATTACCTTTAGTCCTAATACTCCGGGATTGCTACAAAATCAAGTCATATCTGATTTGGGTTTACAAGTTACAAATAACTTTGGGAAGTATTTAGGGTGCACACCCCGATTTTGTACCCTTGTTATATGACATGCCATAAAATATCAAAACTTGTCAAAGGACTAACGGGTGTCAAGTTACAGGGTTTAAAATGCAAAAGAAAAGAATAATGCATAAACAGTGAATTGCAGGGGTCAAAGTGTCAAAAATGAAAAGGAAAAGGACCATTCCGCGGCCTACTCCCATTTAGGGCGCGGCACCCCCAAAGCCTATATAGGGTGCACACCCCGATTTTGTACCCTTGTTATATGACATGCCATAAAATATCAAAACTTGTCAAAGGACTAACGGGTGTCAAGTTACAGGGTTTAAAATGCAAAAGAAAAGAAGAATGCATAAACAGTGAATTGCAGGGATCAAAGTGTCAAAAATGAAAAGGAAAAGGACCATTCCGCGGCCTACTCCCATTTAGGGCGCGGCACCCCCAAAGCCTATAGGCAGCGCCCACAACCCTCCCAAACACTGGTGCAGTTGGCTTTTGGTGCAACTCTTTCAGCACGCGGTACAAGTTGTTGAAGCACAGAGCGATGATCCTTAACCACGAAGGAAGCCCGGATTTCAGTCTATAAATAAAGGCTCCCGGCATTGAAAAAAACATAGTTACACTTCGCAGTTTATGAAAATTCTCTCGAGCAAACGCTGAGGTTATTTCCCTTCTAACCTTGAAGCTCTGTCAAGCTACCAAATCTCTCCCTAAACACTAAAACTCTTCGGCCAAAGTGAACCCTAACTACCCAACTAGGTTTCCGTCCTATTTCACCGGTTCAAAAGAACCAAAAAGAGCAGTTTCCATACCCGAATCCAGACGTCAAATCCAACCGAAGCAAGTAGTTGCTCTATCTGATTTTAGACGCAAGCAAGCAAAAGCAAGCAGTTGTGTCGCCCGGATCCCGAGGTGAAAAACAACAAAAGGAGCAATTGCGCTACCCAAAACCCTGCAAAAGCCAAGCAAAAAGACTCCCTCTTCCTGAAGGACAGAGCGAGCGCACCCTAAAGCCTACCAGAAGGAAGTTTGGTACGTGATAAAACCATCACGCTTCAAGAGGTAGGTACTTTAAAGTTTATTTACTTTTTAACTTAAAAAAGTATTATTTAAAATAGTCATATATCACGAAATAAGCAGTTATGCTACCCAAAATTCTATAACAAATAACATTAAAATAAGTCGTTATTATGGTGATATTTTTATAAAATATATTTGCAACTCTAAAATAAGGCTGCTATAAGTTTGTATTTATTTCATTATATATGCATAATATATATTTTAAATGCTTTATTTAAATTGCTAATTTTATAAAACAGCATATTTAGCCAAAAAAAAAAACATATTTTGAGATCGAAAGGGCGAGTTGGGTGCCTAACCCCTTCCCAACTCGTAACTTAACCTCCAAACCCTTTTACAAATCTGGTTATTTTTTGTTTTTCTTTGTTTATCCTAAAAATAAAGATGGCGACTCTGTTATACATATTTTGAGTCCACAATTGAGGTCGGACGTATTCCACGCGCTTGAAAAGTTTTGAAATCACCTTGCTTTTCAGCAGCGGGAGAATCGGTTAAAAACGGAGCAATCATAGTGACGACTCTGTTGGGGATTTTATTGTTTTCTTTAAAACAAAAGAGGGCTAGACTCACGTTCTTTGAGATTATCAATATGCTTGTTTTTTTTTTCTATTGCATTTCTTTGGCTTCTTTTATGTATATAATTTTCAATCTTTCAAAAAAAAAAAAAAGCAACAACAAAAAAAAACTTCTTTTCTTTAATATCAATATGCTTGTTTTTTTTTCTTTTCTCTTTTATATTTCTTTGGCTTCTTGTATGTATATAATTTTCAATCTTGTAAAACAAAAATAAATAAACAAATCGTTTTGTTTTAAACAAAGGTCATTTTCTCAAAAAAAAAAAATCGTTTTTAAAAAAGATATATAATAAGTTAAAATAATAATAGTAATTTTGTTTTTCAAAAAAAAAAGTTTTTCAAAAAAACAAATTTGTTTTTCATTAAAAATATATGATAATAAAAATTTCGTTTTTCAAAAAAATATAGATAAAAAAGAGTAAAAGAAAAAAAAATGTTTAAAGGGGGTTTGTCCCAAAAGGAAAAAGAAACAATTTTATTACATTAGATGGACCAAAACGTTAAAAGAAAATTCAGAGGGGCTTAAATGACAAAAGGAAACAAAAGCTAGTAGTAAAGTGCATAAACTAACATGAACAACCAAGGGGCGCATCGCCCAAATTGATGTTGGACTGCGCCCACTTTTGCACAGCGCGGTGTGTTCCTTATTTTGAACAATTTTGTCCGATGTTGTGTCTATTTTATTCGTCGGATTGCTCATTTTTGCCGTTTGGTACTCTCATTTTTCTTGTTACTCCACATTTCAAAAAAATCATCAAAAACAAAAACAAAAAAAGTTTTCTTTCCTTTAATCCAGTGTTGTGTCTATATATATTGGGATCTTTGTTGTTTTCCTTTGGTACCACTAACAATTTTGCAGGGGCTGAAAAAGAAAAGAATTTATTATTTATCTTTTACTATCTTGAGAGGATTGTCCGGAGGTACGTAATCGTCACATTCCATTTCAGGGGTCCGCAAAAAAAGAGAGGGGGGGGGTTTCTAATAAAAAAATCATGTGTAATACTTAGTCCTCTTTTCTTTTCAAAAACAATCGTTTGTTTTCGCAAATATATATATATATATATATATATATATATATATATATATATATGATTTCGTTCTCTCCAAACAAGAAAGAAAAAATCTCTATCCTTTCAAATTCAAAAAAAAAAAAAAGATTAGCAAAATGAAATTTTTTCTGATAGAGTTGAACTACGATGACCTGAGCCTCGAAATGAGGAACGTAGGCAGCCTTCGGGTCTGTTCAAATGCTTTGATTTACTCTTTAAAAAAAGGTGTTTTCTATGTGTTTTCTTTTGTGTTCCCAAAACATGTAAAGACATAAAATCTCTTCACCATTATACTCAATTGTCACTAGTTGATAAGTGTATCGTTCACTCTCGATTTCAAAAACAAATTTCTGTAAGTCCTACTTCGAGATGTCGAGGTTTACCACTTCAAAAAAATTAAAAAAAAAGGAGACCGATAGGGAGCCAGGGAAGAAAAGAAAGCTGGGAAAGCCAAGAAGCCAAGAAAGCAGAAAAGTCTGGAAAGCCGGAAAATCCAGAAAAGTCAGGCGACTCAAGGATCATACGCAACAATTCAGGACCGAGGATTTCAAACCACCTAGGGGTATCTCTTTTGCTTATATTAATGTCTACAACCCATCCTTGCAGAGTATGCTCACTAATCCATTTGGTCTCAGTTATTCCAAAAGTCCAACCAAGTTCTCAAATCATGCTTTCCAAATGTATATATCTATATTCGGGTCTGGTAAATTCTTACTTCTCCTATATTAGCTTGTCGAGTCTTTTTCTTGGTTTTTGAGCTCCACCTATCGCTGAAGTGTCTGCTAAACAAAAATGAATGACAAGTCGACTCATGTAAAAACATGATAAAAATACACGAGTTGATAATGAGTCATTTAAAAATATGGACCCACAAACCATTAAAAATGTTGGTTCGATAAAGCAACCTTCTGTCTCAGTGAAATGTCATCTTCAACCAATTGCGACCGAGCCATTAGTAGCACATTGGGGACTTCCCATCATACACCAAAACCCTCCCAAATACCTAAACAAATTCACCATGTGCCAAAACCAACCTTGACCATACACCAAAACTCTTCCAAATACCTAAACAAATACACCATATACCAAAATCTAACCTTCTCTAAGATCCAGCTTCCCAAAACTGGGGCTGCTCCACCTTTATATATATATATATCCACGAAAAATGACCATCTTTTTCTCAAAAGGAGAGAGGACATTCCTCAAACTGTTCTTGTTATGATGCCCTGAAAGGTCAACAAAAAAAAGAAGAAAGAAGGGTAAAAAAAGAAAGAGAAAGGTTGAAAATTAAAAAAAAAAAGCCTATGCATAAAAAAAAGAGAAGAAAAAAAAGAAGCCTCTCCTGAGCAATTTCCTCAAAATCTCTCCCTTGCAACAAAAAATAACCAATCACTCTTTGACAACCCCATAACCCACAACCAAAGCCAAAAGCCTATCTCCCAATACTTACCAAGTCCAGAAACCAACTTCTCATCCAAACCCACAGCCTAAAAGGCCAGCCAATCGCTTCTGATCACCTTTCCGAAAATAACCAAATCCACAGCCCAAAATGCCTTTGAACCAGAGGCCAATCAAATCCTCAACCCTAAAGCTAATCCATCCCAAACACTTAAACATTATACCCTAACCTAGTTGCCATCTATAACTTTGTTTCAATCGGTTATAACGTGATCTGGGTCCAGGACAGAACTCCTTGCTAAAAGACATATAAAATCATCAAAAGATAAACATTAAGTAGGGTCCATAAAACTTGCGATACTCAGTGATAAACTCTGGATCATGACTCATCTTTTGTCCATTAGAGTCATCCTTTTTCTTTGAGCATATTCATTTATGTCTCTCTTAAAAATCTCTCAAAATCGAGTCTTTTTAGGGCTGTCCCCAATTAATCTCTTCAAAAACTTGTCTGTCTCATTTTACAAAATTTGGTTCATCGAGTCATCCCAGGGCTTCTCCCGCCAAACTCATTGGATAGATAAAGGCTCATCATCTCCAGAAACAGTTGTCTTTTCCATCTCTGCCTGAAGAAATGAAGAAGCTACGAAAGCTTGATCCCTCAAGAATAAGTGGTTTATATTCACATGCATTGAAAAACCGTCTCCCTATGAGGTAAAGGCTCGCTACGTTGAAAACCCGAAAGGGCGGTCTAGGCAAAAGTTAGAGCACAAAAAAAGAAGAAAAAAAGTGCTCCATACGAGACATCGATTAGTAGGACTCACTAATCCTGAATGAATTTGTTTCCTAAATGATGCACTAGTCAAAAGACTGAAAAGTAACCCTAAACTTCACTCACCTCCATCTCAAATATCACCATCAACTCCTATACTCATTGTTATTTCTCACTGTATCTTGATTTGCATTTGCTCATTCATTACATTAGGTTCTATACTTAGTGGCTAAATGGGCTGCGTACCAGTTAGCATGTCAACTTTGTATAGAACTTTACCTTTAGAATAGTTTTTAGACTTCACAGGTTTCGACAGAAGACTTCGGCTGAAGGCTTCACCAGTAGACTCTACCAACAGCCTTCACCAGTAGACCTTGTTAGCACTCGGACAACATGACGTGTCAAGTTTATCAGGATGTCCAACTCTAGTGGATTATTTAATTCAGCTATCTATGGTTTGAATTTGAATTAATCCATCATCATCATCAACTCCTGACTTCTAAGACACGCCTTTCCAGCTTTTTCGAAAAATGAAGACTTTCGCATCCTGAACATGACAGAGTAGGTTTACAGTCTGACACAAACAGACTATACCAACTACTACAGGTCTGCAACTCTATTTGTCGCCCATCTGCTAGTCCCAACACCTGCTCCTCTCCATACCCTAATCAATTCCAATTAGAGATGAAGTCAACAAAGCAGCTCCCTGCATTTAATGCTCCCAACCTAATAGTGTTGTTGCTCACTTCATCTTCTCTAACGGTCTCAAGAACGCTTTGATATAAATACTGCCATTGAAGACTAAAGAAAGTGTGTGTAAGTATGAATGCTCTGAATCTATTCAACAACATCAAGTCATCATACTCAGTGCATTCAAGAGATCATTAACTGATCAACGAAGTCCTCAACAACAATAAGAAGATCTGCATCAACTATTAATCATTTACTTCTTATTGTTGTACTCGTTACTATTCTTCTGCACCTTGAATATTCTGTTTCTCCAGATATTCAAATCCCCCACCCCCAAACACAAGTCAAATATTTTGTACACGATCCATTAGAGATTTCTGTAATATAACTAGTGGAAAATATAATGCACATTTAAATCCAAGGTTGACTGCTTTGGTGGGGGACGTAGCACTCTTTATAGTGCAAACCATCTCAAAACACATGTGTTCTTTACATTATGTTGCTTACTATTTTATATTGCCTTCGTCGTCTTAACTTATTCCTTTGAGCAGCAAACTTCAGTAATCAACCAAATCTACCGGTAATGCTTCACCAGCAGACTTAGTCTGTCTTCCTTGCAAGACTTCCGTTACTTCAATCTTTTCAATAGGTTGCAAGTACTTGTTTTAAGGAACTATTATGAAATTTTTTAAGTGATTACTAATCTATTCAACCCTACTTCTAGCTTAGTATTATGCCCTTTGGGACTAACAATTGGTATCAGAGATTAATTCTTCGAAAACAAGTTTTTCCAAGATTAACCTCTTGAGAGATAAAGATCCAATGGCACAAACACATTACATGCTACCTACATCAAATGTGAACCACGTCCCAATATTGGACGAAGGCCATTTCGATGTTTGGAAGGATAAGATAATGCGTCACATGAACTCTATTGACAACAGGTTATGGAAGTGCGTACTCAGAGGACGTCACATACCAATGAAGCCAAATCTTCTGGCTTCCATTGGTAGAAATCCTCCAAAAGTTCCAAAAGAAGAATCATAATGGACTGAGAACGAAAGAAAGCTAGTGGAGCTAGACATTAAAGTCATCAACATCATCACAAGCTCACTAGACACTGGCACCTATCAACAAGTGATCCGGTGTACAACTGCAAAAGAGATGTGGGAAGATCTTGTTGAATACTTGGAAGGAGGCCAAGATACAAGATACAAGATACAACAGGAAGTACACCTTCATCCAGTAATTCGACTCCTTCAAAAAGGATCCTAATGAAACCCTGAGACAAGCATACGATCACTTCAGCGATGTAATAAATAGTTGCTTTTCTCTTGGTAAAATTTATGGCAAGAAAGAAATGAACATGAGATTTATAGGCTCACTAGGCAGTCTTTGGTACATTAAGACTACCGCCATGAAAGAATCTAAAAACTTAAATGAAATGACTCTTCGTACTCTTTATGCAAGTTTAAAGGTTTATGAGCTCGAAGTTAGTCAAGCTCTAGAGTAGGATAAGCAGTTCAAAACTCTATTCTTGCCAGCCATGGTACAAGAAGCAATTTTAGTTGATGACAAACCCTCCACTTCCTCCAGTGAAAATGATTTTCTTTCTGATGAACAGTTTGCTATGTTTGTAAAACATTTTAAGAAATTTGCAAAATATGGAAGGAATGACACACACCAGTAGCCTTTTAGAAAGACTGCTGATGGCTCGTATAATAATGAGCTCATGTGTTATAACTGTAGGAAACCTGGTCATTTTGCATCTAAATGTCCGAAGCCAAAATTTGAAGCGTACCGAAAGAACATGGGAGGTTGATGCTTTTTGAGGGACTGCGTAAGAAACCTGGTCATTTGTGGCAGTATTTGGTGGGTTAGTGTTTGGCTAGGAAATTGGATCTGGAGGAACATGGGAGGTTGATGCTTTTTGAGGGACTACAGGGGGAGAGATTTTCTCACTATTGGGCTTTGGACCTTGTATGAGATTTTCTATTTGGCTTAGCAAGCGATCATTTCATGCATCCAGACTTTGGTCTAGCCACTGTTGCATAGCCGGAGTCGGAGCATACCCCGGAGCCCCTGTATCTGTACCCATAGCGAACTGTTCACTTTCTGCTGCCATACTGCTCGGATCTGTATCCTTTGAACTGATTCTACCCGTATATGATCTGATACTGATAACCTCTGATCTGATTATTGCACTTACTTTCCGTATCAACCGGCCAGTACTATCTCTACCTTTCCAAATTCGGGCCAGGTTTCTGAGGAAAATGGGTTTGGAGGTATCAGAAGGCTGGCTGAAGGCTTTCTGGGCTTGGAGTATAGCGTGCCTTTATTAGTATATTTTATTATTATTATTTATTTATTTCCATACAATTGACCGGATAAGCACTTGCTTTATTTTGACAGTCTCAGGACTTTTCCTGGAACAATGGATTCTTTTTCCAGAATATAGGACCAACATATTCCACCCGCATTTCGACTCCCCAAGATCGGATTGATCCCAGGTGAAGGGCATATACTCTTTCCAGGATCCACCATTCAAAATGATTTAGGTCGAGCATCAGAGAATAATAAATCAGCCCCTGTGTATTTTTTTTTCTTGCGCATTTTTTTTGACTTGCGCATTTTTCATTCATATTTTTTTTTATACTTTTCCTCTATTTTTTTATCATTTTGTTTCACATGGGCTGACCCATGATTCAAAGATGCAAAAACCGATCGGTCTTTGAAATGTCCTGAGAATCTATATGTATTCTAACGATGGATTATGCAGGGGTAGGCTGGCCATGGTGTAGGGTAGCAGTTCGGAATATATTTACATGCGTGCGCGTGTGTGCGGTATCTAAAAAGCAGTAAAATCTTCTTCTTTTTTTCAGATATGAAACAGAAAATAAAACAGATATGGCATGTCTTGCTGTTATTTGTGGATTTTCTCGGCTTTTTAACATATTTTATCTCCTGATGAGAAGCTTGGGGGTAACGGATGGGATCGCAATGGTGCTCTTGACTTTCACTCATGTATCTCAGCCTCGGGTTTATCTGATTTGGGCTTTTTGGGCAGCAATTATACATGGTGGAATTCTCGAGATGGGAATGCTTCTATTTTCCAACGTATTGACCGCATCCTTTGTAATGTCAACTGGCAACAATTTTTTCATTCCTCTTCAATCCGTCATTTGGGGCGTACTTGTTCGGATCATGCTCCTTTGCTTCTTTCTATAATCAAGGATAGGCCTACCCATTCTACCAATTTCAGATTTCTCAATATTTGGGCTTCATATCATTCATTTCATTCTTTGATTGAATCTACTTGGCAGCAGCAGATTATTGGTCAGCCTATGAATGTCTTTGCTAAAAAGCTGAATGCTTGCAAACATGCTTTGAAAAAATGGAATAAGGAGGTCTTTGGTAATTTTTCACATAATGTCAGTAGAGCTGAAGATGAAGTTCAACGCCTTGAGTTTCTATTTGAATCTTCCGGTAGTACTGTTGATCGGGTTGCGCTGAATAGGGCTAATGCTCAGCTTCAGCATGCCCTTAAGATTGAGGAATCTTTTTGGCGTCAAAAGGCTAGATTGAAATGGCTCAAAGAGGGAGAAGGAAATAATAAGCTTTTTCATGTGGCTGTCTCTCAGACTCGTCGCAAGCTGCATATTCACTTCATTTTTTATTCTAATAGTAGTGAGTTTACCAATGAGGCTGATATAAAAAATCTGGCTGTGTCTCACTTTCAATCTTATCTTCAGGCCTCTCCCACGGTAGATAATGACCTGATTTTTAACATCCCCCGGCTAGTTTCTGATCAGTGGAACAACATGCTTATTGCCCCCCCTCTATGGATGAAGTGAAGAACACAGTTTTCTCTATGGATGGTGATTCTGCTGCAGGCCCAGATGGTTTTTCTGGCAAATTTTATACTCTCTGTTGGGATATTATTGGCTTGGATTTCTATAATGCTATTCTGGATTTTTTCTCTGGCTTCTCTCTGCCCAAAAGTTGGTCGAGCACTCTCATTATTACCATTCCTAAGATGGATCATCCTACTTCCTTTGGCGATTTTAGACCAATTAGTCTTTGCAACTTCAATAATAAGGTGCTATCTAAAATCTTAGCTTCCCGTCTTGCTTCTATCCTCCCGTCGATTATCTCGACCAATCAAAGTGGTTTTGTGAAGGGTCGTATTATTCAAGACAACATTCTCCTAGCTCAAGAGCTTATGACTCATTTGGGGAAGAAAATATCTGGTTCTAATTTGATTTTGAAGCTGGATATGGCAAAGGCCTTTGACAGAACTAATTGGTTTTTCCTTATCAAAGTGTTGCGCTAATTTGGCTTTTGTGAAGAATATATTGATATGATCTGGAGGCTAATTTCAGAAAATTGGTTTTCTGTTTTGGTTAATGGCTCCCCTTCTGGTTTCTTTAATTATTCGAGGGGTCTTAGGCAAGGGGATCCTTTATCTCCCGCTCTTTTCATCATTGCTGCTGAGGTTTTAAGTCGAGGCCTTAATGATCTTCATTCAACTCATCAACATGTGGCTTTCTCTTCTGCTAGTGGATGTCCTATTGTGTCTCATCTAGCTTTTGTCGATGATCTTATCATCTTTTGCAATGGTAGCTCTACCTCTATCTCCAAACACAAACACTTGTTGTCTAGCTATGAGCAATGTTCGGGCCAAAGTATTAACGAAAATAAGGGCAGCTTTACGGTTGCTCTCAATCTGTCCCCTCATCATATTAACCGCATTTCGGCTTCCTTGGGTTATGTTAAAAAAGATTTCCCTCTGGTTTATCTTGGATGTCCATTATTCTGTGGCCGTAAATTGAAGAAATATTTCGATCCTTTGCTTTTGAAGCTTCAATCTCGTATTAATTCTTGGGCTGGGAATTTCCTTTCCATGGATGGCTGGATTATTCTTATAAATCATGACTTGGTCTCTATCACTACCTATCTTTTAGCTGCTTTGGACCCTCCAAAATCTGTCATCCATTCTCTTAACAGAACTCTCTCCAACTTCTTTTGGGGGCAATTGGAGGGAAAGAATAAATCTCATTGGATCTCCTGGTCTCAGTGTTGCAATCTAGTTTCAGAAGGTGGAGTAGGAATTCGTGCTTTATCTGACATTACTCGAGCTTATTCTGCCAGCATCTGGTGGCGTTTTAGGACCCAAGATTCTTTGTGGTCTCGGTTCTTTACAGCCAAATATTGTTCTCGCGCTCATCCGACCCAAGTGTTATCTAAGGGCTCTCATATTTGGTGTCGTATGATGGATATTCGGCCTTTTGTTGAATTGCATCTTAAATGGTTAGTGGGTCGTGGCCTTTGCTCTCCTTGGTTCGACAATTGGCTAGATGGTGGCCCTATATCTAACCCATCCATTATTTCGGTTGAGCAGGTCAGGGATCTTTTCGATAATTCTTCTCATCTTCTGCCCGCTGTTGCTTCAGTCATTCATGGTCCTGATCTTCAACGTACCTCTAATCAGACTCCTTACATCTCTGATCATGAGGATACTCCTTGCTGGATTCTTTCTTCGAATGGTCGGTTCTCTATTTCTTCAGCTTGGCAGAATCTCAGATCTCCTTCGCAAATCCTTTTTTCTACCAAATTCTATTGGCATCGAGCGGTTCCTCGGCAGATAAGTGTCTTCATTTGGCGCTTAGTTTGCCGATAGATGAAGCCCTCACCAAAAAAGGTCTCTTCATTGTTTCGAAATGCCAATGTTGTGCCTCTGGTAGCTCTGAAACTTTTCTCCATGTTTTTCTTCATGGCCCGACTGCTCATCAGATCTGGATGTGGTTTAGCTCTAAATATGGGGTTAAACATTGTGCTCTTTCTCTCCATCAATGCTGCTTGGGCTGGTGGCTTCAGTCCAAACTTCCTCTCTCCCATATTCTCATTCCATTGTTGATTCTTTGGCACATTTGGATGAATCGAAACTCCCTCCAATATGATGGCCATGGTAAATCTCCCTCTCAGCTCATTTCCTTTATTCAGGCTGATCTTGCATCTATTCTTGCTGCCCGTAATTCTCAACAGAATTCGGTTTATTTTCGTAATAAAATTCAGTTGATCCACTGGTCTAAACCTTCTTCCTCTGTCAAACTTAATGTTGATGGTGCTTCTCGAGGAAATCCCGGCCATAGTGGTGGAGGTGGAGTTGTTCGTAATAGTCGGGGGGATTTTATTTTTGCTTTTTCCTCTTTCTATGGTGATGCTTCTAACATTGTTGCTGAGGCTAAGGCGTTACTTCAGGGTGTTTGTTGGCTTAGAGATTCTGGATTTCGGGGAGCTTCTATTGAAATGGATTCTAAAGTTCTTGTTGATGCTATTACTAAGGGTCACAAAATTCCTTGGTCTTGCTGGTCTTCTATTTGGCAGGTTTTGGATATTCAGAAGAATATGGATCTCAGTTTCAGTCATTGCTTCCGTCAAGCTAATAGTGTTGCGGATCTGCTTGCTAATTTGGGATGTGATTCCAAGACTTCTACTCATTTTAATGATCTTGCTGAGCTTCCTTCTCGTATCCGTGGTTCTGTCATTTTAGATAAGTATGGGACTCCAAATATTAGACTTGTTCATTAGTTTTGATTTTTCCATTGTCTTTTTTGCTTTGTATCTCCTTTCCGAGGTAAGGCTCCTTTGTCCCCCCTTTTATTGGGTAAGGCTGGTTGTCCCCCTTAAGTTTGTATTTTTTTTCCAATATTAATAAAATCTAGCAGGTACCGCCCTGTTTCCCAAAAAAAAAAAAGCGCAAGCAAGCAAGCCAATCACATTAAGAAATAGAAAGAAAAGGGGGGAATCTATCTATTCCTATTAATTACAAATTGGTCATAATCCCCAAAATAAAATGATAGAATGAATGCAAATATATACATATTTTGCAGAATAAAAGGAAAATAATATACAGGACAAAATAATAATACAGAGCTGAAAGTGAAGCAATATTAAAAATAAAGCTCTGGCCCTTTTATTGTGCTGCCCGTAAATTTATTGCATATAAAATATTGCATATATTTTTTTTGCAAATTTTTTTTGATGTATATATATATTTTTTTGAAAAATACATATTTTTAAACATACCTGTAACAGTTACTGAAAGGAAACTGCTGCAAGATGGAGGATCATATCCACAAATATAGGCACAGATGTATAGGAATGCAATATTCAAATGCATAAATTAATATAACAAACATACTTTAGCCAGAAACAAAGAAAAACAAAAAAAAAATTATGAGTCTAACCCTCCATTTTTATTAAAAATAAAAACGATCTCCCCAGCAGAGTCGCCACTGTGGGTTCCGGGAGCGCCGCGCCCGCGCCTTGGATAGGTGCAGCGTGCGGATGCGGGACACCACTGCTCTCATTCCATCCTCCCTTGTTTAGGGGAAGACAAAATTAAAAGTGCGAGAGAAGTGCTGTCTAAAATAACGCGTTTGAATAGACCTCGGTAACTTCAGTGAATTTTTGGTCCAATATGGGAGCTTTGGGTTTCCTATGTCAAGTTATCCCTTTTTTAGGGGATACCAGGATATAGGAATACATCACCCTTTCATTCCCATTATCCCTTTTTTAGGGGAAACGAAAAAGTGCAAGAAAGGATGTTGCGTGGCCCCACTATGGATTTTATGGCCTATTTCGGATCACTATGAGTGCTTTGGGTTTTCTACATCAAGTTATCCTTTTTTAGGGGATACCAGGATATAGGAATACATCACCCTTTCATTCTCATTCTCCCTTTTTAGGGGAAAACGAAAAAGTGCAAGAAAGGAGTGTTGCGACGCCCCACTTGATCCAAAATGTTTTATAGAGTCACCATCTTTATTTTAAGGAATAAATAAAGAAAAACCAAAAAGAAAAAAAGAAAAACCAGAGATTGCAAAAATGGGTTCGGAGGCTAAGTTACGAGTTGGGAAGGTGCTAGGCACCCAACTCGTCCTTTCGGTCTCAAAAGCGGTTTTTTGCTAAAGTATGCTTTTTGTTATATTTATTTAGCAAATAAATAAAGCATTAACTACCTACAAATACATCCATATTTACATTATTTACAGACTTGCAGCCGTCTCCTTCCAATAATTTACAAATACATTTAAAAATATTTGGCCATAATAATGGCTCTTTTTAATGCTATTTTTAAAAATAATCTGGGCAGCACAACAGCTTATATTTTTACATTGGGCCGGATGAAAAGTAGCTTTTTTAATAAATAAACTCTTAAAGGCTCACCTTTAAGAGCGTTGGTGTGCTCGCCTCGTCCGGAGGAGGGAGTCTTTTTTGTTTGCTTTGCGCCGCGGCGAGTAACGGCTTGCAAGAGTTGCTTTTGGGACCCGTAAAACGGGCGGAGCAACGACTTCCTTTTTGACACTTACTTGCTTGCTGCTGGTGGAATTTGGGTAGAACAAGGGCTTATTTCTGGCTAATTTGGCCTTTTTACTCGGGCAGAGCAATGGCTCTTTTCGAGGTTTTTGGAACGGGGAAATAGGGTGAATACCTAACTAGAGGGCTAGGGATCACTTTGACCGGTTGGTTTTGTGTTTAGAGGAGGTTTGACAGAGTTTCGAGGCTTTATAGGAAGGGGAAATCACTCTCACTCACTGATCGCTCGTTGCGTAAAAATAACGTAGAGTTTCTTCGGGCTTCAAGCCTTTGTGAATTGTGTCCCTGAAAGTGAGGTCGAGCACTGATATTTATAGTTGGATTTGTGCTTCATCAGCTTATACCGCGCGCTTGATAATTTGCACAATGTGTTAACTCGGGAAGCACTGTTTGGGACTCTGGCGTGGCCTAACGGCACTCTGGGCGCGACACCAGGCATGGTGGGCACGGCGCAAACTGTTGATTTTCCTTCAATTTTTGACATTTCACCCCCATGCAGTTCACTATTCATGCATCCTACTTTTCCTTTTGCATTTTCAACCCTGTAACTTGACATTTGTTAAGTTTAAACAGTTCTTGATATCACATGTCATAGTTACATACCAGGGGTACGAAATTGGGGTGTCTACAGAGCCCCTCAACGATGGAGTCTACGAGTAACCCGGCTTCTCGAGTAGGCGAACATCGTTGATAAGAAATAGACTCCCAATTTCGTGCAATTATAGATGGGAGAAATGCAACGAGTAGCGATTATAATGCAATAGTTTATAATGCTAATCAAACCTCCATATCCTAGACATATTTAGTCGGTTATAGCGAGGTTATCGTAGTTTTTAAGCAGATATGCAAATTAAATGCTCTAATGGTCGGACCTAATGTAGGCGTCTCACGTATCCCTTAATAAAGGAAATCGAGACCAAGCGTAGTTCGGACCTAGCGAGAACAAGCATCTTTGCGGCAGCTAACAAACAAGTCTTTGCGATGGTCGTGTCTCACGAAATAAATTTGCCTCACGTATCCTTATCCAAGGAATCAGACCAAACATAGTTCACCTCTACTGGGGATCAAGTATTGTGCGAAAAGATAGTTGTAATATCCATTGCAACCTAGTGAAAATAATGCACATCAAAATGCAATATCCATTGCATTAACGCAGAAACAGATGCAATATCCATTGCATCGTCGAAAACCCAAATGCAATATTCATTGCATTACCGCAGAAACAGATGCAATATCCATTGCATCTCGACACCAAGCAAATATCCATTGCGTCGCCACAAACAATGCAATATCCATTGCATTATCGCAGAAAACAGATGCAATATCCATTGCATCGCAACACTAAACACAATATCCATTGCGTTATTGCAGAAAACAGATGCAATATCCATTGCATCGCAACACTAAACGCAATATCCATTGCGTCGCCACAAAACTTAATGCAATATCCATTGCATTAACGTAGAAAACAGATGCAATATCCATTGCATCGCAACACTAAACGCAATATCCATTGCGTCGCCACAAAACTTAATGCAATATCCATTGCATTAATGCAAAAAACAAATGCAATATCCATTGCATCGCAGCACTAAACGCAATATCCATTGCGTCGCCACAAAACTTAATGCAATATCCATTGCATTATCGCAGAAAATAGATGCAATATCCATTGCATCGTAACGCTAAATGTGATATCCATCGTATCACCAAAAAGATGGATGCAATATCCATTGCATCGCAATGCTAAATGCGATATCCATCGCATCACCAAAAAGACGGATGCAATATCCATTGCATCGCAACACTAAATGCGATATCCATCGCATCACCAAAAAGACGGATGCAATATCCATTGCATCACAACGCTAAATGCGATATCCATCGCATTACCAAAAAGACGGATGCAATATCCATTGCATCGCAACGCTAAATGCGATATCCATCGCATTACCAAAAAAGACAAATGCAATATCCATTGCATTGCAACGCTAAATGCGATATCCATCGCATTACCAAAAAGACGAATGCAATATCCATTACATCGCAACGCTAAATGCGATATCCATCGCATTACCAAAAAGACGGATGCAATATCCATTGCACCGCAACGCTAGATGCGATATCCATCGCATTACCAAAACAAGTTTTCCCCAAAGATAGGAAAATGATCTTTGCTTAAAAGCGAGCTTTCCCCGCAAAGATAGGAAAGTGATCGCCGTTTAAACGTGTTTTCCCCAAAGATAGGGAAATCGATGTCTTTGCTTTAAAAGCGGGCTTTCCGGCGCCAAAAAGCGGGCTTTCCCCGCTGACATAGGAAAGCGTCTTCGCTTTTAAAACGCGCTTTCCCCAGCATAGGGAAAGAGATGCAATCTTTAAAAATGTGCTTTCCTCAGCATAAGGAAAGCGATCTTTTGTCTTTGCATTTAACGTTATTTTTGCCATCGTTATTGTCTTTGCATTCTGCATGCATTGTTGCATTTCTTTGCATTTCGCTACTATTTACTCGCTGCGGCGCTTGCCGCATTCTTTGCGCGACTTCTGGCGCTATTGTCGGCTTTGCGCTGACCGCCATTTTGTTGCTTTGCGACAATAGATTCTTCGCCTATGACTGGCCGCTTCTGCGCCTTGCGACCGCCAATTTTCTTTCTTGCGTCGTTGTCGGCTTTTTTATCTTTGGGCGCCATGCCGCTTTTTCTTTGTTGTCGCTTTTTGGGGATTTTTTTTTTCTTTGTTGTATTTCCGGCCTTTGCTAGAAAATCTTCCCCTTTTTGTTGCTGCAATTTCCGGCCTTAGCTGGAAATTTTCTTCCTTGCCGCTGCACTTTTTGGCTTCAGCTGGAAAATTCTCCTTTTGCTGCTATTTTCGGCTTTGGCTGGAAATTTTTCTTTTGATGCATTTTCCGGTCTTAGCTGGAAAATTTTCTTTTGCTGCTATTTTCGGCTTTAGCTGGAAAATTTTCTCCTTTTGTCGTCAAGATTCCGGCTAATTTTAGTCGAAAATTTTCTTTTTAAATGCTTCTTTGCATTTCCTTTAGTCGGAAAATTTTCTTTTTACTACTTGCACATATATTTCTCATGCTGCTCATTGCCTCTTTTTTTTTTCTTTATGCACACATATTTTTTTTTGTTCTCGCATTTTTTTTACATGCTTTGCATTTATTTTTTCTTTTCATACTTTGTATTTTTTTTCTCTTTTGCATACTTTGCATTTTTTCTTTTGCATGCTTTGCATTTTTTTTGTTTTTATTGCATGCTTTGCATTTTTTCTTTATTGCATGCTTTACATTTTTTTAATTGCATGCTTACCTTTGCTGTTGATTTTTCTGGCTTTTCTGCCCATTTGGTGGCTGACCTGCTAGGGATATGGATTTTACTCTGCTTTCAAAATGCGTTTCCCCCAGCATAGGGAAAACGATGCAATCTTTTTTTTTAAAATGTGCTTATCCCAGCATCGAAGAAGCGATGTAGATTTTTAAAATGGGCTCATCCCAGTATAGGAGAAACAATGCAGATTTTTAAAATGGGCTCATCCCAGCATAGGAGAAGCGATGTAGATTTTTTTTTTAAAAAAATACGCTTATCCCAGAATAGGAAAAGTGGTGCTGCTTTTTTCAAAAATGTGTTTATCCAAGCATAGGAAAACGGTGCGGATTTATGAAGTGTTGTAGCAGAATGTTGTCGATGATTTACTTATGTAGCTTTTGATGATGCTGCTGAGGATCTTTGGAGGTGGTCCTTGGCGAGATGCTGGTAGAACATTTATAGGCCGATGCGGCAGAAGACCTGAGAAGATGCAGTAGAAAGATGCAAGCATGTGAATGACACTTTTTTTAAAAAACTTTTGAATGTGCATGTGTGTCGTCCGTTTCTTAAACATGTTAAGACAAGATAAGCCAAGGTGATGGAAATGTAATATAAAAGCTTGAGATGTGGCTTCTAGTTGGCTTTGAAGGGTTATGAGTATAAGAGTTGATTGTGATATTTGAGATGAAGGTGGGTGAAGTTCAGGGTTGCTTTTCAGTCTTTTGACTAGTGCATCATTCAAAAAAAGGAATTCGATCAGGACTAGTGAGCTCTACTAATTGATGCCTCGGAGGGACCACTTTTTTTTCTTTCCTTTTTTTTCTTTCCTTTTTGTTCTTTCTCTTTTTTTTTCCCTTTTGCGCTCTAATTTTTGCCTAGGCCGCCCTTTTGGGTTTTCAACCTAGCGAGCTTTTACCTTATAGGGAGCCAGTCTTTCAATGCATGACTCGATTTGGAGAGACTTTTCGTGGGAGACAGAAATGAGTATGCTCAAAGAAAAAGGGATGACTTTAATGGACAAAAGAAAAGTCATGATCCAGAGTTTATCGCCAAGTATCACAGGTTTTATGGACCCTACTTAACATTTATCTTTTGATAATTTTATGTGTCTTTAGCAAAGAGTTCTATCCTGGACCCAGATCATGTTATAACCGATTGAAACAGAGCTACAAGTGGCAACTAGGTTAGGGTATAGTGTTTAAGTATTTGGGATGGATTTGGCTTTAGGGTTTAGGATCTGATTGGCCTCCTGCTTAAAGGAATTTTGGGATGTGGACTTGGTTATTTTTGGAAAGGCAATCGCAAACCTATCATTGGCTGGCCTTTTAAGCTGTGGGTTTTGGATGAGAATTTGGTTTCTTGATCTGGGGAGATCGGCTTTTGGCTTTGGTTATGGGTCATGGGGTTGTCCAAGAGTGATTGATATTTTTCTTTTGTTGCGAGAGAGAAATTTTGAGGAAATTGCTCAGGAGAGGCTCTCTTTTTTTTTCTTTTTTTTCTCACTTTTTTTTCTTTGCGAGAGGGAAATTTCTCTTTTTTTTTTCTTTTTTTTTGACCTCCCGGAGCAATTTGGGAGAGTGTTTGAAGAGATACTCGTCTTCTCTTTTCTTGGGATAAAAAAAGATTGTCACTCTTGGTGGATATATATAAGGGTGGAGCAGCCCCAGTTTTGAGAAGCTGGATCTTAGAGATGGTTAGGCTTTGGCAGGTGGTGGATTTGTTCAGGTATTTGGAAGAGGTTGGGTGTATGGTTGGAAGCCCCTAGTGTGCCATTTAATAGCTCGGCCGCAATGGGTCGAAGATAACATTTTACCAAGACAGAAGGTTTCTTTATCGAACAAAGATTTTTAATGGTTTGTGGGCCCATATTTTTGAAATGACTCATCACCAACTCGTGCAGTTTTATCATGTTTTTTCATGCGTTAACTCGTCAACTTTTTTTTACAACAGATACTTTGGCGATAGATGGTGCTCAGAGATCAAGAAGAAGATTCAACAAGCTAATAAGAATTTACCAGATTCGAATATAGATAAATACCTTTGGAAAACTCGATTTGAGGACTTGGTTGGATTTTCAAAATAACAAAGACCAAATGGATTCATGAGCATACTCTGCAAGGATAAGCTGTAGGCATCAATATAGGCAAAAGAGATACCCCTGGGTTTGAAAAGCCCCTAGTCTTGAATTGTTGCGTATGACCTTTGAGTTGCTTGGCTTTTCTGGATTTCCCAGCTTTCCAGACTTTTCTGCTTTCTTGGCTGCCCCAGCTTCCTTTTCTTCTCTGGCTCCCTTTTTTTTTCTTCTAGTTTTCATTTTTTTTTTGTTTTTTGTTTTTTGTTTTTTTTGAAGTAGTAGCCCCTGATATCTCGAAGTTGGACTTTACTGATTTTTTTTTTAAATCGAGAGCGACCGATGCACTAATCAACTAGTGATGCATTTATGAAAGGTTAAGAGGGCAGATGCATTTGGAGATGGTAATTGAGAATAATGGTGAGGGGATTTCCTGTCTTTTCATGTTTTGGGAAACAAAAGAAACACATAGAAAATATTTCCCTTTTTTTAATTATCATATATATATATATATATATATATATATATATATATATATATATATATATATATATATATATATATATATAAATGATCCTTCATTTTTTTTATCTTTGAAATGAGATGTAATGCTTACGTACCTCTGGACAATCATTTCAGGAGAATAAATGATAGTAGTCAAACTTTCTATTTTCGGCCCCTGCAAAATTGTTAGTGGTACCAAAGAAAACAACAAAGATCCAAACATCTATGAAAACTGACGCTGAATTGAAAAAGAGTTGCTTCTTGGAGATTTTATTTGACAAAAGGAAATTCAAAGGTAAAAAGGATCTTTGGAGGTGTGTACACAAGGGTATTCTAGGGTA
This sequence comes from Codonopsis lanceolata, assembly GCA_013146195.2. Taxonomy (NCBI): domain Eukaryota; kingdom Viridiplantae; phylum Streptophyta; class Magnoliopsida; order Asterales; family Campanulaceae; genus Codonopsis; species Codonopsis lanceolata. The sequence continues at coordinate 148,632,169 of CM028377.1, forward strand.
TATTTTGTAGGTGCGGCTTCTCAATGATTTGCCCATCAATAAGATCTTGGATGGCACTTCTGAGTAGGGGTGTAAGTGGTTCGGTTTGGTTTATGCGAAAACCACAAACCGAACCGCCTCCTAGTGGTTCCAAAAATCTCAAACCGAACCGAACCGAGTAAGACTTGGAACCGAACCGAACCACTTGGTTTGGTTCGGTTTTGTGGTTTAAATAAATTATTTTTAATGAAATTAACCAACATTAAAAATAATAATAAAAATAATATTTTAATTTGGAATTAACATCAAAATTAGGAAATAATCTACTAACAACAAATTATCATAAATAAAACAATACAAATTCTAAAATAAACACAAACAATGAAAGAAATAATAGTTCTCCAATAATCAAGATTTTGTTTGGTTTAATATATATATATATATATATATATATATATATATATATATATATATATATAATGGATAAATCAAAGGTTCAAAATCGTTAATAAATGTAATATAATATATATTATATAATAAATAAATAAAAATATATAGGGTGGTTTGGTTCGGTTCGGTTTGGTTTGGTTCGATACCAAAAACCATGAACCGAACCGAACAGCGTGGTTTTCCAATTCTTGAAACCGAAACCGAACCGTCTTCGACCAAAACCGAACCAAACCGACTGGTTTGGTTTGGTTTGGTTCGGTTCCGTGGTTTGGTGGTTCCGATTTACACCCCTACTTCTGAGCTTATAACACTTATAAGTGGGATGGCCACTGCTACGATGATACTCGCAATACTGAGAATGGTCTCATGTGTCTGATAACTTTTGTGGAGGTCGCTAATTCTCCATTGGTTTCAGAACCTCTTGTGTCATTAAGCCTTGGAAAATCAGGAACATTGGGGCATTCAGTTCATCGTAATGCCTTCTTTTTGCTTGGTAAGGTCCTATGATGCTCTTGTTGGTATTGCTGCTTCCTTCAACATAATGGGCAGATTCATCTTTCTCATAGGACCATGGCACATTACTGTACTTACCAGGTGGAATTCTCTCAACCACGTTGACTTCTTCCTAAGATTCTTCGTCTGATTCAAAGTTACAGAGTGAAATTGGGGGTGTATGTGTATCAATTTCTAAGGATCCCGTGCGTATTTCTTCATCAATACGATTTCCTATTTCAACAATGGTATTAAAATTACCATAGGGAAGATACCTCATACGTTCAAGATAAATTGGCTGTAGGTTTTTTTATAAACAATCGAACTGATTCAAAAGGATCAGGTCTGTCTAAAGTTTGGGCGACTGTATTCTTCCATATGGCTGCAAATTCTGCGAATGTTTCATTTTCTTTTTGGGTGCATGCCTCAAGTTCCCTTTTATTTTCAGTGATGGTATTGTCTTTGTATCTTTCTAGGAACCCTTCTACTATTTGGTCCCAAGTGCACATGGTGTTATCATCTGCTAGCATTAACCATTGTTTAGCAGCCCCTATCAAGGTAAGGTGAAAATTTGAGGTCATGGCTTCGAAACTAGCCCCTTGTGATTACATGCCAGTAGAGTAAGATTTTAGGTGGGAGATAGGGCATCCAGTCCCATCGAATTTTTCTATGTCGTGCATTTTGAAACTTGAGGGTAGTATGGCTGAAGGTTTTAGTGTTAATGCCCGCGTATAAAATTTTTCTTTGTCCAGAAATTTGAGCATCATACTTTGCAATTTTTCCATGTCAGCCTCCATTTTGGTGGGCGGGGGAGTTGGGTTTTGCTACATGCCGCGTGATTAGGAAGGCAAGTTAATTTCTGCTGAGATGTCCGTAAGGATTTTGGGTTGATATGGAGTTTGATAGATTTGGATTTTGGATAAGATTTGGGTCGATTTCTGGCCGGCGGCTATCATGGCTCGCTTATGGCCAGATCATTAGGAGGTAAATAAGTGGTAACTTGGCCTGACGAGTTATAGCTTCTTGGGTTCATATACGGGCTTTTTGGAGCGGGTTGCTGATGGGAAAAGGAAGGTTATTTGGACTCTGGGGAATATTGGTGCTTGGGAAAGGGTATGGAGGATAAAGTAGAAAAGGATTGATATTTGGATAATAGGGATTTGGTGGAGGATTTGGATTTGGGGTAGTGGAAGTATTTGGTGGGTTAGTGTTTGGTTGGGAAATTGGATCTGGAGGAACATGAAAGGTTGATGCTTTTTGAGGGACTGTAGGGGGAGAGATTTTCTCACTACTGGGCTTTGGACCTTGTATGAGATTTGCTATTTGGCTTAGCAAGCAATCATTTCGTGCATCCGCATTTCTGGTCTAGCCATCCTGCATAGCCGAGCCTGAGCATACCTCCGAGCCCCAGATTCTGTACTCCATAGTGGATCGCCACTTTCGCCGCCATACCGCTTGATTCGATCCTTTGAACTCGATTCTACCCTTATATGATCTCGACATCGATAACCTCTCGATTCGATCATTGCACTTACTTTCTCCGTGATCAACCGCCAAGATTTCTCTCGCTTTTCCAAATTCGGCCAAGCTTCGAGGAAAATGGGTTTGGAGGTATCAGAAAGCTGGTTGAAGGCTTTCTGGGCTTGGAGTGCAACGTGCCTTTATTAGTTTTTATTATTATTATTATTATTATTTATTTATTTCCCTGCAATTGACCGGATAAGCACTTGTTTTATTTTGACAGTCTCAGGACTTTTCCTGGAACAGTGGATTCTTTTTCCAGAGTATAGGACCAACATATTCCACCTACCTTTCGACTCCCCAAGATCGGACCGATCCCAGGCGAAGGGCCTATACTCTTTTCAGGATCCACCATTCGAAATGATCTAGGTTGAGCATCAGAGAATAATAAATCAGCCCCTGTGTAGTTTTTTTTTTCTTGCGCATTTTTTTTTTGACTTGCGCATTTTTCATTCATATTTGTTTTTTACTTTTCCTCTCTTTTTTATCATTTTTTTTTCACAGGAGCTGACCCACAATTCAAAGATGCAAAAACCGATCGGTCTTTGAAGTGTCATAAGAATCTATATGCATTCTAATGATGGCTTATGCATGGGGTAGGCTGGCCATGGTGTAGGGTAGCAGTTCAGAATATATTTACATGTGTGCGTGTGTGTGCGGTATCTAAAAAGCAGTAAAATCTTTTTTTTTTCAGATATGAAACAGAAAATAAAACAGATATGGCTTGTCTTATTGTTATTTGTGGATTTTCTCGGCTTTTTTTTTTTAGTTTGAGCGCAAGCAAGCAAGCCAATCACATTAAGAAATAGAAAGAAAAGCGGGGAATCTATCTATTCCTATTAATTACAAATTGGTCTCAGTCCCCAAAATAAAATGACAGAATGAATGCAAATATATACATATTTTGCAGAATAAAAGGAAAATAATATACAGGACAAAATAATAATACAGAGCTGAAAGTGAAGCAATATTAAAAATAAAGCTCCGGCCCTTTTATTGTGCTGCCCGGAAATTTATTACATATAAAATATTGCTTTTTTTTTTGCAAATTTTTTTTGATTTATATTTTTTAAAAAATACATATTTTTAAACATACCAGAATGCCATCGAAAGGAACCGCTGGCAAGATGGAGGTTCATATCCACAAATATAGGCACGGATGTATAGGAACGCAATATTCAAATGCATAAATTAATATAACAAACATACTTTAGCCAGAAACAAAGAAAAACAAAAAAAAAGTTTTTTTTTTCATGAGTCTAGCCTTCCATTTTTATTTAAAATAAAAACGATCTCCCAAAGAGTCGCCATCCGTAAGTTCTCAGATCGCGCCGCTCCCGCGCGCCCTTGGATAGAGGTGCGCTGACGCAGGACACCATGCTCGCCTCATTTCATCCTCCCTTGTTTAGGGAAGACGAAATTAAAAGTGTGAGAGGAGTGCTGTCTAAAATAGCGCGTTTGAATACGCCTCGGTAATTTCAGTGAATTTTTGATCCAATAAGAGAGCTTTGGGTTTTCTATGTCAAGTTATCACTTTTTTAGGGGATACCAGGATATAGGAATACATCACCCTTTCATTCTCATTCTCCCTTTTTTAGGGGAAAACGGAAAAGTGTAAGAAATGATGTTGCGAAGCCCCACTATGGATTTTATGAAAATTGCCTTATGACCTATTTCGGATCACTATGAGTGCTTTGAGTTTTCTACATCAAGTTATCCCTTTTTAGGGGATACCAGGATATATGAATACATCACCCTTTCATTCTCATTCTCCCTTTTTTAGGGAAAAATGGAAAAGTGCAAGAAAGGAGTGTTGCGACGCCCCGCTGGATCCAAAATGTTGTATAGAGTCGCCATCTTTATTTTAAGGAAGAAATAAAGAAAAACCAAAAAAAAAAAAAAACCAGAGATTGCAAAAACGGGTTCGGAAGCTAAGTTACGAGTTGGAAAGGTACTAGGCACCCAACTCGCCCTTTCGGTCTCAAAAGCGGTTTTTGGCTAAAGTATGTTTTTTGTTATATTTATTTAGCAAATAAATAAAGCATTAACTACCTACAAATACATCCATATTTACATTATTTACAGACTTGCAGCCGTCTCCTTCCTATAATTTACAAATACATTTAAAAATATTTGGCCATAATAATGGTTCTTTTTAATGCTATTTTTTAAAATAATCCGGGCAGCACAACGGCTTATATTTTTACATTGGGCCGGTTGGAAAGTTGTTTTTTTAATAAATAAACTCTTAAAGGCTCACCTTTAAGAGCGTTGGTGTGCTCGCTCTGTCCTTCAGGGAGAGGGAGTCTTTTTTTCGCTTTGGTCCGCGGTGCGGCGTAGTAACGACTTGCGAGAGTTGCTTTTGGGACCAAAACCAGGCGAGCAACCGCTTTTTTGACACTTGTGGGTCGCCTCGGCGTGCGCCCGCCGCCGCCTTGGATAGGGGTGCTGCACGCGGATGCGGGACACCACTACTCTCATTCCATCCTCCCTTGTTTAGGGGAAAACGAAATTAAAAGTGCGAGAGGAGTGCTGTCTAAAATAGCGCGTTGGAATACACCTCGGTTGAGTTTAGTTGATTTTTGGTCCAATATGGGAGCTTTGGGTTTCCTCCATCAAGTTATCCATTCTTTAGGGAATACCAAGATATAGGAGTACATCACCCTTTCATTCTCATTCTCCCTTTTTTAGGGGAAGACGGAAAAGTGCAAAAAAGGATGTTGCGAGGCCCCACTATGGATTTTATGAAAATAGCCTTATGGCCTATTTCGGATCACTATGGGTGCTTTGGGTTTCCTGCATCAAGTTATCTCTTGTTTTGGGGATACCAGGATATAGGAAAATGGTATGTCATTAAAAAACACACAGTTACACGCACTAAAGGTGCGATTGGGTTATTTGGTCTTTAGGGTTTGCGGCTAGGTGGATATGCCGCCAGATTCCATTCCACCGGCGGATGCAACTCCAGCGGTGGCTCAGGATGCTGGGGATGGTTCTCAGGGATCGAAGGTAATGGGTGAGAAGGCCCTTGAAGTGAAATCGTATGCTGCGGCAGTCTCAAATCTGGGTGATACTCGATGTACCAATCCTAATCGGGTGGTGGCTCTTAAGGATTTGCCGACACCTTCACGACCAGCAGTTGTAGTTGATAATGAACCTGGCGTTCTTTTCTCTCCAGTTGAAATGGAGGCAGCGCATGCTTAGTTTTCGAACACCATTATTCTCAAGTTTTCAATGGGCAGACCTTAGTTACACATTATCCATGATCATATTCTGCAGTCTTGGAAGCTTTCGGGATCTTTCGTGATTGGTCTTCTTGACCCAAGGCATGTAATGGTGCATTTATCCTCGGCTGAGGACCTTGTTCGAGCGCTATCAAATGAGTCCCATATGATTCAAAGGTGCATGTACAGGTCGTTCCGATGGACTCCCGATTTCGCTTTTCGTCGTGATAGTCCTACAGTGGTAGTTTGGGTGAGGTTGCATCATCTGCCGTTGTCGTTCTTCAATAACTCTTATTTGCAAAGAATCGGTAATGGTTTGGGTAAGTATTTAAGGGCGGACGATCGAACTCTAGCTCTCACACACCCTATGTACGCACGGATTTGTGTAGAGATGGACGTGTCTATGCCTCTACCATCTAGGATGTGGCTGGGAACTTCTAAGGAGGAGGGTTTCTGGCAAGGGATCGAGTTTGAAGGGAACATAGCCTTCTATTTTGGCTGTGGGCTGTTAGGACATGTTGCGATGGATTGTCGAAAACGATTCAAGGGCAAGGTTCCAATAAACGGTATGAAGGACGGTGTTGAGGCACCGGTGTTTGGCGTAAAGACTATGAACAATTCCATGCCCGAACAGCCTGTTATCAAAGAGAAGATGCGTTGGCAGCCGTTGAAGGATCGGGCACAAAAGGAAATGGGATCTACATCTCACGCAAAAGATCTAAATGGCAAAGCAGTGGATACTGAGGTGATTGATATTCCAGAGTCTCCTAAACAGAATGTGGGCAAAGTAAGGGATTCAAAGGGAAAGGAATCAATGGGCTGTCCTGAGGAAACGCCCAAGGATGACACTTTATGTAATCCTCAGCCGATTAATGGTGAAATTGAACTTGATGGACACATTAACGAGGGGGACACAGAGAATGTATCGTTATCGAATTCTTTTGACATATTGGATGGTTTAGTGGAGGATGTGGATCTTAACCTGGTTACACATAGGGGCTCACAATCTGCTGATGGCCGGGGGAAGCAATCGAAAGAAAAGCTCACAAGATCGGCTTCTCTTGACAACCTACAAGAGTGCGCTCATGAGACTGCTTCTGTCCAGAATTTTCAGAAGGCATGTAGAAAGATGAGTAAGAAGGCAAAACAAAAGAAGTTTAACAACGAAAATCAACGCCAAACACGGGCAAAGAAAAGTAAGGCTGGGGCCTCGGTTACTTCACAAAATCAGTAGTTTTTAATGTCAGTTCTAATCTGGAACGTGAGAGGTATTGGTAATTCGGAGACAACTGATTACATTAAGGCGCTGGTAAGGCAACATAAACCGGCGTTATGTGTATTCTTGGAGCCGAAGATATCGGGAGATCGGTTGAAATCAATTGCTAGAAAGTTAAAGTATAAAAATTTTATGCACCAAAATCCTATAAATACTCATATATGGTTGTTATGGGATGAGCGGATTGATGTTAGTTTTGTGGCAGTACATAAGCAACATTTAACAGTTCGTTTGTCGTTGGATTCGGGTTGTCATGTTTTGGCCTCATTTGTATATGCTGCTTGTTTGCGGTTTGAGCGTCAAAATTTATGGCGGGATTTATTGAGTATAGTTCATGATGGTATGGAACCTTGGTTAGTTGGCGGCGATTTCAATATTATTGCTAATCATTCGGAAAAATTGGGTGGTAATGGGTTTGATGATCTTGGTATTTCTGAATTTAATGGTTTTATGATTAATGCGGGTCTTGCAGATGCTGGTTTCGAGGGTAGTAAATTTACTTCGTGTAATAATCATGATGCAGGAAGCCGAATATGGCAACGTCTTGATAGGGTGCTTATTAATGGGATGTATGCAGCTACCTTTTCAGGCATTATGGTGGATCATTTGTGTCGCATGCACTCTGATCATTCGCCTTTATTGGTGAGTTTCCCTTTCATTCCGAAACCTAGAGGCTTGTTTAGATTTCAAAGGATGTGGGTGGACCATCCAAAATTTCATCAGTTTGTTGAACATCAGTGGAATTGGGAGGTTAGTGGTGACGCTATGGATGTTTTTCATAGGAAATTGCATTTTTTAAGGCGTGAGTTGAAACATTGGAACTGGAATATCTTTGGTAATGTTCATCGACGTTTAGCTCAACAACAGGAAAAAGTGATGTTTTTGGAGGACGAGAGCATTCGGGTAGGAGGTGATACAATTTTTTCGGATCTAGATGCGGCAAAATTTGACCTAGCTCAATTGGTTAAATGGGATAATGAGTTACTTCAATTAAAATCAAGGCAATTGTGGCTTCAAGATGGTGATAAGAATACTAGCTTTTTTCATGCAAGCATTAAAGAACGGCAGCGGCGGAATTTAATAAAGCTAAAAAAGGATGATGGTACATGGTGTACGGATAACAATATTATTGGGACTCATGCAGTGAACTATTTCTCCAGCCTTTTCTCTCGGTCTGATCATCAAATGGATGAGAATCTCTTTCTCAATTTTCCTAGGCAGGTGACGACACAAGATAATAGTTTGTTGGGCAGTGTTCCTGTGGAGTTAGAAATATGGGAGGCTATTCAGGGTTTGAACCTGAATAGTGCTCCAGGAAATGACGGATTTACCGGGTGGTTTTTCATTTCATGTTGGGATATCATTAAAAGGGATTTGGTGCAGGCCATTCAAGCCTTTTTCACAGGAGCAAATATTCATAAAGGGTTAGCCACTACATCGATTGTTTTAATTCCAAAGATTTCAGAACCTGCTGTCCTGGGTGATTTCCGGCCTATTAGCTTGCGTCCATTTGCAGGTAAGATTATATCAAAGATTTTGGCTACTCGTTTGGCAAAGGTGTTGCCAAAATTAATCTCTCTTGAGCAGACTGGTTTTGTTTAGGGGAGATGCATTCAGGATAATGTAATCTTGGCTCATGAGCTTGTTCACTGAATTGATAAGCGGGTTAGAGGTGGTAATCTGATTTTAAAATTGGATATGTCCAAAGCATATGATAGAATAGAATGGGATTTTATTATACGGGCTTTACAAGGTTGTGGTTTTGATGAGGGGATTTGCAGTATGATATATAGACTGTTAAGCAATGTGTGGTATAGTATTCGGATCAATGGTGGCAGCTATGGTTTCTTTAAATCTTCTAGAGGAGTTAGACAGGGGGATCCGTTATCTCCGTTGTTATTCCTTATAGCTCAGGAAATTTTATCCTTTCAGATCAAGAGTAAGATGGAGTGTGGGCTGATTAAACCGTATGTTCATGGCAGGGGGGGACTTGTGATTTCTCATCTGTTATATGCGGATGTCATGCTTATCTTTTGCAATGCTAGTCATGGTTCCATAAGGGCTTTATGGAAATTTTTGTCTGACTATGAAAAGGCTTCGGGTCAACTCATTAATTTGGAGAAGAGCGGTTTTTATGTATCTAGTAGATGTCCGGGCAGACGGATACGGCAGATAACGGATTGGTTGGGTTGTTCGCATAAGACCTTTCCTATGATTTATTTGGGAATCCCGCTTTTTCATGGAAGGATTAAAGCTATATATTTTGAGGATTTGGTTACAAAGATTATGCGAAAAATTAATGGATGGAAGGCTCAGCTGTTATCCTTTGGAGGTAAGCTCACTTTAATCAAATCCATTTTATGTAGTATTCCAATATACACCCTTGCTTCTATTTGTGTCCCGAAAAAGATTGTGGCCCGAATTGAATCAGCAATTGCAGATTTTTTATGGAGTAGTAATGGCGAGGCTCGTATCCATTGGGTGGCGTGGGATGTTGTCTGTAGATCGCTTGAAGAGGGGGGTTTGGGAATTCGTTCTTTAACCCAAGTGATGACTTCTTTGCATGCAAAATTGGCATGGGCAGTTTTGCAAGGACATAGCTTATGGGCGCGCTTTGCTTGTTCCAAGTATGGTATTAATGGGTCTATTGGTTATGGGGTTATGTCTCCGGTTTGTAAGGCTATATATAAGCATATGGAGGACCTTCAACAAAGTAGCAGATGGTTAATTGGAAAAGGGGAAGTTTCTTTTTGGGGAGAAAATTGGAGTGGCGTGATTCTTGAAGGGCCGCTTCCGATGGACTTCAACCTTCGAGTGCGATCTGCCCTTCCTCAGTTAGATCAATTTGCCCACTTGCTGTCAACAAAGGATTATGATAAAGTTCAACGGGTTCGTCTACAGGATAATCGGGATGATCAACTCATCTATGTCCATTCCAATTCAGGGGAGTTCCTTGTTCAGAAACATTGGCAGCATCATCGTACGAAGTGGACGAGACCTTCTTGGGCGGAAAAGATTTGGCAAAGATGGATTCTTACAAAAATCAGTGGGTTCATGTGGAAGCTGTTTAATGGGGCGCTGCCAGTTGATCTATGCATTCAGTCCAAAGGCGTGATGTTAGCATCTAAGTGTGTGTGTTGTGAACATGATCATCAACAGGAATCAATTACCCATTTATTCATTCAGTCAGAAGCAGCGCATTTCATATGGAGAAGCTTGGCGCATTACTTTCATGTTGTTGATTCCTATACATCGCTGCAGCATCTTTGTGATACTTGGTTGGTTAGATCTTCGGCTAAAACTCAAGTTGGAGCGTGTAGAATTGCAGCTTTGATATTTGGATGTTGGAAGTTGTGGAAAGTTAGATGTAAGGCAGTTTTTGATAATAAACCTATGGCTTATGCGGCAATTTTTAAAGGTATCAAAACTGGCCTTCAGGATATCATGCGAGTGTATAAACCGAAAAAGGTTTCCAATGTGCTTGGTATGCTTAATTTACAGTGTCTCGGGATCACAGTGCATAATGTTGGGCAGAACAGGGGTCAATGGCTTCGATGGAATCCTCCGCCGAATAATATTTATAAGTTAAATACGGATGGTTCTGCTAGAAATGGTGTATGTTCAGGGGGAGGCATTATCAGGGATCATAAAGGTTTTTTGATATGCGCTTTTTCCTGTTTTTATGGTCATGGAACAAACATGTATGCAGAGATAGCAGCTTTAAAAGATGGATTATCTTTATGTAGGAATTTGAATATTGATCGGTTGATTGTGGAAACTGATTCTATGGTGGCGGCAAAGGGCTTGCTGGGGAAGCAAAGGATTCCGTGGCAATATGATAGTGAGTTATTTGACTGCAAAAATTTGTTAGCAGATTATGATATCAGACATGTATATCGAGAGCTCAATAGAGTTGCAGATAAGCTTGCGGAGGTGGCCTACATTCATGGTTCATATGTGCGATATGAGACAGTGGCTCAGTTACCAACCATCGTTCGGCAAGTTCTCAGAGAAGATGGTTTTGGTTTTTATAATTTTCGTCATTGATTTAGTTTATTGTGGTGTTAGAGGTAAGGCTCCTCTGTCCGCCCGATTGTGGGTTAGGCTGGTTGTCCCCCTCATTGTATTATATTTTTGTTTTTAATAAAATTATGCAGGGTGTCGTCCCTGTTTCCCAAAAAAAAAAAGGATATAAGAATGCATCACCCTTTCATTCCCATTTTTCCTTTTTTAGGGGAAAACAAAAAAGTACAAGAAATGAGTGTTGCGACGCCCCACTGGATCCAAAATGTTTTATAGAGTCACCATCTTTATTTTAAGGCAAAAATAAAGCAAAACCAAAAGAAAAGAAAAACCAGAGATTGCAAAACGGGTTCAGAGGCTAAGTTACGAGTTGGGAAGGTGCTAAGCATCCAACTCACCCTTTCGGTCTCAAAAGCGGTTTTTGGCTAAAGTATGCTTTTTGTTATATTTATTTAGCAAATAAATAAAGCATTGAAAGACAGGAAAATAAAAACAAATACATCCACGGCTATATTATTTACGGATTTGCAGTCGTCTCCTTACAATAATTACATATATATTTAAAAATATTTAGCCATTATAACGGCCCTTGTACATAATATTTTCTAACTAAATCCGGGCAGCACAACGACTTATATTTTCTACATTTGACCGGATTTAAAGAATAACTTTTATAAAAATAACGCCCTTAAAGGCTATTACCTTTTAGAGCGGAGGGTGCTCGCTCTGTCCTTCTCGGGAGAGGGAGACTTTTATGTTGCTGCTGCTGTGATTTGGGCAGAGTAACGACTTATTTTTGGTGGTTTCTGGCTTGCTCACTCGGGCAGAGTGACGGCTTACTTTTGGTGGTTTTGGCCTATTTAGTTGGGCGGAGTAACGACTTATTTTTGGTGATTTCAGCCTATTTGCTTGGGCAGAGTAACGACTTACTTTATGGTTTTTGGGCCGAGGAAATAAGGTGGATACCTAACTAAAGGGCTAGGGATCACTCTAACCGGTTGGTTTTTGGTTTTGACGGAGTTTTGGCAGGGTTTCGAGGCTTTATAGGAGGACCACTCCCTATCTCACTTCACTCTCTATATTTCTCAGCGTTAGGACGACGCAGAGAAATTTTATCAGCGTTTCTCTTCGTTTCTTTCGGGGTTCTGAAAGTGAGTCCCAAAGCTTGTATTTATAGCTAAAGGAAAGGACTCATCGGGGATTAAAAATCCTCTCTATCTGCTCAAATTCCTTGTACACCGAGCTTCGGGAGTTGCACAATGCGTTAACTGGGAGGGCTCCTGTAGCTAGCTGGGCGCGGACACACCCCTCATCTAGCGCCGCGCCAGAGGCCCCTTTTGGTCGCGCCATGGCACTTTTCAACTTTCAAAATTTGCACTTTTATCCCTTGCATTTTACTGTTTCGCGCATCCTACTTTTCCTTTTGCATTTTTAATTCCTGTAACTTGACATTTGTTAAGTTTAAACAGTTCTTGATATCACATGCCAGAGTCACATACCAGGGGTACAAAATTGGGGTGTCTACAGACACTTACTTGCTTGCTGCTGGTGGAATTTGGGCAGAACAAGGGCTTATTTCTGGCTAATTTGGCCTTTTTACTCGGGCAGAGCAACGGCTCTTTCCAAGGTTTTTGGACCGGGGAAATAAGGTGAATACCTAACTAAAGGGCTAGGGATCACTTTGACCGGTTGGTTTTGTGTTTGGAGGAGGTTTGACAGAGTTTCGAGGCTTTATAGGAGGGGGAAATCACTCTCTCACTGATCGCTCGTTGCGTAAAAATAACGCAGAGTTTCTTCGAGCTTCAAGCCTTTGTGAATTGTGTCACTGAAAGTGAGGCCGAGCACTGATATTTATAGTTGGATTTGTGCTTCATCGGCTTGTACCGCACGCTTGATAATTTGCACAATGCGTTAACTCGGGAAGCATTGTTTGGGACTCTAGCGCGGCCTAACAGCACTCTGGGCGCGGCGCCAGGCATGGTGGGCGCGGTGCCAACTGTTGATTTTACTTCAATTTTTGACATTTCACCCCACTGCAGTTCATTATTCATGCATCATACTTTTCCTTTTGCATTTTCAACCCTGTAACTTGACATTTGTTAAGTTTAAACAGTTCTTGATATCACATGTCATAGTTACAAACCAGGGGTAGGAAATTTGGGTGTCTACAGGTATGATGGCTGAAGACATTGAAGAGAAACAGGTTGCTACATGGTTTCAGACGGATTCAGAAGAGGATAAGGACGATTGTGAGCAAGCCAACATATGCTTAATAGCTCATGAATCAAGTCCCACCTATGACTCTGAACATGAAGTCGAAATCTCACTTGATCCTTTCGAAAAGGTTGAGACCAACTGTGAAAGCTTCAGTAAAAAAGAACTGCTCAAGGATAATCAAGATATGCTTGAGGAGTTCAACACCTTCAGAGTAGCCTATGTAAAACTCGCGAAGAATTATGAAAAGCTTGCTGATGAGAAATCTCTGCTGGCAACTGAGATCCAAACTCTCACTAGCTGTCAACAAGTGAGTATCAAGCTAAAAGGAGAAAACAAAGTTCTCTGTGACAAAGTTGAATGCTTGGTTGAGCACATCAAATGACTAGACTAGGAGAAAATTGCCTTGCAAAAGACGATTGACTCCTGGAATAGCTCAAAGGAATCCTTTGAAGGAATCCTATCCAGCCAAAAGTTAAGTAGAGATAAATCAGGCTTAGGCTATAATGATGAGCCTAACCTAGGATGCTCTTCTGTCACAGAGAAATGTGAATCCTCCAAGATTCCCGTTGATCTTTCCTTCTCCATACAGACCTTTGGTAACAAGGGTAAAAATGGACTTGACTATACAAGTGTACCATATGTTTACCACAAGGCTCATAAAGGGAAAGCCAAAGTAGCTGCTTCTAATGAGAAGCTTGTAAAAGAAACGGTAGAGAAATCAAAGTCTGTCGATAGCAGCTCTGCTAAGGCAAAGTCTGCTGGTGATAAACAAACGAAATCTTTGCTGGTACCTGTCAAGTTTGTCTATGAAATGACCAAGGCTCCCAAGCTAGTTGACACTAAACTTAAAGGAGTTCTGGTGGATGCTCCTAAGACTGTTAACACCAGATCAGCCAAGGCTAGGTCTGCTGTTAATTGACCAAGGAACATTCTCAAGAAACCTCTCAAGTCTACTGTTAATAAGCGTGCTGAACCCAAGAGTGCTGTTGTAAAGAAAGAAAGTCACAAGCTCTCCACAGCAAAAGCTGATAACAATTCTCCATGGAATTTTCATCTATGTCATTCATGCAATTGTTTAGACCATTTAGCCCCGGAATGTCTGCTGAGGTTCACACCAAAATCTGAGAGACCTAGTTCTCCCAAGGTTAGGCAGGTATAGGTCCCAAAAGGTTGCTAATCCTCAGGACCCAAAAGAAAATAAAAGGGGACCTTTTTCCTTTGACTTTTTTAGGCCTGCTTCATGGCTATAGATTCAGAAGATAAGGACATCTGGTACCTCGACAGTGGCTGTTCAAGGCATATGTCAGGGAATAGAAGTCTACTCGCAGATATAGCTGATGTTAAATGTCCTATGGTAATTTTTGGCGACAATGCAAGAGGAAACACGATTGGGTATGGCTCAATCACTAGAGGAAGTCTCTCCATCAGTAAAGTTTTTCTAGTGAATGGCTTAAAACATAATCTTCTGAGCATATCTCAATTCTATGACAAAGGTCTTATCTGCAAATTCTTCTCCAACCAATGTCTCATCAAAGATCGTGAATCCTGTTCAACTCTGCTGACCGGTAATAGACAAGGAAACATCTATGTCGTGGACTTAAACCTCCTAGGGAGATCCTCAAGCCTTTGCCTAGTTGCTAATAACATTCGCGACAACAGTTGGCTTTGGAACAAACGTCTCAGCCACCTCAACTTCAAGTTCCTCTCCAAGCTCTCCAAAGATGGGCTTGTCAAAGGTCTAGCTACGGTGTCTGCCGAGCACGACAAAAGTTGCAAAGCTTGTCAACTAGGAAAACTCTCTAAGTCTTCCTTCAAGAGCAAGTCTGTTATGTCAACTTCCAAACCTCTTCAACTTCTACACATAGATCTCTTTGGACCAATCACTACCGTCAGTATCTCCGGACACAAGTATACACATGTAGTAGTTGATGATTACTCTCGATTAACTTGGATCAAAACAATGACATCAAAAGATGAGACATATGATCTAGTCATCGTCCTATTCAGAAGACTTCAAACTCAAAAGCTTGAAGACTTTAGTGACATCAGATCAGACAACGACACCGAATTCAAAAACAATGGTGTTGAAAGATATTGTGATAACCACGGGATCGGTCACAACTTCTCTGCTGTCGGGACTCCTCAACAAAATGGTGTAGCTGAACGAAAGAATAGAACACTCATTGAAGCAGCAAGAACTATGCTGACAAAAGCTAGACTTCCAAAATACTTCTAGGCAAAAGCCGTCAATTCTGCATGTTTCACTCAGAATTGATCCCTGGTAAACAAGTTTCATAATAAAATTCCATATGAAATATAGAGAGGAAGAGCCCCAAATGTAAGATTTTTCAAAATATTCGGCTGTAAATGTTTTATTCTTTATAATGGAAAAGAATATAGATGCAAATTTGATTCAAAATCAGACGAAGGAATTTTCTGGGCTATTCCAATCGTTCAAAAGCATTTCGCATATTTAACAAAACTTCCTTGAAAATTTTAGAATCTGTGCATGTTACTTTTGATAAATATGATTTATTATAGCCACATGTGGCTCCAAATGTTGTTGATGATTCTGATGATGTTGAGACATGTACAAATCAAGTTTATACTTCTTCTCCACCTCAGAATCCTCCAACAGCAGACTCTTCAAATTCTGCAAATCTAGCACCAGCAGACTTAATTTCTGTTGGTACCTCATCCAACCCTTCTGTTGACCCAGATCCTATCTCTTCTGTTCTACCTCAAACACCTTTGCAAGTCATTCATCCTTCTTGTTCACCAGAAAATGAAGGTCTCGAAGATTCTATCTCTTCTGAACCTGATTTTGGTGAATCACCTTCTCCACCCTCTCCAGAATTTTTAAGGGAAGAAATCACCAGAACTGATCTTCCTCCAGCTGTTATTGAAACTAGAGATCACCTCATCTCTCAAATCCTTGGTGATCTCAACTCAGGAGTTCATATGAGAAGTAGTGTTCGAAATAAGACTATGTTTGCCTTCGCATTCGTGTCTGAAATCGAGCCTAAGAAGATTGATGAAACTATCGAAGATCATTACTGGATTGAAGTTATGCAAAAGGAGCTAAACCAGTTTGAAAGATATAAAGTGTGGAGCTTAGCTCAAAGACCTACTGGCCATCCAGTCATAGGCACCAAATGGGTATTCAGGAACAAGAGAGATGAAGATGGAAATGTCACCAGAAACAAAGCTAGACTGGTTGCTCAAGGCTACCGACAGGAAGAAGGAATTGACTTCGATGAAACATTTGCTCATGTTGCCAGATTAGAGGAAATCAAACTATTTCTAGCATATGCGTCGTTTATGGACTTCAAGGTATATCAGATGGATGTAAAGAGTACCTTTTTCAATGGTGATCTTCAAGAAATGGTATTCGTTGAACAACCTCCAGGTTTTTTCATCCAAGGCAAAGAAGATCAAGTATATCGTCTGAAGAAAGCACTATATGGCCTTAAACAAGCTCCCAAAGCTTGGTATGAAACTCTATCCAAGTTCTTAATCGAACAAGGATTCGTGCGAGGAATAATAGACACAACTCTGCTCATCCTCAAGCACAAAGGTCATTCCCTTCTGGTAAAAATCTATGTGGACGACATCATCTTTGGATCTACAAATCAAATCATGTGCAAAAGATTCGAGAAGCTGATGCAAAGCAAGTTCGAGATGAGCATGATGGGAGAGCTCACCTACTTTTTAGGACTTTAGATTCAACAAACTTCAGACGGGATCTACATCAGCCAAACCAAATATGCAAAGGATCTTATCAAGAAATTTGGTCTTGATTCAGCTAAAGGATTCGAGACCCCAATATCTACTGGCTGCCATCTTGACAAAGATGAGAAGGGAAAGCAAGAGAACGTGATCAAGTATTGAGGAATCATAAGTTCACTTCTTTACCTTACTGCCAGTAGACCTGATATTATGTTTGTTGTTTGTGTTTGTGCTAGATTTCAGGCAGATCCAAGGGAATCACACTTGTTTGCTGCTAAATGTATCATCAAATATGTTTCAACAACTACAAATTTGGGTATCTGGTATTCAAAAAGAAACAACTTTGATCTAGTTGGATACTCAGATGTAGACTATGCAGCCTGTAAAGTAAGCATAAGAAGCACCAGTGGGACCTGTTAATTTCTTGGAAATAGACTTGTCTCATGGTCATGCAAAAAGCAAGAATCAGTTGCAAATTCAACCACAGAGGAATAATACATTGCTGCCAGCAGCTGTTGCTCACAACTACTTTGGATGAAGCAGCAACTTGTGGACTACAACATCAAAACTACAAATTGTCCTATCATGTGTGATAGCACTTCTGCAATTTCAGTCTCAAAGAATCCAGTGATGCACTCCAAGACAAAGCACATTGATATTCGTTATCATTTCATCAATGATCATGTGGAAAAAGGTAACATCAGTGTGGAATATGTTCCAACTGAACATCAATTGGCTGACATTCTCACCAAGCCATTGGATGCTACCAGGTTTGCGTATTTAAGTAGAAATCTTGGTATGATTGATCTAATAGCTTAAAGTTTATTTTTAAGTTTACAACTGTTTCATACCAGCAGACGTTAATTGTTACTAACTTTGTTATTGTTTTAGCTCAACATTGTTAAGACCAGGTTAGTATTCCAGTTAACTGTCTATTAGAGGGTTAAAGTTTTTCTAAAAAGGCTAAGGGGTTAAAAGTCATTTTTCGCTGTTAAATTGAAAATACCTTAAGTTAAAGCTTTATGAAAGACACATGTCAATCATCCAAGCCATTTTCGCTAAAATGACTTTTCTCCTTCTTTAAAAAGACTTTGAACCGACATTTTGTAAAACTTTCACAAACCTTCTCTCTCAAAATTTCTCTCTCTACTCAAACCATTTGTTCTTCTCTACAACTGCTTCGTTTTTGTATCTTGTTCTTCGCTTCTTCTTCCTTACAACAACAATGGTAAGCATTACAATGCTCGTTAGATTCTTCTCTTATGATTTACTGTTTAAATTTCTTCTTTTGAGTTGTTTCTTTGAGGAATCTGAAAGGACGCTTTGCGTATCCTGGCAGTTTCCACCATTGTTGTTTATTTTCAAAATCTTGAAACCAATGGTTTTCTCTATGCTTCAAATACTTATTTCTTCAAGAATTAACTATTGATGTTCCTCTGTAATTAACTCTCAAAACATTCAAGAGTTTCAATTTTCTATCTGAAAATTCATTTTATTTTTTAAAAAATGAAATCTTTGATTGTTTGTTCTGCCTAGGGAAAAGACCCTAAATTTTAAAACTACTTTTGTAGGTGAAATCATCTGCGAAATCTAGTTCCGGCAAACGGAAAGGTGCTTGACCCAGAGCAAATCTGTCACCCTGACCCCTCCGTCAACCTACTTGGGTTCCCCTTCTTTCCTGCCGCTCTCAATATAATCCAAGAGTTGTCGGCAAACACATACCTCCCGGGTATGTGCATTGATTTGAAGTCTGTCCGCACCTTTGCTGCCGAAGCAAAAATGTGTGAGGACATGAATGAGCCTGGGATTCTCTCCCTCTTCACTCTTCATGACGAAGACTACAGCAACCTCCTCGCTAAAGAATTCTACTAGCGAATGGAGATCGCTGCCAAAACACCTTCTGTCATTCGAGGGTGGATTCGTGGACGTCCATTCTCTCTGTCTGCTAAGGAGATATCCAAAGTGATTGGAATTCACTATGGCGGGGATTGTGAATTATCCATTGCTGAGGCTAACAATGCCTGGGAAGCAATGTAGGGAGCAAACACCCCAAGGGAACCTCAAGGCTCAAGGGAAAATGCTCAGGAACGTTTTTCCCTTAGACGTCTACTGTTCCCATCATCTGCTGGACAAGTCGTTTATCTTCAAGAACGGCTCCCACGACGTCTTCACCTCCCAACAGCTCAACCTTTCAAATGCCATCCATCAGAGGGTACACCTTCACTATGGTGCTCTTATTTTCAACGAGCTCCGCAACCACATCGCCATAGTAAAGGCTAGCCCCTATAACAAGAGGCCTTTTGTCCGACTGATCAACTCCCTGCTAAGGGATACGCCAGAGATCAACTCTGCCATTAAGTCGGAGAAGCTCAGAAAAGTGTTCAAGGACAAACAGCTGACCGCCACCTTCTTCCCCAAGTACGTCGAGTACGAGAATAAGCGGAGGAAGCAAAAAGGGCTCCCCCAACATTTCTTCTGAAATGGTAGCCAAGTCTGCTCCTATGATGGTCACACGGTTCGATATGGACGCGTATGACGCTACCAGCGAAGCTATTCCTGCAACCAGGGCAAGAGTTAAAAAGCAAACCTCTACCGTTTCCCGGGACATTCTGCAAGAAACAAGAGCGCTGGCAGATGAGTCTGAGCACATCTGGAAGCACGTCAAAGTTGCAAAGGCCAGAAAGGAGATTGGTTTCTCGCCAGATGAGGTTGAGGTCTTGGCCGATGTATTTGCCAAGACCAAGACAGATGCCAAGGCCAGGCAAGAAGCTGCAACAAAAGAGCTTCAAGTAGCCTGGATCTAGAAGGAACTAAAGACTAGTAGACATGCAAAGTCTGCTGGCAGCTCCTCTGTTGCTGCTGGACAAACCTCTTCTCCCCAGCCTGAACCAACAACCTCCTTTGCCTAGCCATCCCCAACCCCTAAAGGTAAACCCTCCTCTAACCAACCCTCACCCTTACCTAAACCTAAACGTAGGCGTTTGCGTAAGGGCCTCCCAACCAAGCCACCAGCAGACCCTGTCATCTCTGCCGATAAAGCCTCTGGATCTCCTATCCAGCCGCTGAGACAGAAAAGGAAGTCTGTTGGTAACCAACTTCCTACCCCTTCTTCTAACAATCCCACTGGGTCATCTACTCATGAAGAGCCAACCCCTCCGGAGGAGTCTATTCCTCGAGAGGAGCCTATAACTCTTGAGGAGTCTATCCCTCAGGAAGAGCCTGCCAAATCACCTCCACTCACACCTTCTTCTCCCTTCAACTACTCCCTAAACCCATCTACCCCAACTTTACCCACTGCCACCCAAACCAACCCTACTACACCATTCGAACGAAACCAACCCATTCCCATCATCCTAACCCCTTGGTATCCCCCTATCCTTTCCTCTGCTGCTACGAAGTTCATCTTTGAACAGAAGACTTCGGCTGAAGGCTTCACCAGCAGACTTCACCAACAGCCTTCACCAGCAGACCTTGTCTGCACTCGGACAACATGGCGTGTCAAGTTTATTAGGATGTCCAACTCTAGTGGATTATTTAATTCAACTATCTATGATTTGAATTTGAATTAATCCATCATCATCAACTCCTGACTTCCAAGACACGCCTTTCCAGCTTTTTCGAAGAATGAAGACTTTCACCTCCTGAACATGGCAGAAGAGGTTTAGCTTGACACAAACAGATGAAGCCTACTGCAGTCTGCAACTCGCTTGTCGCCCACCTGCTAATTCCAACACCTACTCCTCTCCATACCCTGATCATTTCCAATTAGAGATGAAGTAAACAAAGCAGCTCCCTGCATTTAATGCTCCCAACATAATAGAGTTGTTGCTCACTTCATCTTCTCCAACGGTCTCAAGAATGCTCCGATATAAATACTGCCATTGAAGAATGAAAAAAGTGTGTGCAAGTATGAATGCTCTGAATCTATTCAACAACATCAAGTCATCATACTCAGTGCATTCAAGAGATCATTAACTGATCAACGAAGTCCTCAACAATATCAAGAAGATCTCCCCCTTTTTATTGTTGTGGTCTAGCTTAGTATTGTCAAATATTTTGCCCTTTTTTGTAATAGAACTAGACTAACACTCATAACCATTCAAAGCCAACTAAATCCACATCTCAAACTCTTATATTACATTTCCATCACCTTTCAAAGCCAACCAAAATCCACATCTCAAACTCTTATATTACATTTCCATCACCTTGTCTTATCTTGTCTTAACATGTTTAAGAAACGGATAACACACATTCAAGAGTCCATTTTTTTAAGAAAAAAAGTTTTATTCACATGCTTGCATCTTTTGTTTGCATTCTTTTAGTGCATTTTATCAGGTCTTCTGCCACATTGGCCCTTGGAAAAATACAAATGTTCTGCCAACATCTCGCCAAGGACCTCTTCCCAAAGATCCTTAGCGGCATCATCAAATATTTCCGATGAGGGCACATCAATCAAACACGTCGATGATGGTGCATGCTCAATATTGCCGACGATGGAAAATCAACCAATCATGTCGAAGAGGGCACATCATCAATCTCGCCGACGAGGGTGCATCATCAAATGTTGCCGATGAGGGCACATCAATCAAACACGTCGACGATGGCGCATCCTCAATATTACCGACGATGGCACATAAATCAAAAATGCCGAAAAAGGCACATCATCAAATCTCGTCGACGATGGCGCATAAATCAAAGAATGTCGAAGAGGGCACATCATCAATCTCGCCGACGATGGTGCATAAATCAAGAATGCCGAAGAGGGCATATCATCAATCTCGCCAACGATGGCGCATAAATCAAGAATGCCGAAAAGGGCACATCATCAATCTCGCCGACGATGGCACATAAAGCAAGAATGCCGAAGAGGGCATATCATCAATCTCGCCGACGAGGGCGCATCATCAAATATTTCCTACAAGGGCATATCATCAATCTCGTCGATGATGTCGCATAAATCAAGAATGCCAAAAAGGGCAATATCCTTCAATCTTGCTAACGATGGTGCATAAATCAACATTCCCGAAGAAGGCACATCATCAAATCTCGTCGACGATGGCACATAAATCAAGAATGCCGAAGAAGGCACATCATCATATCTTGCCAATGATAGCGCATAAATCAACCAATCCTATCGAAGAGGGCAATCATCAATCTCGTCTACGAGGGCGCATCATCAAATATTGCCGATGAGGGCACATCAATCAAACACGCCGACGATGGTGCATCCTTAATATTGCTGATGATGGCACATAAATCAAGAATGCCGAAGAAGGCACATCATCAAATCTCACTAACGATGGCGCATAAATCAAGAATGCCAAAGAGGGCACATCATCAATCTCGCCGACGATGGCGCATAAAGCAAGAATGCCGAAGAGGGCACATCATCAATCTCGCCGACGGGGCGTATCATCAAATATTGCCGACGAGGGCACATCAAAAAAAATCTTGCCAACGATGGCGCATAAATCAAGAATGCCAAAGAGGGCACATCATCAATCTCGCTGACGATGGCGCATAAATCAAGAATGCCGAAAAGGGCATATCATCAATCTCACCGACGATGGCGCATAAAGCAAGAATGCCGAAGAGGGCACATCATCAATCTCGTTGGCGAGGGCGCATCATCAAATATTGCTGACGATGGCACATCAAAAAAATCCTACTAACGATGGTGCATAAATCAAGAATGCCGAAGAGGGCATATTATCAATCTCGCCGACGATGGCGCATAAATCAAGAATGCCGAAGAGGGCACATCATTAATATCGCCGACGATGGCGCATAAAGCTAGAATGCCGAAGAGGACACATCATCAATCTCGCCGACGAGGGAGTATCATCAAATATTGTCGACGAGGGCACATAATAAAAAATCCAACCGATGAAGGCGTATATATCAGAACATCGCCGATGAAATTTCAGAAGATACATACATCGTGTTTATTAGGTCCACCTCTAGGAACATAGATATTCCAACATCGTGTTTACTAGGTCCACTCCTAGGAACATAGACATTCCGACATCGTGTTTACTAGGTCCACCCCTAGGAACATAGACATTCCAACATCGTGTTTACTAGGTCCACTCCTAGGAACATAGACATTCCAACTTCGTGTTTACTAGGTCCACCCCTAGAAACATAGACGTTCCAACATTGTGTTTACTAGGTCCACCCCTAAGAACATAGACGTTCCAACTTCATGTTTACTAGGTCCACCCCTATGAACATAGACGTTCCAACATCATGTTTACTAGGTCCACCCCTAGGAACATAGATGTTCCATCATCGTGTTTACTAGGTCCACTCCTAGGAATATAAACCATCCCACCATCGTATCTTGAGAGGGTCCGTCCCCGAGATGCGATGTAGTTACCATGTGCCCCATCATCGTGCTTTTGCGAGGAAGGATTCACCCTGGAAGCACAATATCCCACCCAGTGCTTGTTGTTGCTTGTCAAATTGAGCCTAACTACGTTTGGTCTGATTCCTGAAAGGAATACGTAGGCAACCTACTCAGTAGGCACGACCATCAGAGCATTTCATTGCATCATATCTGCTCTAATCCCATTAGTCCATTAAAGTGTTTAGGTATGAGATAAACGGATGCATCCTAAACGGTTGCATTATAAACTGCTGCATATTGCATTTCTTCCCATTATAATTTCCATGAAATTAGAGAGTCTATTTCTTATCAACGATGTTCGTTTACTCGGTAAATTTTGGTTTACTTGTAAACTTCATCGTTGAGGGGCTCTGTAGACACCCCAATTTTGTACCCCTGTTATATGACATGTCAAAAAATATCAAAACCTATTAAAGGACTAACGGATGTCAAGTTACAAGGTTTAAAATGTAAAAGAAAAGAAGAATGCATAAACAGTGAATTGCAGGGACCAAAGTGCCAAAAATGAAAGGGAAAAGGACCATTGCACGGCCTACCCCCATCCAGGGTGCGGCGCCCCCAAAGCCTATAGGTTGTGCCCACAACCCTCCCAAACACTGGTGTAGTTGGCTTTTAGTGCAACTCTTTCAACACGCGGTACAAGCTATTGAAACACTGAGCGATGATCCTTAACCACGAAGGAAGCTTGGATTTCAGCCTATAAATAAAGGTTCACGACAGTGAAAAAAACATAGTTACACTTCGCAATTTGTGAAAATTCTCCCGAGAGAACGCCGAGGTTATTTCCCTTCTCACCCCGAAGCTCTGCCAAGCTGCCAAATCTTTCCCTAAACACTAAAACTCTCCGGCCAAAGTGAACCCTAGCTACCCAACTAGGTTTCCGCCCTATTTTACCGGTTCAAAAGAACCAAAAAGTACATTTTCCCTGCTCGAATCCAGACGTCAAATCCAGTCGAAGCAAGCAGTTGTTCTGCCCGATTTCAGACGCAAGCAAGCAAACAGTTAAGCCGCCCGGATCTCGAGGCAAAAAACAACAAAAGGAGCAGTTACGCTGCCCAAAACCCTGCAAAAGCAAAGCAAAAAGATTTCATCTCCCTAAAGGACAGAGTGAGCGCACCCTAAAGCCTACCAAAAAGAAGTTTGGTACGGGATAAAACTCACACGCTTCAAGAGGTACTTTAAAGTTTATTAACTTTTTAACTTAAAAAGTGTTATTTAAAATAGTCATATATCACAAAATAAGCAGTTATGCTGCCCAAAATTCTATAACAAATAGCATTAAAATAAATCGTTATTATGGCGAAATTTTTATAAAATATATTTGCAACTCTAAAATGAGGCTGCTATAAGTTTGTATTTATTTCATTATATATGCATAATATATATATATATATATATATATATATATATATATATATATATATATATATATATATATATTAAATGCTTTATTTAAATTGTTAATTTTATAAAAGAGCATATTTAGCAACAAAAAAAAACTATTTTGAGACCGAAAGGACGAGTTGGGTGCCTAACCTAACCCTTTCCCAACTCATAACTTAGCCTCCAAACCTTTTTACAAATCTAGTTATTTTTTGTTCTTCTTTGTTTATCCTAAAAATAAAGATGTTGACTCTATTATACATATTTTAAGTATACAATTGAGGTTGGGTGTATTCCACGCGTTTGAAACGTTTTGAAACCATCCGCTTCTCAGTCGCGGGGAACCGGTTTAAAACGGGGCACTCATAGGGGCCCTTCCTTTGTAACAATTTTTTTATATATTTTTTGAATAACTAAAGAAACAATTAAACAAATATAAAAGACAATAAAAAAACATTTCATTTCACTCAAAAAACAAACAATTTTTCATGTACAATTTCTCTTTTTTAGTATATAATAATAGTAGATGTGCAATTTTCCATTAAAATAAATTAATGATTAATCTCAATTTCTCTATTGTAGGATTATAGTATATGTTCAAATTTCAATTAGATATCACCAATTACCAACAATTCACTCATTCACATACTTAAATGTCTAAAAATTTCAATTAGATTATCAAAATACCAACAAGTCAAAAATGGAAAAACCATAAAAATTGGGCCCAACCGCAAATGATTCACTGATCACAAAGTACTATAATCTAATTAAAAGTTAATAATTAATTAATAAGCTATAACTATTAAGTATAAGCTAGGGCAAATGGAAGAAATCAAGAAAACAATGTGAAATTGTGAAACAAAATAATAATAATAATTTAATCATATAGGTAGGGATTTTGGGGCCCAAAAAATTAGGGGGTTTTTTTGCGGAGTCTAAGGCCATGGCCTCATTTGGATTATGGCAGGGCCGGCCCCGAGTATGGGTTTCAGGAACACAAAACTGATGAATCAAGCTATGTTAGCCAACTAAAGTTGGAAAATTTTCAGCAGTCCATCTCTTCTCGCGTGTTGCGTGCAAAATATTGCTAAAGGTTATCATTTCTTCAATCTCCTAGTAATTTTTCTCTTATTTGGCGAGCAATCCTTCATGGTAGAGATGTGGTTATTAAGAACATTAAATGGCAAGTTGGGGATGGCTACAATATTCGCATTTGGGAAGACTATTGGTTGCCAGGGTTTCATCCTGGGGATCTGGCTAGGTTCAAACCGATGGACTGTAATTTGATTTGGGGTTCTCAGCTTTTTCATAATGGAATTTGGAATTTTGTGTTGATTCGGGCTCTTTTCCTCGTTCATATTCAGTTAGCCATTTTCATTTCCAAAAATAGTGCGAAAGATCCTCTTAATTTGGCCATTACAAATGAGGAATTTTCGGTTTATTATGCATATCAGTTTCTATGTAGTGTGAATCAACTTCAAGCCCAATCCAATGAGGTTCGATCGAACTCTACCATTCATATTCCTGATAAGGTTTGGGTCGGATTAGGGAAGCTTCATGTACCTTATAAGATTCAATGCTTCTTCTGGCAAGCATTACTTGATCGTCTCCCAATGGCAGCCAATTTGCATAAGAGGATCCAGTCTATTGATTTTATATGCAAACTTTGTAGGTAGAGTATTAAGACGGTTGATCATCTATTTCTAACATGCCTAGTGATTCTTCCATTTTGGTCCTCGACCTTTTTTAACATTGATACTTCGTGCCACTGGGAGAATATGGTGGGAGGCTTGTTCTAAATTTGGCTAATATCATGGCTTTTAAAAGGTAGAAGTAAGTGTAATTCGTTGTCTACTTTGGTTGCGAAAGTTGCCATTGGACTTTGGTGTATTTGGATTTGTCTGAATGATGTTGTGTTTCGTAATGTTTCTTGGTCTTTACAAAAAGCTCATCAACTTTTCATTGAGCTATCTCCTTCGTTAACTAATGACAAATGCCATAAGTTTTGTTCTCCATCTCGGCTAATTCAATCAACCTCTCATGTTCGTCTTGATCAGTCTCAAGGCGATCTGTTTGTTCTTCAATCATCTAGTTGTAATAATGTGAGTTGTCGTGTGGTGGTTATCCTTAAATGTGCATCGAGATGGATACATGTTACTAATCGTGTAGGGATAGAGGTTGTTGCTTTTAACCTATTTGGGGAGCAAGTTGGTGGATGGATCCTCTCATCGTTGGTTGAATCTCAGTTAGCAGGGGATGCTATGTCGGGTTATTATGCTTTATATTAGGCTTTGTCAAACTCTTTCATGCACATATTGCTCTGCTCTAACTCTAGTGTTTTTATGGAACAAATAACTAATCGGGTGGAGGTGTCAAATAGTATTCTTCCGATTATGTATGATATATTTATGTTGACTGTGGATCTACTTAGTTGTGGTTTTTGTACAGACAGGAAAATATTGAGGACTGCTCGACGGTTAGACTCTTTTGCATCTCGAGCTCGAAGCTCAGTTTTCCATCGTTGGTTGTATTGTAATAGGTCTAGTATTACTTGGTGTTTAGCACATTTGTGGCTTGTTTGTAGTGGTTATGGACTTGGTTTGTACCTTGTGGTTGTTTTATATATATATATATATATATATCGCTTTGTTTGTAGAAAAAAAAACAATAAATATTTAGATTGAAATATGTTGGACCCACTTTCTTTTCCTTTTTTTTAAAGCAAAAAAGAGGGATAGGGATAAGGGAGTGTGCTTTTGTAATTTTATTATTTATTTATTTTTGGGGAGGGGGGGATAGTGACTTGATCTTGAAGTATGTATATAGGTGTAAGTGAGTATAGGCGTGGGGAAAGAAAAAAGAGGGACAACTACTTGGCATAACTACATTCACGCATATGGATGTAAGATTAACATCCTAACTGTTATAACTTTAGAAGATGATTAAATCTAAGATGTTGTTTGGTAATCAGGATTAAGATTAAATAGGATTAACAATCTGAATTACCTGATGTTTGGTATGCAATAGGTGGTTGGGACTAATAACACGAGTTATCCGGATAAAATCATTATCCCCTCACTATTAATACCAAGGGAGAGAGTGATGATATTATTAACGCCCTCACTAAAAAAAATTATGATTAACATTTATAATCTCAAAACTACCCTCGATATACAAGTAAAGATTAATAACGAGGACACTAATAATATTGGAATTAATAAAACTGTTTATCCTTTTTCGACTACCAAACAAGCCCTAAGCGTGTAATTACCACTAATCAATTAGTAAGTTGTATTGTAATATGGATAATACAAATATAGATAGTCTTCTTATATTTCTTGAATGTTAAACTTTATTTTTGATGGGTTATATAAGCAAAAGCGTCAAAGCAGGAGGTGGCCTAATATATGTGACATGAAGAAACATAATGGGTGATATTCTCCCATAATTTGTGGATGTAATCTTAGTAGTAGATGAGTTTTATGTCATTTGATTGAACTCACGTAATAAACATTTTTACAAAGGTAGGAAAGTGGGTTGACCCAGTTGACAGAGCAATATGTTGGCCAGCTTTCAACTTAAAATTTTCATTATTCAACCACGTAAAAACAGTATAATTAAATTCAATGTTATTCTAGTGTTCATAAATGGAATAATGAAATTAACCTAAGGGAAGGGTATGAAAGTAAATACACAACCACTACAGTAAACTATCCTATAGAGTGTTGTTTGCAACCCTTGGGTCCATAATGTTGAGCACTTCGTTTCACCATCTTTCTACACAAATAACAGTAATGGTTTTGGCATGCCCAACAAAAGATGTGATTGTTATTCCGAACCTATTCATATAAACACGAAATAGTTAGCCCCAGTTGTTAATATTTTTGAAAAAAAAAATATATATATATATATATATATATATATATATATATATATATATATATATATATATATATATAAATTTCAATATGTTTTATGATACAGCTGAATCAACCCTTCTTAAGCCACCGGCAAGGCATCAAGTCTAATAATTGGAGACGCTCACCTTTACGTTGACTTGACCACAACTTGGGCATGTATGTCCACGATCAGCAAAGTGTTCAGCTAGAATCTGACCAATTTCTTGGCGTGCATTCATCTGTTGCTCCCAATTCCGAACCTCTTCCTGAGGGAAAAGTTCACATGTTCCTTCCCTTCAACAAAAACAAACTGATTAGTCTTTCACAATGTTCCAATTATGCCTTTTTAATGGACAAACTACTATGAAGTGATCACAAACCTGAAGTGCTCATATCCATCAATTGCCTGATTACAGCGGTAGCAGAAATACTTTTCACAAGATGGACAGTGCATCTTGTTGCAACCTTCAGTTCGTGAAATTGCCATCTTACAAGTTGGACATTGTTTTGCTTCACGAAGTATTTGTTTGACACTAAGAAGCTCTTGGATCATATCCTTTTCACGACGCCTTTGGTCATCCTTCAGCGCAGTTGAGTTTTGTCGCTCCTGCAAGAGAATGATTAGAGTTCAATAGATATGTTTTCATCAGACAACAGGAAGGTTCAGAAAGGATTGAATTCAGACAACACACCCACACATGCATGTGTGTGTGTAGAAAGGCAAAGAGATTGAGTACTACCATCCAAAATTGCAGGACAAAATCCAGGTTAGAAAATGACCAAAGTCACCAAACACAAAATAGAAAATAAGCAACTTTGAGAAGAATTTGCAGTTAAAGGACTGGTGCTCGAGGGTCCAACACTGCATGTTTATCTAACTTTAGGGAAGTCCAGTTACAATTCTATGAGGAAATCTGTGGAAGATGTTCCTCAAGTTTGAGACAAAGCTGAACACATATCACAACAAGGAAGGCACATAGGGTCTTTCTCCAGAAAAAAAAACATTAATTAACTCGAGCATTATTTTGTTCGAGTAGTCTTACAGATTCCTGCTATCATGGTGTAAAATCTTATCATATTATGCAAAACACATTCAATAATCCCAAATGACTAGGCTTTATCCCAAAACTCCCTAAGGATGAGACTTCATTGTCGTAATTAGAAACAAAATACAGGGATCAGAAATTCCTCGAGTATACCATTAAGTTTGGTTGGTGACCCAATTGAGTTCAACTACTTCATTGTCCCTGACCTTGAACGACCAGTCTAAACGAACCACAAGATATAATATGCACAGTGGAGGAGGCATCAGGCATAAATATTACCTGCAAGAAAAGGAGCTTCATTTCTGGTGTCATACATGTGCTTCCAACATGGCGCCGATCACTACAAAGTGTACAAAAGCTATAGAAGCACTTTGAACATTGTGCATGCTCATCATCCTCTATGCAGGCTGTTTCGCACCTTGGGCAGTAGACCACATCAGACCTGGACTCGAGTGTTTTCTGTAACATGAGCGACTCCCAACGTGCAAATTCCTCGTCACCAACCAATCGTTTCAACAGACCTGGGGGAATCATTCCCCCACATTTTGTATCAGGGCAGACAAGCTTGCTTATTGTTCCTTCCTTTATATGCAAATTGGAGTAAGTTTTCATGCATTTCGAGCAGAAGAAATGCTGGCATGGTAGTCTTATGAACTCCGTGCCTGATAATCACGAGTGCAAGTGAATGAAAGAATAAAACAAACTTCTTTAGCCAAGACAGCTCTGATTATTATTGCCAATAGTGTTTCTCCTGACATATTTGTTTCTTTCAAGCAAAAACAAGAAAACAAAACATAGTAATGCTTCAATATGGACTGGTCTATAGCAATCAGAGGAAAGGAATCACAATATGAACCATCTATAATGAGATTATTCAAGATGAAACACAACTAATTCGAATGAAGCATAAAATCCACTAATATATTTCCAGGCTATAGTTGGAGATACTTATGCAGATGGTATATTCAAAGAAAAAGGAGTTAGTTTATAAGAAAGTCTGGGCTAAATACATTTCAATCTTACAACCACTAGGACTAACATGACCATCATCTCCTCCTGATCCTTGAAATGCATCTCCACTCTCATCTGCTAATGCATGTCTATCGGTAAGACACCAACCTATTGGAATCATAAACTGAGGCAAAGCCAGGAATTCAATTTGAGCGGAGGAAGAGATACAGCAATACTTAAATTTTACGACAAAATTTCTTGTCTGTATTTAGTTTTCTCATTTTATCTCGATGTTAAATAGATCTTAATATTTTAATTCAGAACATAGCAAACAATAATAATAAATACCCCTCCGTTTTCAAATTATCGTCCTCCTTTTCTTTTTTTAACGTTCTAAAATAATTGTCATATTTCAAAACTTTCCCTTTTAAGAAAACACTTTTACCACTATACCCTTACTTTTTTCACCTACTTTAATTAAGAAAACCACACATTTCACCAATATTTATAATACAGTCAATTACTTTTTCTTAAACGGTGTGCCGGGTCAAAGAGGACAATAATTTGAAAATGGAGGGAGTAGCATAAGAACAGCTCAGTATGATATTATTTGAAACTTTTTGCCTTCTCTACTAGGGGGTTTGCTGATATGTATTCAACAAATCTATTGGAAAGTAAAGTCAAAGTGAACAACACATAAAGTTTGATTATTAAGAAAAATAAAAATAAATAAGAAGCACAAAACAAAAGGGAATCCAAAAAAAAACTAGTAAAACTAGGAATATAAAATCATTTAGAAGCAAAACATTACAACTCATTGCATAAAATATGATCAACTAGGAGTCCCCCATCTTGCAGCTGTAGCTGCGCCCCTGGACACACACACACGCCTCCGTCTCTCTTTCTCTGTATCTCACCCCTTATTTATGTATGGTTTACTGCAGTTACTAGCTATGGAGTCCATTTATGGAGACAGCATATTCATCACCACAAACAGAATCACCTACGATATTTTCAGGTTGCATGCTAATTTGTGAATTCTTAATGAATTTGTAAAAATGTAAAGATTGAACATCTAAATGCCGTTTGCAGATTCACGTTCACCTAGAATCCCTTACGGAACTCATTGTCTCCACAATACTAAATTCATCTAAAATTCTTGAGAACAGTAATATGGTTCAAATGACTTTTCATATTCTTTCAAAGTGCAGTATCTTCCATCAATTGCTTCGACGTGTTAATGACCTAAATAACACCCAAGCCATCTCCCAGCTTACTTTACTATATCAGTTCTGTGGTTAGAATTTTCCAAGCTTTGCTCCATGCTAGATTCAAGTTGGAAGGAACAACCAGGGCAGGAGGTTATCTACCAATGGGTAGAGTGGTTACGTAGTTCATCCCTTTTTTATCTTGGTTTTGATAAAGAGGTATGTATATTGACTACCATTTCCCATGTAATAAAATTATAAAGTTCTTAGGCCTAGTGTGCTCTGTGTCCTCTCTTTCCAACATTTTACCTTGTAAGTGTATGTGAGTCGTCTAGTGGTAAGGCTCACAAATGCTAATGGACTTGCCTAGTTGCATGAATAAGTGTGTGGCAATATCAACCTCTGTCCCTCACAAATCACCATCATCATTATAACTCCAACTTTATGACGATTTGTTACTAGACCCTGCAGCAGCATGCACTTCCTGCCAGGGAACTGCTTAAAACTTACATATATATGACATGTTTACTTCAACTCATTTCTAGTGACCAATCAATTATCGAAAGTCACTGATAAACATATCACCAAAATAGCCTCTGAAAGGTTGCACATGAAAGGTGTGATATGAGAGACGCATGATTATAGTTTATGGAGAAAAATATCAATTTCTGCCGTACATCAGTAAAATAATTTGAGATAATACTGTAATACGACTATGTCATAGGACTGCAAATATGTATGCCAAACAAAATGATACATATTTGGGGACCCATCTTGTTAAAGGGGGAGGAAATTCAAGGATAATGAATGGGTTGAGCAGCCTTGGCCTAAAAGAGACAGAATGGGGTATTGTTACAAGGCTGGGAGTGTTTGTGAAGAAAGGCATGGGCTGGGTAAGGGGCTCGGCCAAGGGAGTTAACCCGTTTGGGGTTAAAGATAGGATGAGCAAGTCTAAAAGGGCTGGGAAATTAAAACTTAAAGGGTTGGATTGGAATGAGGGAGCAGAGTACACAAAGGAAAGCATTTTGAGTGGGCTTGACAAAGAAGGAAAGTGGAGCAGTTTGTTGGCTTGGAAGGAAGGCATGTACGTGGGAATAGAAACGCATGGCATGGCATGCAGAACGATGGCTTGGCGAGGGTGGAAGAGACCTGGGTCTATAATCCTTAGATTAGAAGAACTCTAGTAGTTAGTTTTATTTTAAATGCTGGAAATAAGTCCTTTAATTAAGGATTATAGATTAGTTTATTGCTTTCTTAGTTTAATTAGAGTTCCTTTCATAAAAGGTTTAGGATTTTTGTCTTAGTTTAAATTAGGATTGAGTGACCCTAAACGTAACGCTCAAACCCCTAAACGTAACACCATTTAATGCATAAAATGACCTAAATACCCCTTTTAACATTTAATAGATACTCACTTGCGGTACACACTAGCGGATGTTTTATAAAACATCCGCAAGTGTGTAACGGATGTTTTGTCCGAAATCGGAAAAAAATGCAAATCAACGGTTTTTTGTTTGTAATTGAAAAGAAAAAATAAACCGAATCAAAATCAATCACATTCACATGCGATATCATGCCTTAACAATGGAAACCGAATCAACAATGACACCTAATCAAAATTAGGTGAAGGGGGGAGTAAGGGAGTAGTATAGTTTAAATGTGGAGAGGGGTAGTGAAGTAATTTTACCTTTTAAATGGTGTTACGTTTAGGGATTTTAGTGTTACGTTAAGGTATTCTGATTAGGATTTGCTTTGTAATTTTCGGGCAGTTTTTGCATCGAGAAAAGTAATAGAAAACAAACAAATTTTGTTCAAACTCTTCACATGTTCTTCTTTCTTAAAGGTTAGGAAGAAAACCACAACGGTTTCTTTACGTGAGAGTGAATCCTAACCGGTGAACCGACCATAACTACCCATTCCGCAAACTATCCTTTTCATTGTTTTTAATTCGGTTTTGGGGCTGTTTTCAAAAGCAGTTCGGGCAGCTTGTTGCTCCAAGAATTTTCGGCCAGCTTGGTGTTTGGGCTAGAAAATTTGTATCACAAAAAGGCACATGTTACAGAGCTAAGACGAAAATAGAAAATAGAAAATGTAACTGGGATAAGAAGAAAATCATGAGAAGACAAGACAGGATAAAACCAAAAGTAACGAATCGAAATAATTCTAAATATGAAGATATACAAGTATTAGGTAATAGAGGATAAATATTCATACAGAACCACGGTTCAAAAGAAAAAGGCATCCCACATTAACTTCCATACGAAAATCTTTATCATTTTATTGTACCTTATTTCTAAGTCCATGTTCAGTATTCAGTGAAACCCAAATATTTAAGTCCTATTTGAATATCAGTTGATCTAAAGGGTTACCATAGTTTTTTTTTTTTTTTGATAAGTAAAGGTATTATACGAATAGCGTCAAAACAGGTGACGCGGCCTATATACAATAAAGAGTAAATACAAGAGATCTCAAGCTACTCGAGATTGAGGGAATTCCCTATCACTTCTAGATAGTGAGTAGGGGTCTGGGAAAGGTCCACTGACTCGGGGCACCAAGAAGATATAGTGCGCAGCCAAGTATCTTTAAGCTTCTCTAAAGTCCCTTCCTATTCAAGCCAACGGGGTAACCTCCCGTAAGGAATTTTTCCTACTTCTTTTATAAAGAGACCAGCTCAAGAATAAATCCAAAACTGATCCGGGCATAGCCCAGGCAATTCCCAACGGACCAAAAATCCAATTTCATAATTCCGTCGCCATGGGGCAATGAATCAACAAATGATCCACACTTTCATCGCTCTTTTTGCACATATAACACCAATTAACATAAATCTTGCGACGCGTCCTCAAGTTATCACCGGTTAAGATGGCTCCATGACAAGCCTCCCAAGCAAAGAAGCCTACGCGACTGGGAGCTTTAGTCTTCCACAGTAACTTCCAAGGGAAAATGCTAGAACACTCTTCCTCTGTTTCCCTCCCACCTAACTGCGTCCACACCATTACTTCCCACCCGTTGCTTATATACCATATCAAAGAATTCCACACAAGAGTCCATTTCCCAATCCTGTAGGCATCTACGGAACGTAGGGTTTCCGACCACGGTATTCCCCTGAGCTTGAAGAATCGAGCTTACCAAACAGTCCTTATCAATAGCCAAATTGAACGCATTTGGAAACAATCTCCATAACTCCACCTCCCCACACCATCTATCTTTCGAAAAACGGATAGTAAATCCATTCCCTATTTCAAAAGAGATATGTCTCACAAAAGCTTCCCAACCTTTCCGAATCCCTTTCTTGACTCCCACCCCATATGCTGCTGAAACACTGTTCGGAGTCCATATATTTACACCTTCCCCATATCTGCAACCTACCACTTTCCTCCACAACCCTTCACGATTAGTTATGTACCTCCATAACCACTTAGCAAGCAAGGAAGTATTGAAGACTCTTAGATTCTTGATCCCTAACCCACCACCTCTCCAGCAAGATGATACTTTCGTTCCTCACCCGAACCTTCCCACAAAAAGTCCTTTTTCCAATCTTTCAAGGCTATCACAAACTGAAGAAGGAATCACTAAGAGAGACATGAAATATGTAGGAAGGCTGGACAAAGTACTTTTGACCAGAGTAAGCCGCCCCGCTTTCGATAGCAACTGCTTTTTCCAACAAACTAAACGTCTTTCAAATCTTTCGAGGACTGTATTCCAGGTGGTTTTATTTTTAAAAGGAGCTCCGAGGAAGTAAGAACAAGGAAGTTGAGCAGTTGCATCCAAACCATGAAGCTAAAAGATCTACATTCTACGCCACCCCAACCGGAATAATTTCACTCTTTGCCATATTAACCCAAAGGCTTGACACCATTTGGAAGAACGCCAATATGAGACAAAGGTATCCTAACTGAGTAGCCTTAGCATCACATAAAACCAAAGTATCGTCTGCAAAGAGGATGTGGGATACCGAGACCACCTCATCTCCTCTCCTGCTCAAAGCCTCCATAACGATAATGAACAGGAATGGAGATAGAGGATCTCCTTGGCATAATCCCCTCGAACTGGCAAAGAAT
This sequence comes from Codonopsis lanceolata, assembly GCA_013146195.2. Lineage (NCBI taxonomy): Eukaryota > Viridiplantae > Streptophyta > Magnoliopsida > Asterales > Campanulaceae > Codonopsis > Codonopsis lanceolata. The sequence goes on from CM028377.1 coordinate 148,668,037, forward strand.
CTGGGTTCTCCAATTATCAACACTGAGAATCGAGCCATAGACTCAAGAGAAACCGCGAGAGCCTGATCTTTCTTGAGGAAAACGAACCACATTGAAGTCACCCTCTATGCACCACGGAACATTCCATTTCGATCTAATGCGCTTCAATTCCTCCCACAAACCACCTCGCTCATTAACGGAACATGGACCATATACCCCCCAAAAAACCCGCTCTTTATCAGACTCAACCATTTTTAGTAAGCAAGAGATTGAGTATACCCCAAACTCTACCGCCAACTTTGTCACCACCCTTCTATCCCACATAATTAGAATGCCACCTGCTGACCCATTCGCCCCTTATAAATTCCGGTCAAACCATCTGTCACCTCCAATGCTATTTACTGCTCTTCTATCGATACTTTTCGTTTCTTGTAGACACACCACATGAGGCTTCCATCTCCTTAAAGTAGCCTTAACTACCATCCTCTTTTCTCGATTCTCCTTAAAGTAGCCTTAACTACCATCCTCTTTTCTCGATTATTAAGACCCCACACATTCCATAAAACAATGCGTAACTCCATGATAACCTTATACAGATAAGTTCCTTTTCCTCCTCCCTTTTCCCTCAAGCCTCCCTGGTATATCAAAATTCAGGCTACAACATAACTCCTTCGGCTCACGTTTTGCTCGTCTTATTTGAATTCTTATTGTTGTTGTCCTTTGTCGACCTCCATTTCTTCTCTATATCCAAAAGAAGCTCCATGATTTTATCTTCAAAGCCCGAACAAGACACCCCGAGGTACTACCCAAACCCCTTAGCTCTCCTACTGGCCCACAAAGAAATGTCCTCTGTTGACTCCAAATGAGAAATTAGTTCAATTTCTTCCAACTCCTCCGGATGGACCACAGCGAGAGGAGTGCAATCAATCGGCTCGGACAGCGAATCCACCTGGCTTTCCTCCTGTTCACTAAGGCAAGGACCCACTTCCGGGGCGCAGTCTCTGTCAGAAGCCCCTTTCTGCATGGAACTTGGTGACTCAACCTCATCACCGTGCCTGCCGGGGGAATCTACCGTCCGGGAAAATTGTGACGGAGAACCTATGCACCCATCTGAACTGACAACCTTATCTCTCCAATCTGGATGGTGATCCAACGACTCCTCTTCCTCAGTTCCTCTTCTACCTCCTGTAATGAACCAATATGCTGCAACTCAGCCACACTGCCCGACTCTGGAGGAATAAGAGGGGAACAGTGAATAGGTTCCTTCCTCAAGTCTTTCCCTAATACCTCAGCCCCAACACGCACAGGCGCGACGAGTGCAATTTTGCGAAACAGCACTCCTTGGACCCACAATCAGAATCAGCCCGAGTCGGACTAACCTCCCTTGTACCTTCACGCCCCTCTTGCTATTTTCCACTGAACTCCGACTCTGTCTGTGTTTGCGAACCCGGCAACCACTCATCATCCCAACACGAAGTTGTCCGATTCTCGCCAGCTAAATCTCGACAAACGACAGGAAGCATCGACTCCCAGTTCTCTGTCCTCGATGACAAATGGGTCTTCCTTCACACCCGACCCACCTCCATTGCCTAGATTACGTAAAGATACTTCAGCGATATTAGACTTAAACGGCCTAGAAATAATACCCACTGTGACTTACTTCTCTTGGACCTCTTTCATCTTGGAATTAATAGGGGCCCAAACTGCCTTACCCCCACCACTTCTTAAAAATGGGCCTCTACTTGACCCATCCCCCTTAGATTTAAGCCCAGACCTACTACCGTAATTCATTACCTTGTCCTTTTCAGTAGTAGCCTTTCCCCTCAATGCTGCGTCGTTTTGATTTTGGGATTTAAATTTTGAATTTGAATTCCTCTGATCCCTTGGACTTGGCCCCACTCCTTTGTCTTTACCCCTGCCATACTCTAACTTACTCTTCCCTTTCCAATCCACCTGCTTATTGCTCGCGTGAGTTCCACCTTCCTTCTCCATATTCATCTCCTCAATCGGTAACTTACTCATGCCTTCATCCCCACCTCTTCGACAGTCCCTTAGCATGACTGTTTCTGACCAAATAGGAATAACGAAGACTCTATCACCCACACCAATTCACACTGAGGACGGCAACTTCTCCTTAAATCTAACCAAAATACGGGCACATCTCACCTCAACCTTTTCCTCCGTAGAATCATCGACCTTCACAAAATCACCGCAGAACTCTCCAATTTTGGCGAAAATCGAATTACACCACAAATGAAGGGGGAGACCCCAAACCCTAACCCACACTTCCTTCGATTTTTTCCCTACAAGCCCTTCCTAAAAACACGACACCTCCTTCTGCCAAAACTCCAAATGGAGAGGCCTCCCATCCACCACCCATTTCTTGAAATTGATAATACGACAAGCCTCCTCTTTCGACGGGAAAGTCAGCAAAAAAGAATTCCCACTGAGCTCATGGACTTTAACTCCTCCAGCGACTTTCCAATGAACATCCACCCATCTCTGCACTTCCTCCTTTGGTGTTGTGGAATCTTGCTTGCCTCCTACACTGCCCACCAAACATCGACCAAGGAACGCAATATTACCAGTACACGACTCTTCCTCCACCTCAAAATCTGCTGACCCTACACCACTTTCCTTCAAAAACACAGGATTTAAATCGGGCCAAGGAGAAATGTCGGCCGCTTCTTTGAAAGATTTACTGAAAACACCATGTTCCTTGATATGTAGAACTCCGGCAAAACGACGAAGCTTTTCTGCCACCCAAACCCAACCTGACTCATCAAAATTCTCAGGGACGCAAATCAGCCCCGGCCTCCTCGAACCTCTCACCAAGACTCTGATGAAGGCTCCTGCTGCATTCTTTTCCTTAGCGACAATGAATTCTCTCCTCTGACCTTGCCACTTCTTCCACAAGATAACGTTGGATGCCGAGAATCTGCTAAACCATTCGCACAACCTATCGAACTCAAAACGGGAGAGAACAATTTCGTGAGATCTACCTCTGCTCCTCTCCACTATCTTGAACTCCACCTGATCCTTAGACTGAAACTTGAAAACAGTTCTATCCTCCCGCACTGGAAAATAGTTCTATCCATTGATCCTCTCGCCAACTACTATCCTCCGAAAATAACCCCTATATTTAGTGTTGTAAAAATAGAGCTTCGGTAAATTTTAAAGCTTAACTGAAGTGTACTAAATTCCCTCGGGTTACCATAGTTTTGAAGCTCAAATGACTATCATCATTCCAACCCCATCATTTCAGTTGTTGAGCATGCAGTTGTCCTCAATATTGATGTGTGTGTGTGTGCCCGTGAATGTATAGAATGTTGTGTAACCTATTACCTAGAAACACACCCATAGCACCATTATAGCTTTTCTTATTTAAAAATCAATGTTTGAGGTATGTACAAAAATTATACATAAACTGTCCTAGAAAGTTTTTGCAGTAGTAGCTTCAAAAATTCCATTACAGAACCTCAAAACTTCAATTTGAGAGTTGTTCATCTCCACAGGAATTTCCTACTCTTCGAATAACAGTTGAATTAAAATTACGTGGGAAATGGACATCAATATACATACCATGTGTGTCATGCGTCTAACTCAATACGAATTTCTGCATATGGTTTTTTTATGTGAAAATAGCATCAAACATCTTTTGTAGTAAATTTCAAGAAACGGAAGATGCTTAAAATTACCAGAATATTCACTGAAGCAGATGCAACATTCATGCAAGTTCTTGCAGAAAACCTCATGCCGTTGCTCATCATTGTAACTCTTTAGCAAAGGAATATCAGCATCTGGAGAGATACAACCTGAGATTGCGCGCCTATCTCCTGTATGTCTCACACCATAAGGACCCAAGATGATTTCTTTATCAAAACCAAGGTAAGAAAGGGATGAACTACGTAACCACTCTACCCATTGGTATATAACCTCCTGTCGTGGTTGTTCCTTCCAACTTGAATCTAGCATGGAGCAGAGTTTGGAAATTTTGGAAGATTCTAACCACTGAACCGAGATAGTAAAGTAAGGTGGGAGATGGCTTGGGTATGATTTAGGTAATAGACACGTCAAAACAATTGGTGGAAGATACTGCACTTTAAAAGAATATGAAAAGTCATTTGAACCATCATGATTGGTCTCAAGATCTTTAGATGAATTTAGTTTTGTGGAGACAATGAGTTCCGTAAGGGCTTCAAGGTGAACATGAATCTGCAAAAGGCATATAGTGGTTAGTTTTTACATTTTTACAAATTCATTAAGAATTCACAAGTTAGCGCACAACCTGAAAATATCGTAGGTCATTCTGTTTGTCGGTGATGAATATGTTGTCTCCATAAATGGACTCCATAGCTAGTAACTGTAGTAAACCACACATAAATAAGGGGTGAGATACAGAGACAGAGAGACGGATAGGGGTGTGCACGTGTGTGTGTGTGTGTGTGTGCAAGGGTATAGCCCCCCTTCAGTTTTGAAAACAAAAAATTATCACTTCACTTACGGGAACAAATGACATTTTAGTGCTTAACATTTTTACTTTTTATCATATATTCCCCACTTTGTCTTAGAAAGAATATCCACATGTTATGCTTCTGCCCCCTTTTATATAAAAATAAGATATTTAACAAGTACTCTCAATGTCCCAGTTGAAGAGGTACACTTTAAATCTTAACGTCAATTTGACCAATTTTGAAATCGATACTTGATAAGGAATGTATAGTTGTCTCAACAATTGTAAAATGCATGAATTATATTCCCTCCGTCCCAAAATTATTGTCGTGTTCAACCCGACACGCGAATTAAGAAAAAAATAATTGACTTGATTATTAATATTAGCTTGATGTGTAGTTTTATTTTAAGCTCATATGAATGTGGCCCATAATTAAAGTATGATGAAAAAGTAATGGTAAAGTGGTAAAAGTGTAGTCCTAAAAAGAAAAGTTTCTAACAAGACAATTATTTTGGGACGGACGAAAAAAGAAAGAAGGACAATAATTTTGGGATAGAGGGAGTAGTACTTTTAGTTTTGAAAGGTTATAATTGTATTTTCTATAAGTAAAATTGAATATAAAATGTCAAAATGTACATCTTTAGTTGAAACAAAGGGAGTACATCTTATTCACATTACAATCTTGCCCCCCTTTACTGAAAATTCTAACTTCCCCCTGTGTGAGTGTGTGTGTGAGAAAGGGAGGGAGAGAGAGAGAGATCTTTTTTTAAGTAAAAAATATATATTAATATATAAGATCGTCAAAAAGGAGACGCGTCATTTGTACACTGACCGTATACAAAACTAACTACACAAGGCTTAAGCTATTAACAAAATCCACAAAAGAATTATCAAAAACTCTCCTATTGCTGAAGGTCATTTGTCGTTGAAAGGTCCGTAAGAATGATCTGCTTCAGCTGCTGTTTTTTTGGTGTAGTGACGGTGTTAGGTCTGAGGTCAACTCTTTTGCTGACTTTGTAGTGAATTTTTGTAATCTGTAATTATTGGAGTTTTCCGCCTATGTATATAGGATGCGGCTCCTTATTGCCGCTTTTGTTTTTTAATATATACCTTACTTAACAAAAAAAGAATTATCAAAAAAATATAATCCGCCTCTAAGCACCAATGAAAGAGAATTCGCAAAAGAGACGTCTTCAATTGATCCACCGACTGCTCAACATTGTAAAAGCTTTGTTGTTCCGCTCTCTCCAAATAATCCACCAAATGCCAAGAGGGACCATCTCCCAAATGACCAACACAACAGAAGGTCGTTTATAGTACTGGGCATCATCACCCACTAAATGCTAAACATCCCAATCACCATATTACAGAGATCCCTCACAACAGGGTAACGTAGGAGTAAGTGATTAGTGCTTTCATCATTGCCTCTACACATGTAACACCAATTAACATAAATCTTACTTCTTCGCCGAAGATTGTCTCCAGTAAGTATCGCTTCATGCCTAGCTTCCCACGCTAAAAATGCAGCACGAGTTGGGGTACTAGATTTCCAAATTTCCTTCCACAGAAATGAAGAGCCTTCTCCGATACATACATACAAAAAGCAAAACCAGCTAAGCTTCTATGTACATAGACTAGAAAAGCAAAGCCTTCCAATCTCTCTAAATTACAGAATGAGGAGCCCCACAAAAGGCACCTTTCGCTAATCCCCATAGAGAAGCCAAATTGAAATACAAAATAGAACCAAGGCAAACAAGTGCTGGAAAGGTTCGAGCATCGCTTGGCGGGTTGGAAGAAACAGCTATTGTCCAAACGAGGTAGACTTGCCTATGTTAAGAATACATCTAGCTTGCCCACTTACTACTTGTCTTTGTTCGTTTTACCGACATCTATCAGGAGCAGGATAAAGAAGATAAAAAGATATTTCCTTTGGGAAGGGCTCTCGGAGCATCGTAAATACCACTTGGTTAAGTGGCATAAAGTGTGTGACATTATCAAAAACGGTGGGTCAGGCATTAAGAACCTGAAGATTTTTAACGCGGCGTTGCTAGGCGAGTGGCTTTGGAGATATATGACTAAGAGGGATGCTTTTTGGAAAAGGTTGGTGGTGTGTAAATTCGGAGAGGGGAATCATTTATGGTTTCCCAATTCAATTTCAGTGTCTTTTGGGGTAGGTGTTTGGAAGGGGATTTGCAAGGGATGGGTGTCTTTCGAGAAGAATATTCCTTTTAGTATTGGTACTGGTCCTACTGGAGATAAAGTTAAATTCTGGAAGGACAGATGGTGTGAAAATGTGAAGCTATTCAGATCTTTTCCAGACTTATTTAACTTAGCTTCGGAGAAGGATTGTATGGCCAGTTCAGTACTACATTTTGGAGAGGGTAATGTCTTGTGGTGTCCTATCTTTCGGAGGAATCTGCAAACTGGGAGGTGGACTCCTTTTTGCTTCTTCTTGATAGGTGACATTCTCAAAAGGTAGAGCAAGCAGAATGATATAGTGTTGTGGAATGGAAATAAGAGCAAGAAATTCTTCACTCGTACTATCTCTTGCTGACCAACAACCATAGGAATCCCTTCCCAAAACAAGTTTGGAGATCAATTGCTCCCATGAGAGTAGCTTTTTTTTGCTTGGGAGGTAGTGCTCGAGGCCATTCTAACGGAGGATAATATGAGAAAAAGACATAAGATCTACATCAACCAGTGTTATAGGTGCAAAGGAAGGTGACGGAAGTGTTGATTACTGATTCACTGCCGAGTTGTGACTCAGTTGTGTTCTTTGATGTTCAGCCTGTTTGGTATCTCTTTGGGTGATGCCAAGTACGATCAAGGAGCTTTTCCTTTGTTGGTCCCTATACAAGCGAAGAGAAGAAACTTTGTTTGGGATGCTGCTCTTTTAGGAGTATGCTCAACGATATGGCGGAAATATGAGAGAATCTATATCTGCTATGAAGTTGGCCCGCTTACGTGCATTATTTTTGTGGTGCTCCTTAGAGCTGGCCCCTGTAGTGGACTGTGTTAGATATCCCAGTTCTATTGCAGACTTTTTGTATAGTTCTATCATTTCTTAGCTGGGCTTGGTATACGTCTAGTGTACATAGACGCATCACGTGTTTTGGGGCTGTTTATAATATGCTTTTACTTATCAATAAAAAAAACTTCACTTCCCACCCCAAAGAGCCCAATCCCAGGCACCTTCACTAAGTAGAAATAAATTATCGGATTCAGAGGACTTACATGCAAGACATCCATGCGGAAAAGTTCTCTAGTAAGGTCTGTCCACTCTTTTGAGAAAATCCATCCTGTTAGAAAATAAGGGTAGTTTGATAGTCTGATTTCTCTTTTTGTCTCTTTAGATAGCTGAAGATTCTTCGTCTATGGGGCCTACGGGACCAATTATGACAATTGTTTCTAACCAAAATAGATTGATTGACATTATCTTGGAGGCAAACGGGTCTAATTTTGCAGAATGGCGATATTTAGTTCAGGTGAACATGGGTGGTTTACGAAAGAAGGACAACTTGTTGAAGATTGTCCTAGTGATACAAAGGTGGCTAAGGTGTGGTTGGATGATGACAAGGTGTTGTTTCCGAAGATTGTGAATTGTATTAGTAGGAAAATTATACTATCTATGCAACACTGCAAAACAGTTAAGGAGTTGTGGACACTCTTGCATAAATGGTTCTCTGGAGCGAGTAACTTGAATAGGTTGTACAATCTGTCACAAGAAGTTCATCGTCCTAGTCAGAAAGGGCGGAGTATTATGGATTATTATTATGATTTCATGCGTATGAGCGAGGATTTCACTGCCGCTATGCCTATTTCTGATGATATTGAGGAGATGAAAGCTCAACGTGAGAAGCTGTCGATGTTTAGCTGACTATCAGGATTGGAGTAAGAGTATGATATGGTTCGATCTCAGTTATTATCAAATAAAGATTTGGGTACCTTGTCTGATGCCTTTGATAGGCTTTTGACTGCGACGAGGAATGGTGAGTCATCACATGTGGAGGTATCTGATAAATCAGCATTAGTTTCACACGGAATGGTTATCGTGGAGGTAGAGATGGAGGCCGTGGTGGTTTTCGAGGTGGAACTCGTGGTGGAAGAGTGTCCGGAGGTCGTGGAGGACCTAGAGTGTGTTACAACTGTGGAGAACAGGGTCATTTCAAAAGCCAGTGTCCTAAGCCTCTCACTCAGCAGCAATTGGAATATCAGAAAAAACAGCAATCTAGATTCGCTCATACAGTTTCGCAGAAATCCGAGCAAGTTTGTCAACTGGAGACCCATAATGTTGTTATGAATGATGAGGAGTTTGCCAGGTTTACACAGTACCAGATGTCTCAGCAACCTTCTTCCTCCTCTTCCAAAGCAACTCTAGCCAAGTCGGGTAAACCCATAACATGTCTTTTGTCTTCCGCTGGGCACTAGGTAATTGACTCAAGGGCTACTGATCATATGACGGGAAATTCGAGTTTGTTATCTACCTATGGGTCGTCGAATAAGTTTACTACGGTTACTCTTGCTGATGGATCCTCTTCCAAAGTCTTGGGTAGTGGTAGTACTACTGCCGCTTCTTTATCATTGACATATGTGTTATACTTGCCCAAGTTTCCTTATAATCTGATATCCGTTAGTCAACTCACAAAGAGCTTAAATTGTTGTGTTTCTTTTTTTCCTGGTTATTGTCTTTTTCAGGATCTGAGGACTTGGGAGATTATTGGTAAAGGAAGTGAATCTGATGGATTGTACATGCTCGATGAAGTTGTTGCTGCGCACTCTTCTACCGTTGCTTCAGTTCATGTCAAAGTACTTTGTCCCCTCTCCAGCTACATTGTCGTTATGGTTATCCGTCGTTACCTATCCTAAAAAAATTGTGTCCTGAAGTAGGGTCTATTTCTAGCTTACCTTGTGAGTCGTGTGAGTTTGCTAAACACCATCGTGTGTCGTATCCTCCTAGAGTTAATAAACGGGCTGCGTCCCTATTTGAGTTAGTTCATACTGATGTTTGGGGTCCTTGTAACATACCTTCCAAATCAAGGTTTTGATATTTTGTTACTTTTGTGGATGATTATTTCAGAAGTACTTGGCTTTATTTAATGAAATCTAGAGATGAGTTGTTTCAGTTATTTTGCTCTTTTTGTGCTGAGATAAAAACTCATTTCAATAGTTTGGTTCAAAATCTTCGTAGTGATAATGCTAATGAATACTTTTCTGGTATTTTCTACTCTTATATGTCTCAAAATGGAATCATTCATCAATCTTCATGTATTGTCACCCCACACAGAATGGTGTTGTTGAACGCAAGAATCGCCATCTCTTGGAAGTTGCTAGGGCATTGATGTTTGAGATGAATGTTCCTAAGTCCTTTTAGGTTGATGCTGTCCACACTGCTGCCTTTCTTATCAATCGTCTTCCATCATCTGTTCTTAAAGGAGAAATACCATATTCTGTTCTTCGTCCATCGCAGTCGTTATTTCCCGTTTCTCCTAAAGTGTTTGGTTGCACTTGTTTTGTCCAGATGTTCGCAACAAAGTTGGTAAGTTAGATCGAAGAGCTCTCAAGTGTGTCTTTCTTGGATACTCTCGAACTCAAAAAGGATATCGTTGTTATTCTCGGATTTGGGTCGGTACTTAGTGTCTGCTGATGTCACTTTCTTTGAGTCTAGCCCGTATTTTGTTCGGTCATCTTCTTCTGAGTCTGAGTTTGTCTCTCCCGATGATTTTCTCACTTATACATTGGTTCGTTCCCATAATCCTGAGGCTGGTGTTAATGCTGAGGCTACTTATCGCCCTCCTATAACTCAAGTGTATACTCGGCGCACACCTGTTTCAATCCAAGAACCAATCGTTGCAGATTCTCCAACAGATTCACTCCCGATACCGGTTCCCACGTCCATCGGACCTCTCTTGATCTCCTGTGGCGCTCAGAAAAGGTACACGCACTTGTGTTCATCCTATCACCTCTTGTGTCTCGTATGCTCACTTGTCAGATTCTTCTCGTTCATTTATTGTTTCTCTTGATTCCGTTGTCACCCCTACAAATGTGTCTGAAGCTTTGTCTCATAGTGGTTGGAAGTCCGCTATGGAAGAGGAAATGCATGCTCTTGAGGCTAATGAGACCTGGGACTTGGTAACACTTCCTGATGGTAAGAAGGCTATTGGATGTAAATGGGTGTACGTGGTTAAAATGAATCGATGAATGCTTGTTGCTCGGTTAAAAGCTCGATTGGTTGCAAAGGGTATGCAAAGTGTATGGTGTTGATTATACCGATACTTTTTCTCCGTTGCTAAGCTCACTGCTCGTCTTCTTATATCGTTAGTCGCTTCTAATAAGCGGGCCTCAGTATCGGTTGGATGTCAAGAATGCATTCCTTCATGGTGATTTGCGGGAAGAGGTTTACATGGAGCAACCTCAGGGGTTTGTTGCTCGAGGGAGTATGTGAATAAAGTATGTCGGTTCGAAAGTCGTTGTTTGGGTTGAAACAGTCTCCGCGGGCTTGGTTTGGCGATTCGATCGTTGCTAGAGTTTGGGTTACTGAGGAGTACGTGTGATAACACCGTGTTCTTTCGGCGGACTAGCATATTGTTTTGGTTGTTTATGTAGATGATATTGTGATCACAGGTAGTAATACACATGGTATTGAAGCACTCAAATCGTGTCTTCAAACAAAATTTCAAACAAAGGTGATACGGTCCAAGAAAGGGATCTTTTGTGTCAAAGAAAATATGTCCTTGATTTACTTGAGGAAGTTGGAATGCTTGGAGTGAAACCGTGTGACACTCCAATGGATCCTAATGTCAAACTTGTGAGAAGGAGAGATGCTCGAGGATCGAGCGTAACGATACCGGACATTGGTTGGTAAGTTGAATTATCTTGTAGTAACTCGTCCGGATATTGCTTTTCCGATGAGTGTAGTGAGTCGGTTCATGGCAGCCCTACTACTACACAATCGGAATGCATTGATTCGAATTGTGAAATATTTGAAAGGAGCACCGTGTAGAGGTATATTGTATGCGAATCATGGGCATACACGGGTAGAGGCATTCTCGATGCCGATTGGGTGATCACGAGATGATAGTAAGTCAACTACTGATATTGTGTGTTTGTGGGCGAAATCTTGTATCTTGGAAAAGTAAGAAACAGAGTGGTGGCGAGATCAAGTGCAGAGTCGAATATCGTGCTATGGCTCGAACACCGTGAACTTATGTGGATACAACAATTGATGGAAGAGATTGGATTTAAGGTTCCTCTGCCTATGAGATTGTGGTGTGATAATCAGGCAGCCATGCATATTTCTACAAATCCAGTTTTTCACAAAAGGACTAAGCATATAGAGGTTGATTGTTATTTCATTCGAGAAAAGATCCAACAAAATCTTGTCTCCACCTCATACGTGCGGGAGAACAACCGGTGATATCTTGACTAAAGGCTTGACAAAGTTAAGGGTGGATTATATATGTAACAAGATGGGCATGATAAATATCTATGCTCCAGCTTGAAGGGGAGTGTTAGAAAATAAGGGTAGTTTGGTAATTGTGTTATTAGGGTATATGTTATATATATATATATATATATATATATATATATATATATACGCTCATTGTTTAATACTCCCTCCGTCCCTAAAAATTAAGACGCAGAGATTGCAAAGGGACAACGATAATTTAGGGACCAGAGATTACTTCATCGCCTCTGCCTGCATCTCTTCTTCTCCTTCTTTTATTTCTGATTTCACATCCCAAATTCTACCTTACCATGTTTGAGTAATAGGAACATAGAGATCACCTCGCAATCTTTACTTATCAAAAAAAAAAGATCATCTCACATTCAGACGACATGTAAAAGCTCTATCACCAAACAACAATTTAGAAGAAATAAACCTTAACTTGACAGCTACAACTCTCAACCGGGTTAGAGTAAATTTAAGACAACAAATCAGGATTTTTTTCATGAAGTAAAGCTCTTGCTTTGTTCATAGACCTGCTTTCTTGGAATGATTTATTGGAAACTAATACTCCCTCCCCGTCCCCAAAAAAAATAGTGTCATTCGACAAGTCAGACTTTTTAAGATTGTAGCTTTACTTGCTTGTACTTTCTTCAAATTGCCCTCGAATTATTACTATCTTTTAGAAATAGGACTTCTTCTTTGGGACAAACCACAGAGGATGAGGGACTATTTTTTTGGGACGAAGGGAGAAATTATGTTTCAGCAAAGGTAAATCATAACAAACTATAAGAAGCTACTGCAGCAGGGCAAATGGTTTATGAGAGAAAGGAGGCAGAAGCACATAATAAAGAACAAGAAACTGAGGACAAGAATTCAGGCAATCCTATGGAGAGGGGAATGTAAAAGGAGATCTCCATGTAAAAGGAGATCTCCAGGCAATCATAGCTATTAGCTAATGGGTCATAAGAAAACTTAATGTGCATATCCACATTCTACGCTCTTGAATGGAAGAACTTTTTTAGTCCTAGAGTAACTGCAACCAATCTCTAGCCTCACTCTATTCCTCCCGGCACCAGAAACCGGTAACCCAGCTGAGATGGTTATATCCATATTTTCTGTAAGTCTGTAACCTAGCAGGACAAAGATCTGCCTCTGAAAATTCAAGTTATAAGCAGTGGAACATCCATTGAGCAATTACCTTAATTAATCTACGAAATCCATTTGCATCAACTGGACTTTGCTTAGTATTGTACAACATCAACTTGCTGCCATTTAATTAGCAAACTCATAATAAGACCCATTTAGTGATGAATTTGCAATAATGGGGTTTTTATTTGTCAAAATAGGTATGCGAAGGAGATATTGAAGAAGTTCAAAATGCTTGATTGCAATTCCGTGAGAACTCCTATGGAAGTTGGAACAAAATTTTCCAGAGATGGTGATGGTGTACGTGTTGATCCAACATTTCAAGCAAATTGTTGGGAGTTTGAGATATCTTACTTGCACAAGGCCAGATATAGCCTATCAAGTTGGTTTGATTAGAAAGTACTAGGAGTTTCCTTGCCAGTCTCATCTTCAAGTAGCAAAAAAATATTGGCGTTACCTGAAGGGAACTAATGATCATGACCTATATCACCCTACATCTAACAAGTATGATATGGTAGGTTATCAGACAATGATTGAGGCGGAGATCCAGAAGAGCCAATCTGGTTGTGTTTAATTATCGCTCAACAGCTTTTTCATGGTCATCAAAGAAGCAGTCCATTGTTGCACTGTCTACATGCGAAGCAAGATATGTAACAACAACTTCAAGTGCATGTCAAGCGGTATGGTTAAGGAGTTTGTTAAACTAGATTCAAATTCAAATTGAAGGTCCAACAAAGATCTTTGTTATCAATAGTACAATACGTCAGTCATAAATTTGGCAAAGAATCCAGTCACACATCGGAGGGGCAAGCATATAGACACTTGTTTCCATTTCCTAGGGGATCAAGTTTCCAAGAACGAGATTGCACTGGTCTACTACAAGTCCAAAGATCAAGTTGCAGACATCCTTACCAAGGCACTGAAATTTGAAGCATTCGTCAAACTGAAACGTGTGATGGGAATGACAATAAGGATTAAGGGAGAATGTTGTAGTTAATCCTGATTCTAGAAGCATAAGGTTTTGTCTTGGTTCTAGAATTTTATCCTGATGGTTTTAGTTCAATGCATTCTGTCTTGGTACTTTGTTCTTCATTCTTCCCCTAGTCCTTCAGTCAACAGCTAGTCTAGATACAGTCCTGGAATTTAAATTATTTTTTGTTTAAATAATAGCCTTGTTATAATCACTTGTATATAGGCATGCTAACAAGCATCATGATCTTTTATTCTTTTACTTTTTCACTGTCAGCACTCCTGCAAGGCTGCAATTGATCATTTAAAGTTTTATTTGTTAAAACAACATAAAATGCAAGCGTAAAATTCATCTGAATAATTGTTTAAGTTGACTTGTAAAGCTCAAAAACAAGACTATTTCCGAGATGGAGGAAGTAATTCATAGTCAGACAATTTTTACTGTGCTTAATCTAGTAATTAGATTGATGCAATAATATGGCATACCTCATCCTCCTGCAACTGATCATTGATTCGCAGTACCTCCTCCTCCAGCTCGGGTTCTTCTCCACTCAACAGAAGCTCTTCCAACCTGCTTCCGATATCATCAACCCCCTCCTTTGAATCAGAACCTTCAATTCTGTCACCCTCCAAATCCTTCTTTATCTCTTCTTCACTGCCAAAATTATTTACTTCACTACAGCTTGATTCATTCATTCTAATTATGCCTCCTTTTGACACATACCCATCACTACAATTCTCCCCTTCTTCCTTTTCACACCTTTCTTGGCAAGAACCCGATGAACCCACCTCAGATTTCTTAACAAATTGAGTTTTGACGACATAGGTACCCCCGTTTCTTGAACCCCACCTGGGTTTTCGGCGAAAACGAGGGAGTTTGGGGGTGCTTGTGTTTGGGATTAAGTGTGAGATGGTTACAGAGGGTTGGAGGTTTTGGTGAGAAGTAGAAGGGGATTTTTCTTCGTGTTGTTCAACGTTAGGTTGGTTCGCTGTGGTCTGTAAAGGATCTTGCTGGGTTTGATCGTGGTGAGGCTTTAAAGTCCAACTTTCATCGGTTTGGTGGAATTGAGATTGGGATTGGAAGTATTGTCGTCCCCGTCTGCCGCCTCTCTTCATTGGGACCTCCAAACTGGAATATTATTTGGCACACAGTAGCTTTGAGACGAAACCTTTGTTTAGAATTGTATTTATTTATAGGCTTAAAATAAAATGAAAGTTAGTAACAAAATGAACAAAAAGTACGCCTAGCATATGAAATGGGTGCATAAGGATGTTCGAGAATCCCCTCCCTTCTTCCACTCCGTCCTAAAGACGAATACAGCCGTCAAAATGGGTGTATTCGTTGGATTAAAATAAAATAAGGATATTATCAAGTAAGGTCAAAAGATGCATTGTTTTATCTTTTATGATCTTTGACGGGTTAAAAAGAGAGATAGAAATTGCATATATTACCTTTTAAAAAAAAATCGGTACCTGATCGAGTATTCATTCAGACCCACAATAAAATAGGTAGAGTAATTGACGTTATTCCTCAATTTCGAGTAATCGACCTATAACCGACCGAGTCAATGTAATCAACTCTTTCACAATTTATTTGTTAGAAGAGAACAATCAAATCAAAACTCTACATCTAACAGCTCTTGACAAGCATGAGACCCTCTTTAGATTGACTCAACAGCTCTTCTTCATTTGCTTTCACTTTCCTCAACATTATTAAGGTAATTTTTTCAAATGCTCGATCTAATTCATCCTCGTGATTAGTTACTCTACCCTTACATTTTTCTCACACAAACTATATATATTGGTTATCTGTTGTAGTTTTCTCTTTCAAATTTTTGATATTAGTAGTTTGAGTGATTCATACTTCAATTAATCAACATATTTTGAACTACAATTACAATCAACTGTATGTGTAGAAACATAATTGGTGTTTATATTTATTGTTTTTATGTGTTTCATATTTACAATTTGCATTTTAATTTATTTTAATAGTTTATGTTAATATGTTTGGTTTTGCAAACATAGGTGAATTCTTTCAGACATAAACTGAATTTTTTTTTTGTTTTCAAACATGAACTGCATGTTTTTTGGGTTCTATATGTTTAAAACATAATTGTTATGATTAATATTTATTATTTATTATTTCGCCATTAGAAAGATATTCTGCAAAAGTGTCATGCAGAAGTAAATTGTCAGTTGTAGATTATGTTTATAAAAAATTAGATGAAGAACACAAAAAATTGTTATTAGATTCTGCATTTGGAAAGTTGTATGAGATTAAGGAGAATATGAACCCCTCTAATGTGCTGCTACATGTTTTAGTTATGCTGGGCATTGAGTCGCCGATGAAAATGAATTTTGGTTTTGTATTGGGGGTCAAAAAGTGAAATTTGGGCTCTCAGATTACACGTTAATTATTGGTTTATATTCCGATGATGAGAATGATTTTACTAAGGACATTCATACAACAAAAAGATTATTTAATAAATACTTTGAGGGACGGAAAAAGGTTGTGATGCCTGAAGAATTAAAGGAAGCTTTTTCAAGTGCAAAAACTGAGTTTGACAGATAAAAATTGGGACTTGTTGTTATCTACAAATCTGTGTTGAGAGCTAAAGAAATTACTACTTCAATTTACACTAATTTTTTGAATATTGTGGACAACTTGGAGTTGTTTAATAATTATCCATGAGGAAGAATGTTTTATCTCAATCTTCTAACTACACTGAAAAAACTTTCGAACATGGATTGTATTAAAACCAATACGTTCTATGGTTTTCCATTACCAATAAGTCCAATACAGGTAAACAGTTGAATTCAACTATACATCAAATGATAATAAATTATTTGCATCACATGTTTCTTACACATAACTTTGTTTAGGTTTGAGTATTTGAATTATTTTGCAACTTTCCTGGATTTGAAGATCTTTATCAGCCGAAAATATAGAAACATAAGTTCCTAGAATGTGTAACTGGAAGTCGACGGGAAATCCAAGCTATGAAGAGATTATTGAAATCTCGGATATACAACATGTAAAATCTTTCCATTATTTCTACCACGATAATGAAAGATTTATTTTATTGGGCATTTCATTAATGGAGTTTTTATTGTTTTTGAATTGACAGGATGTTGTTATTCTTCCTTTGGTTCCGAATGATGCAGAATCTTGTTTGCGTTATGTTCATGGGTTTTCGGGGACTTGGTGTACAATAGACGCATATAATTTAGAGGAACAACCAACTGAAGAAGAAATTGCCCCTGCTAATGATTTGATGAGGATAATCTTGGATGTTGTGATTTCTATGCAACAAAAGCTTAATGATAACTTCCTTGAAATCAACCGAAGATTGATGATCATAGTATTCAAATACGAAAGATTGATAATTGAGATGAACATGAAGATCAATGAATTAGTTGAGGCAATGAGGGAGCAAACACCATCCCACCACTAGTAGACACCACCTTACTAGGATACGGTAATAATACCACATCTCCATGATACGATGATGACACCATCTGACCACGAGACGATGATGGGGACCACTGAGAAAAAGACAAATCAGCATACATGGGATACTGGTACGGAACAGAACAAATCATTGGAGATGAATACTATTGCTACGGGGGAGACCACTGAGAAAGAGGCAAAGCATACGAAGCATACTGGGAATACTGGTATGGAACAGAACAAATCAATGGAGGTGAATACTGCTACGGGGGAGACCACTGAGGACAGACAAAGCATACTGGTAATACTATTAATGATAAATTTGATTTAGCCTCCAATAGATATAAAAGGAAAAGGATAGAAAAAAATATTGATTCTGCAAATATCTTGGATGAGGGAATGGTGAGAGTGAAAAAACCATCGGCCCAAGTAAGAACTCCCTACACGACTCATTGTCGTGTATTTGGTGACCCCATAGTTAGTGGTATGCAATTTGAAAGAAAATTTGTAGATGACATGAAACCTGACTTATTAATGGCACCTGATTGTTCGAAGATGACCATGTTTAAATCTTGGTTGAAAAAGGGGAAACCTATGTAAGATACTTTTCTTAATCCTTTGAATACATTTTAACTATTTCTTTATTGTTGTAATTACTTTATTTAATTACTTGCATTTTAACTATTTATTTCCACAACGATTATGTTATGAGATATGGTTATAAGCTCCCGAAACATTGGTTCAAGACATATGTCGTGTCTAAAAAATTTCTTCAGGATCTAGTAAGTTATTCTATCAAATTAATGGCATTATAAGATAATATTATTGCGTGATTTTGATAGATAGCTGTATTTCAGCATATTGATTTGGCCCTGTGACTTATTCGGGAGAGACAACAAAAATATCCATCAACATTTGACAAGTACAAAAGAGCCATACTGGATGATGGCTTCACCAATGTCCTTATGCGTGAGTTTGAACTTTAATTTACAAAGAATAACTGAAGTGTTTCAAGGTGAAAGATTGTTTCATGGAAATACAATATGGAACTTGGAATTTTCTTGGGAAACCATGGGTTCAATGTGAAAGGATTTACTTTCCGGTCAAGGCCAAGGATCATTGTTTGCTGTCGACTTTGAGTTCCGGACTGGAAAGTTGACTGTGTATGACCCCGATAGAAGTCATCTAACAATAGATGAAGTTCATGAAGCTCTCACCCCTTTTACAACCCTCATCTCATTAATTGCAATGAAAGCCAAAATAGAAATGAGTACAATTACAATTGACAGAGATATACTCACACAACAAATGAGACTGAAGTAAGTGATCATATTTCAACTGGATTTCATTGAATTGTTCTTTGTTGAAATTATTTGTCTATAATGTCTAATTTGTGGTTTCAATGTGTCACAGGGGTGATTGTGGGATTTATGCCCTTAAGTACATTGAGTTTTTAAGCATTGACGAGTCGCCTTATTATGTTACCAATGAACATATTTCAAAGTGGAGGAAAAAGTTTGCAGTCGATGTATTTTGTGCAAACATGGATCCTTAAAATTTTGAGAAGCCATATTATGTTGCTACTGCTGCTTGTATTTGTTTGAATGAGGAATTCGGAGATGACATTGGTCATGTATTTTCTTTATTTCACAAGGATCATGTAAAATACACTTGTTTATGACAATGACAATCCTTGTTTACCTTGATTAATGCAATGAAATTGCTCTGTGTTTTGCTTTATGTTGGGTACTACTTATATGAGTTTGTAATTGTAAATATATGTCAATTGAAAATGTTTGTATATTATTTAGACAGTTTGTATATCACTTTCATATTTGCATACAGTAGATTAAACTTGCAGAGGGTAAAGTAAATGAATCAGTTTACACATATGGTTGACTTCAAGAGAGTAGGGTCGATTACTCTACCCATTTTATAAGAAATGAACTGACTCACTTAATACTTGTGGTTGCAAAGGCAGGGTCTATTACTCAACCCATTCCATAACAAATGAGTCAAGTAACTGACTTAGTTAATCTGGTGTTGATTAAGTAACTGACTCAACTAATACTTGTGGTTTGACTAGGGTATGGTCGATTACTCAACCCAATCTATAACAAATGAGTCAAGTAACTGACTTCAGTTTTATTTATCTTGCTTAAAGTGATAAAACAAGGTTGTAGGCCTACCTGCTGATATTCAACAGAAAAACTTTTAGACTTGCTAAAGTCTAATCAATTTGATTAATAACCAATCTATGTTTTGACTAGGGTATGGTCGATTACTCAACCTAATCTATAACAAACTTAGTCAAGTAACTTACTTCAGTTTTATTTATCTTGCTTAAAGTGATAAAACAAGGTTATAGGCCTACTTGCTGATATTCAGCATGAATAACTTTTAGACTTGCTAAAGTCTAATCAATTTGATTAATAACCAACATATGTTTTGACTAAGTAAAATCGTGCAAGACATTATTTACTCAACTTGTTGAATTTCCCGAGGATAAACCTATTAAAGTGAAGTGATCTAAATTTAGTAGATGAGAAACTGTAATTATTTCTAATTAAGTTATTTAGCTGTTTTCGGAACTAAAATTTTATATAAAGTATTTAAGTAATTCTAAATCATTCATATTTCAACAATCTCCTCCTAATTACTTAAAGACATTCACCTAAGCAGAGAGCACCAATAAATAAACAATTAAGCAGTTTCTAATTTATAAGCTCAAAAATATTGTCCCTGCAGCAGGTGTTAGTAAAACAACAATTCTATTAAACTAATCACTTTGGATAAAATATTAAACTTAAGTACTTCAATGTAATTGAGTTTAAGAGATACAAAAGAGTTTTTGGTGTTTCTTTAAAACAATTCAATGTTGTGCAGCTTCATCGGTATTTTCATCAGAAGATTCTTCAGCAGCGGTTTCTGTTGCTGCACCTAGTTGTTTAGTTGCTCTGCCTAATCTCAGTTTAAAGCATGTAATCTTCTCTTTGTAAATTACAGCCTTTGCTTCAGCCTTTTCAGCTCTTACCTCCTGCTTCTCTCCCTCTTCCTTGTGAGCTAAGGCTTCAGCTCTTAGCTCTGCTCGTTCTGTTCTATGTTTCTCTTCCTCCTCCTTGTATGCTTTAAGTGTAGTAGACTCACCTGCAGTATATGCAACTTAAACTACAACAAAGATGGAGTCCTAGATAGAGGGTAGAATAGCTTCAATTTGCAGCTGTAATCCTTAAACATGTTGGTTCATTTGATGTTGCACTCCTTGAATTTGTTGATTTAGTTGTTGGTTCATCTTCTCGAGGTCTTATTTCATATGAACCTAAGTGATCCTTAACATGTCCAGGAATTCATAATAGCTTGAACCTTCAGGAAAGAGATGTGCAATGGCAGCAGGAGTTGAGGTAGAAGGGACATCAGTAGCAACATCAAGAACAACAGTTGGTGTGGGAGCAGCTGGATTTGATGTAGTAGTTTCTGTTATTGGAGTAGTTGGAGGGGAGGGTGCAGCAGACACTTCATCAACTGGAGACGATATAGGAGTAACATCTGAAAACATGATCTTCTGTCTAGTTGGCTTGTTCAGTCCTTAATGATCTCCTGTTGTTTGTCTCTTTTAATATGCTAGCCTGGCAGGAGACAATATTTGAACATCATCATCTTCATCATCATCGTCGTCGTTATCGTTATCGTCATCATCATTATCATCATCATCATCATCATCATCATCATCATCGTCATTGTCATCGTCATCATCATCATCATCATCATCATCGTCGTCGTCGTCGTCGTCATCGTCATCATCGTCGTCATCATCATCATCATCATTATCATCATCGTCGTCGTCGTCATCATCATCATCGTCATCGTCATCATCGTTATCGTCATCGTCATCGTCATCATCATCATCGTCATCATCGTCATCATCATCGTCATCATCATCGTCATCGTCATCATCATCGTCATCGTCATCGTCATCATCATCGTCATCATCGTCATCATCGTCATCGTCATCGTCATCATCATCATCATCATCATCATCATCATCATCATCATCATCATCATCATCGTCATCATCATCATCATCATCGTCATCGTCTTCAGATTTTTCATCAAAATCTTCATCATCTGATTTTTCATCATCATCTTCATCTTCTTCCTCTTCAGCTTGTTGCTCAGAAGAGCTAGAGCTGTAATTCACTAAAGGAATACCAGGAGTGGCATCTGTTGGTATATCTTCAGCAGGTTGATTGACCTCTTTATTTATACCAGCTGCTGCAGAGGGCTCTTGGCTATTTGAAATGGATGTAGATGGAGTGAAGGGGGTTTGGTGTAGGTCAACATTAGGTCTGGGAGATGGGGGTAGGATGAAGGATAGAGGTTGAACAATGATAGGTTGAGGTGAAGTAGGTGAAGAAGGAATGGTAGGTTTTGATTCAGGTGCAGCAGATGAAGATGGAGTTTGGTGGGGCTCAACAGATGGCTGGGCAGATGTTGATGCTTCTCCTACCTTTGAGGATTTCCTGCCAAAAAGGGACACGTATTTGGCAGTACCCATTTCAACCTTTTGATTGATATTTTCCATGGCTTTATCTCGAATCATTTTGAGTTTGGTCTTGTTCATTTGAGGTAGTGTACCTACTTCTCTAGCAATGTGGTCTTCCTCAGTAGCAGGTTTGCCAACAATATAAGGATCATCAACCGTCATCTGTGGTAAACCATACTCATTGTTGAAAATTTCCCACAGATCCATTATTAGCTCATCTTGCACAAACGTGTCTTGAGCAAGATAGAAGGCATTTCATTCCACGGGCATTAGGTCAAAACATTTGTCGTAATTGAGGACAATCTCTTCTGCATTGGACAATCCTAGTATTGAGTTTTTGTAGGGAACCCATAATTTTCTATTCAAATTCGAGTCCACATATTTGTTGGGATCTACTGTTGGTTTGTCCTCATTCTTCTCCTCATGAAAGGATAAAAGGACTTGAATGAAGTAGGGTAGATGGTCAATAGGGAAGGCCCAATCAGTAGGAATATCAGCAGGATTGGCTAGAGAAGGGATCATTTCTAGGATGAAAGGTTGGGTTGAAAATAGGTGGGAAGTATGGTTTCTGAGCTTGGTTTGGGTTGGAGGTAGGTAAAACAGTAGGTGATGAAGGTGGTTGGTTTTGAGGTTCAAAAGTAGGAGGGAAGGGAATAAAGGTTTCAGGGTTTGATTCAGCAGTTGTCTTTTGCCTCTTCCTAGCATACTTTTTGCCAACGAGTTTGGCAGGTGCATCACCAATAGGTCTTGCAACTGTAGCTTCTGCAATTGTTGTTACAACTACTTCTTCATCTATCCCCTTCTCATTAATTAGCAGATTTATCCTTCTGCTTTTTATTTTTGGAGTAGCAGGTACCACAAACTTGCTTGAGTTAGTGGCCCAGGTGATATCTCCTGAACCATACTTCCTTCCAGTAACTGGTCTAATCACATCGCTAGCTGCCACACTGCTAGCAACGACATGTATCTGTCTTAGAAAGTGGGTAATGATGATGTAGTGGGTGATTTTGGATTTGACTGGGTTCTTCGTGTATCTCCTCATATTGTCATAAATTAGTTGAACTAAAATAGCAGCCCAGTTGATTGTTTCTCCCAGCACAATGGCAACCATCAGTGCCAATTGGTGTTCGGTAACCTTGTTTTTGCCCCTGATTTGACAATTAGGCAGTTGTCTAAAACAGAAGCTAGGGCATAATAAAGGGGCTGGAAGATATTTTTCTTTCTATCTACAGCTATATGTACTTGGACATTTCCCATCATAACAATCCATCCACCAGATACAATTTCCTTGCTAATTTCAGATAGACACGAACCTGCAGTGTTGATATTGGGAAAGGCATTCATAATTATTTGGGTATCAAACATTACATCTGTCATATTGATATTTCCAGAAATGGAGTTTGGTATATTTGGTGTGGGTTGCATCTACTGGAAAATAACTCTGTTAAAGTTTGACTGTAGTTGGGTATGTTGAAGGTCAGAAGGGGAAGAAATCCAGAATTTGTGAGGAACGTAACCAATTCACGGCCAATGTCAAGTTTATTTAGTGCGGGGACATCCAAAATGCATCATAGGTCGGAGTTATCAGCCATTGCACCTGAGCTCAAGAAGAAATTAGGGTTTAAGAGTTTTGAGGAAGAAGACGAAGTACAGAAAGCAGTTGCAAAGAGAGAGGATAGGAAACTTTTTGAAGATTTTTTGGTTTTTGAGTTTTTGAAACGTTTCCAAAATGATTGAGGGGGCTATATCAAGAAGCCTTTTGGGATAAGTGAGTGATAAATATGGGGGCTTCAATGAAAAAAAAATTGACTTGAAACTGTAAGGAGTTTTTGGGTCTCGCGCCAACATTTAAAGTTTGGACAGTTTTTAATGGAATATGTCTAGTCTGCCGTTAGTTTGAGAAGGTGAGCAGTTTTAGAGACATGATGTGTCAACATCAGATGATATAAAGCACATGTGTATGTGACATAATTAAATTAGGATTAATTGTAGAGAGTAAAGTTATCAAGTGTTGACCTAAAAAAGAAAGTTTCAATTAGCTTTTTTCTTTTTTTTTTCTTTCCAATTCTACCGATATTTATTGACTCCGTAACTTTTCTTTGATTCTTTGGGCCAAAGTATCAAACGATACCTCATCAATGTTTGAAGTAAAGTAAATAACGTAACATTAGTCTTTGCAATATGTTTCCTTTAGACAGCATGTCAGCTGACTGCTGATATTAGTAGGTCGATTACTTAACCAATTGTATAACAAATGATTCAGGTAAATGAATCACTAAATAACAAAAAGTTCCATTAATTAAGCATAGTAATAAAATGTTTATATGAAATATCTAGATTCAAGCAATAATACACTACAATTAAACACTAAGGAAGCGACAAATTGTTAGAATTAGTGTTTCCTTTGAACATTCCAATAATCAGGCCAACAACAATTGTCCAAATTAGGAGAATTGTACAAAAATAGAAATGAGCTATTTCTTTTGACTTCAAAAATTATTCTTCCAATTTTCTTGCTTCTACCTTAAGCTTTTCCTTCTTTATCTTCAATTTTTCAGCTTGTTGAACCACTTGTCTGAGTTGCCTTTCAAGTTTCTCAGCATCATGCTTCAAATCCACTAGTTGTGATCTAAGCCGTCCACAAATAACTATTTTTTCTATCTCTCAGCAGTGGTGGATCAATCCAAGCAAAAAACTTACAATGGCTAGCTTGATCCTGAGATTGAAAATAAAAAAAAATTAAACATCCGCATATAATTAATAATGAAAAAAGAAAGAAATATAACATTATAGTTTACATATCTAATGAACCTTCTACTTGGGTTTTCGTCACTCCAAGATGTCCACATAGGTGCGTGAACACCACAATTGCAAACTCTTGTCAAATTGCAGTCATATGATTTGAGTTCCTTCTCTTGAAAAATTGGGGTTTCCATTTTTTGGGAATCAATCTTGTTTGAGTGAGCCATAGGTTGAGTTGTTCGTTGTTGGAGGAGAGGGAGTATGGCGTTGGAATTGAGTGAGTATGTGCGTTGGATTATCGGTAGAAGCCCTAGGTCAAGAAGACGGAGACAAGGAACTGTTGGAGGGAGAGTTTTGAATTGGAGTGAATTATGAGTATGAAGCCCTAGGTGGGAAAAGCGTTTCAATTCAATATTTCGACCCTTGTTTTTCAAATTTTAGGGGGAATATGGCATTGGAGGGACTTTTCAATTTTTTTGTTAAAAATACAAAAACCTTATTACGTATTAACATGTTATCAAGCGTTGTCATTTTTTTGTTATTTTCATATTATTACATAGTGTGGGTGCCCCTGAAGGTCAGCCTCCCACGCCCCGCGCACCCTTTTCTAGGGGAACGCGGCATGCGGAAGGAGCATCACTCTTTCCATTACATCCTCCCTTGTGTAGGGGAAGACGAAATTAAAAGTGCAGAAAGAATGTTGCCAACAGCGCGTTGAATACGTCTTTTAGGTTTCTCCGTATCTCACCCTCCATTGTTTAAGGGAAAATAAGATACAGAAAATGTATCACCCTTTTCATTCCCGTCGTCCCTTGTTTAGGGGAAAACTAAAAAGTGCAAAAAAAGGATGTTGCGAGAGGGTGTGGGAACACGCCCTACCTTACTATGGACTTTTCGAAAATTGCCTTAGGTCATTATGAGTGCCTGGGGTTTCTCCGTATCTCACCCTTCCTTGTTTAGGGGAAGACAAGGCACAGAAAATGCATCACCCTTTTCATCCCCATCGTCCCTTGTTTAGGGGAAAACGAGAAAGTGCAAAAAAAGGATGTTGCGAGCCTCACCATGACCTTAGGCTTATTTTGGATCACTATGAGTGCTTTGGGTTTCCCCGTATCTCATCCTCCCTTGTTTAGGGGAAAACAAGATGCATGAAATATATCACCATTTCATTCTCATTCTCAATTGTTTAGGGGAAAACGAAAAAAAATGCAAGAAAAGATGTTGCGGGCCTCACTATGATCCAAAATGTTTTAACAGAGTCGTCATCATTATTTTAAGGAGAAATAAAGAAAAACCAAAAATAAACCAGAGTTTGTAGAAAAAGGGTTCGGATGCTAAGTTATGAGGTGGGAAGGGGTTAGGCACCCACCTCGCCCTTTCGGTCTCAAAACAGTTTTTGGCTAAAATATAATTTTTGTTATATTTATCTAGCAAATAAATAAAGCATTAAAAAGGAAACAAATATATATGTATTTACATTATTTACAGACTTGTAGCCGCCTCTTGTCAGTAATTACAAATACATTTAAAATATTTGGCCATAATAATGTCTCTTTTTAATGTTATTTTCTACATAGATCCGGGCAGCACAACGGCTTGATGTTTTTTACATTGAGCCGGATGAAAATAGGATTGTTAATATAAAAACCCTTAAAGGTTTACCTTTAAGAGCGTTTAGGTGCGCTCGCTCTGTCCTTCGGGAGAGGGAATCTTTTTGATGTTGCTGCGGTTCGGGCAGAATAACTGCTTCCGAAAGTTGCTTCTGGGCACCGTCAAACGGGCGGAGCAACTGCTTGTTTTTTTGCTGTTGTTTGCTTGCTGCTGGCGGAAATCAGGCAGAGCAACTGCTTGCTTCTGGTGGATTTGGCCTTTGGATTCGAACAGAGCAACTGCTTTTTTTGGGATTTTTGGACCGGGGGAATAGGGTGGAAACCTAGCTGGGGGGCTAAGGCTCACTTTGACCGGTTGGTTTTGTGTTTGGAGGAGATTTGGCAGAGCTTCGAGGCTTTATATGAGGGGGAACTCACTATCTCACGATCGCTCTCTATCACGGCGTAAAATAAACGCACAACGTTTTAGTGAGAAGAATTCTTGGCTTTCTGTGTGTCCCAAAAACTGAAGCGCACACCTATATTTATAGGTGAGAGGAAGGACACCGCTGGCATTTGCGATTTTCTTCTTGTGCTTCATCCAATTGTACTGCGCGCTTGAGGGCTTGTACAATGCGTTAAAACGGGGAGCACTGCTTGAGGGCTTGGCGCCGAACCTATGCATGTTGGGCGCCGCACCCACAAGGATTTGTGGCAGCGCCTGGTTCCCTTTTTCAGCCTCCTTCTGACACTCTGGCCCCTACATTTTACTGTTTTACGCATCCTGCTTTGTCTTTTGCACTTTTAAACCCTGTAACTTGACATTTGTTAAGTTTTAACAGGTCTTGATATCGCATGTCAATGTTACATACCATGGGTACGAAATTGGGGTGTCTACATATAGGTATCAAAAAATAACTATGAGTTATTAATTAAATTAAAGATAAGTAACACAACTTAACGTAACGTAACATACCTTAACATAACGTAACGTAACATGCCCGTAACGTAACGTCGTAACGTAACATACCCGTAACGTAACGTAATGTAACGTAACGTCGTAACGTAGCATACCTTAACGTAATGTAACATCGTATCGTAACGTAGTAACATAACGTTACGTCTTATCATAACACAACGTAACGTAACGTAACATTAGGTCTTATCATAACACAACGTAACATCTTATCATAACACAATGCAACGTAACATTAAGTCTTATCATAACATAACGTAACGTCTTATCATAACACAATGTAACGTAACATTAGGACTTATCATATCATAACACAACGTAACGTAACATTAGGTCTTATCATAACACAACGTAACGTATTGTAACATTAGGTCTTATCATAACACAATGTAACGTCATATCATAACACAACATAACGTAACATAAGGTCTTATCATAACACAACGTAACGTCTTATCATAACACAACGTAACGTAACATTAGGTCTTATCATAACACAATGTTACGTCTTATCATAACAAAACGTATCGTAACATTATGTTTTATCATAACACAACATAACATCTTATCATAACACAACATAACGTAACATTAGGTCTTATCATAACAAAATGTTACGTTCTATCATAAAACAACGTATTGTAACATTAGGTTTTATCATAACACAACGTAACGTAACATTAGGTCATATCATAACACAACATTACGTCTTACATAACACAACGTTACGTCTTATCATAACACAACGTAACTTAACATTAGGTCTTATCATAACACAACATAACGTCTTATCATAACACAACGTAACGTAACATTAGGTCATATCATAACACAACGTTACGTCTTATCATAACACAACGTTACGTCTTGTCATATCACAATGTTACGTCTTCTCATAACACAACGTAACGTAACATTAGGTCTTATCATAACACAAAGTTACGTCTTATCATACCACAACGTAACGTAACATTAGGTCTTATCGTAATACAACGTAATGTCTTATCATAACACAACGTAACGTAACATTTGGTCTTATCATAACACAACATAACGTCTTATCTTAACACAATGTAACGTCTTATCATAACACAACATAACGTAACATTAGGTCTTATCATAAAACAATGTTACGTCTTATCATAACACAACGTTACGTCTTATCATAACACAACGTAACGTAACATTAGGTCTTATCATAACACAATGTTACGTCTTATCATACCACAACGTAACGTAACATTAGGTCTTATCATAACACAACGTAACATCTTATCATAACACAACGTAATGTAACATTAGGTCTTATCATAACACAACGCATCGTCTTATCATAACACAACGTAACGTAACATTAGATCTTATCATAACACAACGTAACGTAACGTAACGTAACTTAACTTAACGTAATGCAACATAACGTAACGTAACATAACATAATGTAACTTAACTTAACTTAACTTAACTTAACTTAACGTAACTTAACTTAACGTAACTTAACTTCACGTAACGTAACTTAACTTAACTTAACGTAACGTAACATAATTTAACTTAACTTAACTTAACGTAACATAAGTTCACTTAACTTAATGTAACGTAACGTAACGTAACTTAACTTAACGTAGCGTAACGTAACGTAATGTAATGTAACTTAACTTAAATTAACTTAACTTAACATAACGTAACGTAACTTAATGTAACGTAACTTAACTTAACGTAACGTAACATAACTTAACTTAACTTAACTTAACTTAACTTAACTTAACTTAACTTAATGTAATGTAACTTAACTTAGCGTAACATAACTTAACTTAACTTAACTTAACTTAACTTAACTTTTTGACCAAGGCATTCCTGCTAGATTTACAACTGTTGTGAACCTATATGCTGATCTGCTGTAGCAACGTAACGTATCGTAACATTAGGTCATATCATAACACAACGTAATATCTTATCATAACACAACGTAACGTAACATTAGGTCTTATCATATCACAACGTAACGTCTTATCATAACACAACGTAACGTAACATTAGGTCTTATCATAACACAATGTTACGTCTTATCATAACACAACGTAACGTAACATTACGTCTTATCATAACACAACGTAACGTAACATTAGGTCTTATCATAACACAACGTAACGTAACATAACTTAACGTATCGTAACTTAACTTAACGTAAAGTAACGTAACTTAACTTAACTTAACGTAACGTAATGTAACGTAACTTAATTTAACTTAACTTAACGTAACGTAACGTACCTTAACTTAACTTAGCTTAACTTAACTTAATGTAACGTAACGTAACTTAATGTAACTTAACTTAACGTAACGTAACGTAACGTAACATAACATAACGTAACTTAATGTAACGTAACGTAATTTAACTTAACTTAACTTAACTTAACGTAACGTAACTTATCTTAACGCAACTTAACTTAACTTAACTTAACTTATCTTTATGTAACGTAATGTAACGTAACATAACGTAACGTAACGTAACATAACATAACATAACTTAACGTAACTTAACTTAACTTAACTTAACGTAACGTAACGTAACGTAACGTAACGTAACTTAACTTAACTTAACTTAACTTAACTTAACTTAAAGTAACGTAACGTAACTTAACTTAACTTAACGTAACGTAACATAACATAACTTAACTTAACGTAACGTAACGTAACGTAACTTAACTTAACTTTTTGACCAAGGCATTCCTTCTGGATTTACAGCTGATGTGAACCTACATGCTGATCTGTTGTAGCATCCTCTCATATTATGAACAAAGTAGATTGTTCAAACATGAATGATTTAAAATTACTTAAATACATTATATAAAATTTTAGTTCCGAAAATAGCAAATAACTAAAATTAGAAATAATTACAGTTTCTCACCCACTGAATTTAGGTCACTTCACTTTAATAGATTTATCCTTGTGAAATTCAACAGGTTGAGTAAATAATGTCTTGCATGATTTAACTTAATCAAAACATAAGTTGGTTATTAATAAAATTAATTAGACTTTTGTAAGTCTAAAAGTTATTCATACAGAATATTAGCAGGTAGGCCTACAACCTTGTTTTATCACTTTAAGCATGAGTTAAGTAAATGAAGTCAGTTACTTGACTCATTTGTTATATATTGAGTTGAGTAATCGACCCTACCATCTGCAATTAATCAACACAAGTAAGTAACGTTACTGAAGTCAGTTACTTGAATCATTTGTTATAGGTTGGGTAAAATAGGGTTGTCCTATTTTGATATTATCTCAAAGAACTCCATCCTCTTATATTATGAACAAAGTAGCATCAATTCTGGATGCTACTATAGTTTTTTCAACCAAGGCATTCATGCTGGATTTACAGCTGCTGTGAACCTACTTGTTGATCTGCTGTAGCATCCTCTCATATTATGAACAAAGTAGATTGTTCAAACATGAATGATTTAGTATTACTTAAATACATTATATCGAATTTTAGTTCCGAAAACAGCAAATAACTAAAATTAGAAATAATTACAGTTTCTCACCTACTAAATTTAGGTCACTTCACTTTAATAGATTTATCCTTGTGAAATTCAACGGGTTGAGTAAATAATGTCTTGCATGATTTAACTTAGTCAAAACATAGGTGGGTTATTGATAAAATTGATTAGACTTTAGTTAGTCTAAAAGTTCTTGCTGCAGAATATTAGTAGGTAGGTCTACAACCTTGTTTTATCACTTTAAGCATGAGTCAAGTAACTGAAGTCAGTTACTTGACTCATTTGTTATAGGTTGGGTAAAATATTATCGTCATATTTTGATATTATCTCAAAGAACTCAATCCTCTTATATTATGAACAAAGTAGCATCAATTCTGGATGATACTGCAGTTTTTTCGACCAAGACATTCCTACTGGATTTACTGTTGTTGTGAACCTATTTGCTGATCTGCTATAACATCCTCTCATATTATGAACAAAGTGGATTGTTCAAACATGAATGATTTAGAATTACTTAAATACAATATATAAATTTTTAGTTCTGAAAACAGTAAAGAACTAAAATTAGAAATAATTACAGTTTCTCACCTACTGAATTAGGTCACTTCACTTTAAGAGATTTATCCTTGTGAAATTCAACAAGTTGAATAAATAATGTCTTGCATGATTTAACTTAGTCAAAACATAGGTGTGTTATTAATAAAATTGATTAGACTTTACCTAGTCTAAAAGTTCTTCCTGTAGAATATTAGTAGGTAGGCCTAGAACCTTGTTTTATCACTTTAAGAAAGAGTCAAGTAACTGAAGTCAGTTACTTGACTTATTTGTTATATATTGGGTTGAGTAATCAACCATACCCTCTGCAATTAATCAACACAGATAAGTTACGTTACCGAAGTCAATTACTTGACTCATTTGTTATAGGTTGGGTAAAATAGGGTCGTACTATTTTGATATTACTAAAAGAACTCCATCCTCGTATATTATGAACAAAGTAGCATCAATTCTGGATGCTACTGTAGTTTTTTCGACCAAGGCATTCCTGCTGGATTTACAGCTGCTGTGAACCTACATGCTAATCTGCTGTAGCATCCTCTCGTATTATGAACAAAGTAGATTGTTGAAATATGAATGATTTAGGATTACTTAAATATATTATGTAAAATTTTAGTTCTGAAAACATTAAATAACTAAAATTAGAAATAATTACAGTTTCTCACCTACTGAATTTAGGTCACTTCACTTTAATATATTTATCCTTGTGAAATTCAACAGGTTGAGTAAATAATGTCTTGCATGATTTAACTTAGTCAAAACATAAGTTGGTTATTGATAAAATTAATTAGACTTTAGCAAGTCTAAAAGTTCTTACTGCAGAATATCAGTAGGTAGGCTAGGCCTACAACCTTGTTTTATCACTTTAAGCATGAGTCAAGTAACTGAAGTCAATTACTTGACTCATTTGTTATATTTTGGGTTGAGTAATCGACCCTACCCTCTGCAATTAATCAACACAAGTAAGTTATGTTACCGAAGGCAGTTACTTGACTTATTTGTTATAGGTTAGGTACAATATGGTCGTCCTATTTTGATATTATCTCAAAGAACTCCATCCTCTTATATTATGAACAAAGTAGCATCAATTCTAGATGCTACTGCAGTTTTTTCGACCAAGGCATTCATGTTGGATTTACAGCTATTGTGAACCTACCTGCTGATCTGCTGTAGCATCCTCTCATATTATGAACAAAGTAGATTGTTCAAACATGAATGATTTAGAATTACTTAAATACATTTTATAAATTTTAGTTCCAAAAACAGCAAATAACTAAAATTAGAAATAATTACAGTTTCTCACCTACTGAATTTAGGTCACTTCACTTTAATAGATTTATCCTTGTGAAATTCAACAGGTTGAGTAAATAATGTCTTGCATGATTTAACTTAGTCAAAACATAGGTGGGTTATTAATAAAATTGATTAGACTTTAGCTAGTCTAAAAGTTATTCCTGCTGAATATCAGCAGGTAGGCCTACAACCTTTTTTTTATCACTTTAAGCATGAGTCAAGTAACTAAAGTAATCGACTGCTGTGAACCTACGTGATGGCATTCTGTTGGATTTACGACTGTTGTGAACCTACGTGATGGTCTGCTGTAGCATCCTTTCATATTATGAACAAAGTAGATTTTTAAAACATGAATGATTTAGAATTACTTAAATACATTATATAAAATTTTAGTTTCGAAAACAACAAATAACTAAAATTAGAAATAATTACAATTTTTCACTTACTGAATTTAGGTCACTTCACTTAAATAGATTTATCCTTGTGAAATTCAACAGGTTGAGTAAATAATGTCTTGCATGATTTAACGTAGCCAAAACATAGGTTGGTTATTAATAAAGTTGATTAGACTTTAGCAAGTCTAAAAGTTCTTCCTGTTGAATATCAACAGGTAGGCCTACAACTTTATTTTATCACTTTAAGCATGAGTCAAGTAACTGAAATTTTGCCTGCTGATGTAGCTGCTGGTACAGTAGAAGTGACTACAAAACTAGCTACTATTTTTGAATCAGCTGGAGCAGCAGCTGTTGGACCAGCAGTAATCGACCCTACTCTCTTCAAGTTTAATCAACCACCAGTGTTATATCTCAGGAGCATGTTGTAACTTAAATAAAGTGGGAAACAATCGGTCTTTTTTTATCCGATGGCCAAGAGTCCCTTTAGGAGCCTTTTGTATTCTATTTGATTTCGAAGCCCTCATATAGCACTTCTTCCAATCCATGATGGGGGATCACTTGTACCATTTCCATTTATCTATCTATAGATTCTTCACTGCACATTTTCACATCTCTCACTGTCTCCCTCACCCTCAACCCCTCCTCCCTATATTGTTTCAAAGAATGTACCTCTATGCACCAGCCCAAACAATCCTCCATTAAGCCATTGATGGAAGTATTGAAATCACGCCACATCAGATTGAGGATGGACTGCTTGAAGACTTTTATTTTGCTTGCGGATGTCACCGCAACTCCAATACAAGAGCTGATCTGGTGCATGCAAGTTCTGAGTTACAACACATTATTCAGGGCTCGAAGGAGCGTTGAAAAAGAAGGGATGGGATGGACAATGTCTGCAATGGGAGAAGAAGGAGTTAGGAGGAATTGCAGAGAGGGAAAAGAATACTTAGGAAAACTGTTCGTTTGCACGTGTGAGCGCAGATGGAAATACTGGCCAGGATTACCGTAAAACAATAAATTATGGCCGGTACTTATCTAAACTCAATGGCACACGTGTTTTCCCATCTCTTATATATATATATATATATATAAAATACTCACTTTCTCGGCCATCCAATCTTTCAACGGGATGGAAAAAGCAAAATGGTGGTCAGAAGTCCTACGTAGCCTCGGGTTCTTGGATTAGAAATATTGTCGTACCGTTCCAGAAGGGGAAGCGGTTGTCATTACTAATCCCTCCGACTGTGTAGTTGCTTGCTGAGTCTGCTCCATTTTTGTGTTCATTGATACTCTCCATAATTTAGTCAACTTATTTTTTTCCCTATTTTAGTAAACCACGATCTGTTTTTTTTTTGGTCAATTCTACAAGTTAGAAAATCGAGATCTAAAAGTAAATGACAGTTGCGATGAAATAGACAAAATGAAATAATTAAATTTAAACAAGTCATAATTGGAGAAATATTTTTAAAATTATATAGATCTTACTTCATCATATATGATGTTATAATATAACAAAAAAATATATATATATATATATATATATATATATATATATATATATATATATATATATATATATATAAATCTAGATGGTATTTTTCAGTGACTGCTACATGTTTAAACTCAAGATCTAAATTTTCTTAAAGTTTGACTGATACATGTTTCTGGCCAATGTTCTTGACTTCTGTCGTCGGGGGTTAGCTAAATGATAAAATAATAGTCACAATTCATATTTCATATAGATCATATTTTTTTTTAAAAATAATTAACTTAAAAATCATTTGAGAAAGATATTTATAATTTTTATAAGGTTTAAATCTCAATTTGGTCGGTCATTAAGCTCACTTTACTTTTTTCCCTCAATTTAATCACTCTACTTGAACATAAATACCAAGTTCATCGCTCAATTTTTTTGTTGAAAACTTTAAAATTCTTCTAAAAATCCAAAAATGCCCTTACTAATATTTTTAATATAATTTTTAATTGTCAATTTTCAAACCCATTTCTCATCCAAATCTCATCGCCGATGCTAACTAAAGTTTGTGGCACCGTTAATTGTCAACCTTCCACAAAAACATTGAAAATCAATTGCTATTTATATTATAATATGCAAATATATTTGAACAAAAAATAATTAAAATTAGATATAATGAAAATGTCTTTGAATTAAAAAATGCTGGAGATTCATCTATCGTTCGAATTCTTCGTCGAAGATTCATTTGAAATCGATGTTCTCCTCGAGCCCTTCGTCATACCAAATCGGGTTTGGAATCATCACGTAATAGTCCTTTTCTCCTCGACAAAGCCCCACAAATTTTAAAGCGGACTTAACTCAAAAGGAGTATAATCGTAAGCTTGACTTTGAAAACCGCGATCTATTTACAACTTTATATTGAGATACTCGAAACAACCCGACCTTAGAGGGATATTAAATCCAAAAAGATAAAAACGAAGGGAAGTTCCCCGCAACGGATTTGAAAGAAATCAAGTCCATCGGACCAGAAACTTGAAGCTTTTATTTTTGTAAGGTTTAGTTTTTTATTTTTTTGCTCTATTTTGTAAGGTTTAGTTTTTATTTTTTAGTTTGAACCCTCAACTTTTAACATTGAGAGTAAAACCCTTCAACTTAATAAGGGCATTGTGGTCTTTTCAATGATTTCCATCCAACATAACGGGCATAAATGACTCGAGTGACCTTATTGAATGTCGAAGCCAATTAGAGTGATTAAATTGACGAAAAAAAAGTAGAGTGAGTTTAATGACTTTTGGCCGAAAGTAGGGTGACCAAATTGAGATTTAAACCTTTTTATAATCCAAATATACATGGATTAAGTCAAGAACATGATAGGCCCATAGTAGTTTTCCTCAATTTATTCTTAATTTTATTTTTATCTTTGCATTTATTTAATATAATTTAATTAAAAAAGAAATATGTTCGTGCGTTGAACGTACGGGTGTGAAACTAGTTTTAGGTAATCACTATAGTTAAGATATATGATATATTACTTATTGTATTATCCCTTATAAAGAGAGAGTAAACCATTGAGTTTCCTTTTAATTTTCATGCAGGATAAAGAAAGTTAGAGGTAAAAAAGAGTTGGCCTCTAAATTATACTCTTCATATCCACACGTGATAGAATATTGTTGTTGAAAAGTGAAGACTACTTAGCCTTCAAACTTTTTTCTTCTATCAATGTGAGTTGGACTAAGTCTTTTTAAATACTCTTAAAACTTATTTTATCCGGACGGGAAAATTTTATTAAATGGAACAAATTTTCAATAATCTGTGCATACTCATATTTAGCCACATGATCACTCATATTTTTCATATGAACAACATTGATTGAAGAAAATCAAAAAAAAAAAAAACAATCCATCGATTTTAAAATAAATTCAAGTTCTGAGATACAACAGAGTATAATTTATTTCCTTATTTTCCTACAGCGAAAGAATGAAAAGGAGGAAGGGCAAAATCTGGTGCCTCCTCCATCCATGTGTGATAATTGAGAATGAAATAGTTAGATTCTTCATTCATTCATGCATAACATTGTTTCGCTTCTTAAGATTAAAGAAAAACAACACGCTCGATATTTAATATTTCACATTTTAGCGATCAATTCAACTAAATGACATGACCAATGATAAAACTTCACCAATAAAAAAAAATATTCAATACCAAGTAAACAATTATTTGATGTCAATTTTGCAATTCATTTCAATCTTATGGATGAATAGGGTCCATAGGGACATAATTTTTATGTATAAAATAAAGATTAGATTATTGCTAAAAATCGTTTGAGGACTTTTGTTAGGTATGGTTTTTGTGATTCATTCTCTAAATGTTGCATTACCTAAAACAAATTAGAGATTATTGCAATTCTTTATTTATCTCTAACCTCCTTTATTCCACATGGAAATGAAAAGAAAACTCAATGACTTACTCTCCCTTTTATAAGGGATCATACCATGAGTAACATACTTTATATCTTAACTATAACTATGGTAATTAAGGATGTTTCAAGGTGTGCCACATATCCATCTTTTGATTAATAATCTTGATTTTCATGCATTTAATCTTTCAACTTATCATAGGTTCCATTAGATAATAATTTTAGGTGAGGGAGATTAAGTCATTGAGTTTTCTTTTCATTTCAATGTGTGATAAATGAAGTTTGAGATAAAAATGACTTGGCGTTTAGTTTATATTACTCCTCCTACACATGTGGGATATATTATTGTTTGCAACGGAAAACTTAGCCTTCAAATTTTTTTTCCTATCAATGTGAAATGAACTAAGTCTTTTGAAACACTTTTAAAACTCATTTTATCTCGATAGAAAAGTTAATTAGATGGAACAAACTCTCAATAATTTGTACATACTCATATTGAGCCACATGATCATTTATTTTTCATTAGTTGAGTGTTTAGCATCATAAGGATTGTTTACTGCTTTGACATTGAAAAGTATAAATTTTCTTAAAAGTTTCCAAAGTATTTAATCATACACGTATAAGAAGTAATAAAAAAACTTATCCTCAAACAAAAGTACTATATTAAACGATCACTACTTTGGATACATTAACAATACATGACTTTTGTAAGACATAATAATCATTATAATGTAATAATATATATCTAAAACTTGCAACCGTGCAGAACACATGCTTCATTACTAGTAGTTCAAAGGTGGACAAAGGGTGGGAGCATGTATGGAAGACTAGGGGCGCTGATTGAAAGACTTCATTTCTTTTCGTGATTGGTTCGTCGTGGAAGTCTTTGAAGGACCCTTGATTTATCTACGAATAAATTCTTAAAAGATGGATACATGGCATGGCAGAACATCAAAGGACGGGTGGTCAAGCGAGGCAACTTGGTTGCTTCCAAACCAAACGAACGACCAAGAGCTTTTGTGATATGATCTTGACTAACCTCAAAAGTACCACAAGTTTGGGGATTTGTTTGTAAGATTTGTAGCTTTTTTTACACTTAACAGAACTTCAAACAACTTCAGGTGACCCAATTGTCAAAATTGCGAACTTGGTGAAAATTCGCACGTTTAGTGCTACGGCCGCGGTCGGAACCTAGATCTCATGTGCCACAATATGTGTACCACTTGTGTGTCACTTCATCTCAAAGGGTTGGTTGACTTTTATTTCTTAATTAGTTTATGTAATTATTTTAATTGTTTCCATTTATATTTTGGGTTTATTTTCCTATAAGTAGGTCTGGTAATTTGATGGGTTGAGTTGGGTTTAGGTCGAGTTGGAATGGGTAATGGGTCGAAACCCGTTAGAACCCAGATATCAAACGAATCGAAATGGGTAATAGATTAAAACTGGTCGACCCTTCTTAATCCGAATTTTTTCCAAAAAACATGAATGTATAGTATAAAAAATCGTAGGTCGAAACGGGTAACGTGCATGACCCACTTTAACCCCACACGACCTATTAATATTTTTGGGTTGAAATGGGTTATCCGTTTCGATTCAAAATTGTTAACGAGTTAGGTTGGATAATTAGTGGGTTGAGATGAGTGAGTTAATGAGTAATGTGTTGTAATTGTCAAGTCTACCTAGGGGTGGAATCGGGACGGAACCCGTCCCGATACCCCTCATCCCGATCCCGTCTCTATAGAATTCGGGATTTCAATTTCCTTCTCGATTTCGTTCCCGATAAGTGTCGGGACCCGAAGAATCGGGTCTCGATAGTTCGGGAGATAAAAATCCCGCAATTTCGACTATAATATTTATGAACAATATTTTCTGACACTAAAAATATTTTTAAAATGTCTCCATCATGATTAAGATTTCAGACTGTATATTTACAAGTATACTTGAATATTTACTTAATGGTGAGTATTGTTGAATCTGTCATTAGGAACAAAATGCACCCTTCACTCGTATGAGAAGAGCTGTACTAAGTGTAGAAACATGATAAACAAAAAAAAAACTACAACATTGTGAAAATAAATTTAACAAACACCATTAAGTAATTTTAGCAAACACAAGTAGACATTGTTTAACACTCACAATATTTATAAAAAAAATAGTTGGGACGGGTTAGGAATCCGAAGGGATTGATAATTATCCGAATACCATCCTCGAAATAAGTCGGGACGGGAAAAATCTCGACAAAATTGGAATCGGGATTTGTTGGGATGGGGAAATATCGGGACGAGTCGGGAAAAAGGGGACTTTTGCCAGCCCTAGGTCTTACCTACAAGTATTAAAGTTTCCTTAAGTTAGTTTTTCAACCTATAAAAGGTTGCTTTCTCTGTATTGTAACGAGATATGACGATTATTGAGTTGAATAAGTGTTTTCTCTTGGAGCTCTTTGAGAACTTGTTCGAACATGTCGGCTTTCACCCTTTCTAACTTATCAATCGATGTGACCATCTCAGTTATGGCGTTAATCCTTATACAGAGGTTTGTGGTTTGTGTCAATTATCAGGTTGCAATTGTGGTTGCACATAGCAAGGTTCGTGGTTGCGTGGATTCAATGGGTTGAGGTGCCACCCTTCATTCAATTTATTTCCACTTCAAACCTGACTTGAGAACATTCGTGGGATCCTTTTCCTCAATAAAATTCATTGGTCCTAAATGAGATCACATCACTTGGCCAACCTAAGCGTGCAGGATGCCCGATCTCTCACTTTTATTGCTCTTTCCACTTCAATACCATGTGATTAACGTTGTACAATTAACATCATCATTCGCTCGTTGGTTGTGACAATTACGCTCACACAACTCCATAAGGGATCTATTAATTGGCAAGAAGTTACGTTCTTTTTTCATAATGACTAAATAATAGCCGACAATAATGATGTTAACATCTCCACCACCTGTAAAAGGGCTCAGTC
Organism: Codonopsis lanceolata; assembly: GCA_013146195.2. Taxonomy (NCBI): domain Eukaryota; kingdom Viridiplantae; phylum Streptophyta; class Magnoliopsida; order Asterales; family Campanulaceae; genus Codonopsis; species Codonopsis lanceolata. The sequence continues at coordinate 148,707,928 of CM028377.1, forward strand.
TAGTAACGTTATATTCAATATTATACGCACAATTACAACTGTGCTCTCAACTCTCACTCAAACGCACACACACTTCAGTACTTTACATGATCTCCACTACCCACATAATTTAAGAGCAAATAAGTTGCAATTTGTGTATAAAATGCTCAATATAGCATAAAGTCCCGAATCTTACAAGAGTGAGCCCTTTTATAGGTAGTGGATCATTATTTTCGGCTATTATTAAGCCATTAAGTAAGAAGAACGCAACATCTTGCCAACAGATAGAGTCATTATGGAGTTGTGTAACCGTCGCTACCAACGGGCGAATGATTTTATTAATCTATACATATATAAAAAGGGAAAATGATATCCTTACCACTAATCCTACAACTTTTCTTACAACTAAGTCTTGAATTGGGAAAAATTGTTTTACAAAGACAACTGCTTAGTTGTAAGCTAGTTGATATAAAAAGAGAGGTGCGATTGTTGGAAAGTTCCCGCCAAAATTCACTTTCCAAAAATGGCAACATTATTATTTTGTTTAGTTGCATTTTTTGCTTTGGAAATTGAAACATTTTTTATGGAAAATTAATATTGAACAAATTCATTGAACATGTTACCTTTCTTATAATATGAAGGGTTGTTAATATTGACTTTAAAATGAATCTATTGAATATGAAAACATATTAAGTATATTTTGTGATCATGCATATATTTTATAATTTGATAATTAAAACACAATGGGTGCATAATTTTGAACACTCAACGGTATATAAAATAATATTTACATCCTTGAATAAAATTAAATAACATAATTTGAACAGATTTGGTGAATTTACCTGCTTTTGAAATAAATATATAGATCAGTAATCTATACATATATAAAAGGAGATAAAGTAAGTTTTGGAAAGTTCCCGGCAAAAGTGACTTTCTTAATTTAGAAACACTTCTAATTTGTATATAAGCCACTTTTTGTATTGAAAATATAAAATGTCATTATTATGATTGATTGGATAAATGATTCCAAATGCATAGTAGAAACATGAGAGATAACAACACAAATTTTTTTTTTTATCAATTTCTTTACATCAATATCCAGGTTAGGAAAAATAAAGATTAAATAAAACAACGATTTTGAAACTAAATCATATACACACACTTTGAAGTAAAACTAATTCACATATAATCAATTAATAATATTACCAAGATCTGATAATTTTTTTCTCTATTTTATCATAACCAAAGTTATTATTGCAAAAAAATCTATAAATCGAGATATGACCAATTTTTGAGACATTTAGCTACATGTAAAAAAATGGAAACCTGATAATTTCTTATTTTTTAGTTACTTATACATGTTTAAAAATTCAGATATAAAAAAAGTAGTGATGATGAAATTAATCAACATTCAGATCGAATTTGTTTGTTAGTTGAACTAAATCACGAATTAAAATTAATAAACGAGTTTTGAAGTTAAACATAGTTTTTGAAATATTTTTGGAAACATGAACATACCAACAAGTTTTCGGTAAATCGGTGGTCATAGCTTCCGTTGTCAGACTTTCTTTAGGTAGTAACCTTGGAGTTGGCCATCGCTGCAAATAATGTGTAAAAAAAAATTGCAATGTGTGATGAAACTAGGGTAAAAGTGTTTTCTTTTTGTTTATATACATCAACTAAAACAACGTGGTATTATGAGTATTTACCGGGCCGCGGTATAAAAGTTATTCATAACACGATTTAAACCAAATTTTTCCGATGTCTATCCATCGATCGTTTGAATTTTTGGTTCATAATACTTGACCCATCCTACATTTTTTTTCCTTGGTTATATACTATTTTAATTATTTTTTCTTTATGACTGATTTTTAAATTGAACCATAATACTTGAATTATTTTTTAAAAATTACCAATTTTGAAGTTTTTAAGCTTTTATGACAAAACATGTTAGTATATCACAAACAATTTTTCCTTTGTCTGATATTATATGCTCTATCAATTTTTTTAATATTAATGTAACTTTTATTTATATATATTTATTTGTATATATATTTTAATATCATTTTTTAATACGGGAAACACATCAGTGAATTTAAATTTTGTTGAGACTCCAGAGTAGAGAATGAGAGAGTGAACCTCAATTCCATTGTTTACAATTGGAATTGTGGGCTTCAATGTAAATTTTATTGTTTATATCAAGAAAAAATATTAGAATTGAAATTGAACTGAAATTCTTAATATTTTTATTCCATAAATTGATTTTTTTTCTCTAAAGGTACAACATTTTTAAACCTAAAGACTCTTGATTTTCATTAATTTTTTTATTTCTATTAATTTGCTTATACGTTTGGATTTTTAATTGAACTTTACATGAGAGCCAAACAAAATAATCTTAATTTTAATGTTACAAAATTATGATAATCAATTCTACACATCGAACTCATAATCTTTATGTTACAATCATTTGTGTATTTTATTAGCACTAAAGTTTTAACTATTGTATTGATATGAATATAGGCTTCGTGCATCGCACGAGTGCTTTGATTATAATTTTCTAAAATTAACTTTAATCTTTACTGTACAAAGTAAATTGTTTTGATTAAGGACATGTCACTTCGATATTAATTTAAAGATATGTTAAAAAAATTATTGTTTTTATTAACATAATTTTCTATAATTTGTTTTATATGTATATTGAACTCGTGATTTTTCATATAACTATTCGGTTATATGGTTATTATTAAAGTTTTATATTGTTTTATTTATATCAATATTGAACCGTGCATTACACGGTTGTGTTGTAATATATATAAAAACATAAGTGCATAATTTTTAGAAATTTTCCACCAAACCTCACTTTTCAAAAATGGAATCACTTATGTTCTATTTATGTCAAAAAAAAAATTAATTGAATTTGAGAAATGTCATTTAATTTGTTGACAGAAACTATTCCAATTGAGTTTACTTTTTTTATTTGGAGAATTAAATTCGAAAATGATTATAAATGTCATATAACTAATTACATACCAAAACCATATAACTATTAAATATCACACAAAAATAAAGTAGAAATCAAATTTCTAGGCAAGCTATTCATAAGTCAGACAGAGTCCATGTGCATATAAATAATTAAAAACAAAATCAATATATAAAAATAATTCGTAAAAATGGTATTTATTCAAAAATATCGAATAGCTTACTATTATCATAAATAAAAAATATGTAAATAAAAATACTTACGATTGTTTTTAATAGATCTTGAAATACAGTTCTATAATATTTAAAACAAAAAACAAATAAAAAAAATACTCATGTGTCTGTTTTTTTAGTTTGAGTCCGTCTTAGTTTAAATTATCACTAGATTTTGTGTCTGTACTTATGGCACGGTGTCAATATGGAACTTATTAAATGTATGAAGTGAACAGTATGCAAATGAATTGATATATGCTTGAGATTTTGTAAATATCAGATGAATGCACACTACACAATTAAAAAGAAGACAATACTTAATAAACTAAACAAAAAAAATACATTTTATGATGGTTCATTACAAATAAGTAAAAATATCGAGAACTTTATGTCATGTTCAGATTAGAGTGACATTTTTTTTTTGTTAATTCTTTATGTAATAGAAAATTGAAATGTAATATATAAGTTATGTTGTTGAAAGATGAACTACCCGGCCCAGCAGGCCCAAGCCATAAGTCACGTGCCAGGCACATGGTCACTGCTTAGACAAACGAGCATGGTCTTAACCTTCATCGAGCATGATGTCACCGAGCTGGGGGCTTAATCAGCGAGCAAAATTGTGTTGCGAGCATGAGTTGTTATGCTCGCTAATTTAAGAGCTGTCGTTAGTTGAGGACGGTTATGTCCGGGAAGATCTCCATTTAGACCGTTGTGGTTAATGGGGCAGTTAATATGCCCGCCTTTAATGCCACGATCATTAGTGGACAGTTATGAGCAGTTACACCCTCTGGCACTTATAAAAGCCCCGGAAAATGAAGGGGAGAGGTACGTGATTTTTACTGCTAAGCCAAAACTCTGCTGAAATATACTCATACTTGCTTTCTTGTGCTGATTCACACGCCGGAGGGCTTTTGCAGGGAGTGCCCCTGCCTAGTTCACAGTTTGTTGATTCAATTGCAGAGTTGGGCTTTGGAGAATATTGGATACGTTGAAAGCCAGGTATCCTAATTGGACTGATCCAGTGTATCCAGAGAATCTTGGACACATCAGTTGGTTCCGTTGTCGCCCAAATGGTAGATATCCGGCTTTTCACCAGTGGGACCTGCAGAATCTCACTGCCTCGGTCCTAGTCTAATTGGGCGGTATAGGAAGAATTATTCAACCGATAATCATATAGAAGAAGCAAATGGTGAGAAATCCTATCAATCACTCGTTGGCAAGGGCATCAGATATCGAAAGGAAGAACTCGGATGGACATTCTTCGAGCAGAGAATATCTTAGAAGTCGGTGTGACGATCTTTATAGGATGACTGGCTTCAAGGATGGTTACTTCGTCATTCTCAGCTTGTCCGGAGGTGTTGACATTTTCTGTGGGTTGAGCCTGAGACTTCCAAATTCGAGTCATAAGTTCGCTTATGTTGTTCTCGGCAACTGGAGGGGGTCCACGGAGATAGGTTCTCTCTGCCTCGGCGAGGATTCGAGTTCATCCTCGGTGTAGGGCACGAGCGTGGCAGGCGTGGCTGTGGCGTGCGTAAGGACAAAAAGGAGGGTTAGTACCCCATTCAGCTAGCAATTCTGACCTGATCTCCAGCCCGCTACAGGAAAGTTGCCTCAACACATGATTGACTCCTTGAAGGTAGAAGGGATATGCTTCACTTTCTACCAAGGCAGCAAACCCCTCAGAATCTTTATAATCTTCGATAATGGTTTGCTTCAATTCCTCGCTTGGGAGAGAATCTGCTGCCTTCAGTTTTTCTTCTAGCTCGGCAATCTTAGCATTGGCCTCTTCCAGCTCGGTTTGGCTAGCTCGGAGATCCCTCTGGACACCAGTGATGTTGTTCAAAACTGCCTCTTCAGACTTTTTGGAAAAACTTAAGTGAGATTCCAGTTCAACCTTGGAAAGTTCGGTAACCTTGTTTGTGAGGCTCTCCTCAGTGGATTTTAGCTCGGCCCGAATGGAGTTGACTATCTCTTCCAGCTGGTTCTTTTCCTTTGTTAGGGCGGCATTGGAGTTGAGATTATCCACCAATCGTTCATACATTAGAACCGATTTGTTTGCAATCTACAGAAGAATATATTGTCAGTAATTGTGGAGTGTTAAAGGATGTCGGATTGCAAGGAGAGATTTTACCTCAGTCATACACATCCCAACTTCTCCTATCAAGACTGAGCTCGCTTGATCGCTGCTCTTTTTCCGAACACCGCCATGGTGAAGTCGCTTCATTAATCCAAGGCTAGTGGTGGCTTGGAATCCACTTCGCTTGTAGATATTGATGTTGTTCAGGTCGGGCACGTCTGCGAGTTCAACAATGAGGGATGCGGCTTTATCCTGGTCATCAGGCATAAGGAAACTTTCCTTTTGCCATGATGGTTTAGAGGGAGTGGTTTCCTCGAGCACGACCTTATCTGCTCGGCGTCTACTTTTCCTCGGACTTTCGCTTGGCTCAATGATGATGACAGGTTGGGGAGCTGTTTCGACCCTTTGTGCGGTGGGAGTCGGTGTGACGATCTTTGCAGGCTGACTGGGTTCAGGTTGGTTACGTTTGGTTCCACGGCCAGTGTTACTGCTCGGGACAGTCGGGAGTGAAGTTGCAGGCTGGGTTGATAAGTGTTTGCTTCTTTTGCTTGATCCCTTTTTGGCGGCCTGGAGGAATTTGTTAACATCTGTCAACTGCTTCATATCTACAAGGAAGAAAACGAGCATAAAAATATGAAGAGGGCAATAGCAAATTCGATATGAAGAAATATAGTTAAAAATATGGACCATTGAGAGAGAAGGAAGGTCTACAGTGGGTTCCGGTTTGAACACATGTAAGGCATTCTCTGGGAAATTTGTTCCCGTGACATGGGCCCCAGTATAGATGTGGGACTTCAGATTCGATGCTAACTCTCGGCTCGACCCCTTCGATTGGCAACTTGAGAATTCCAGCTCGTCGGAGAAGAGTCAAATCGGAGGTGAGAGCTCGTCAGTCAAGTACAAAATCTTGGCCAGCTCAGCCGTCTCGACCCTCTTTTACTCCGAGCAACGTCCTGAAAGCTCTTGCTATCCGGGGTTCTCCAGCTCGATAGGCGTTCTTGTCATAATCAGGGAGCCCAAAGTCACTAAAGTAAGGGGCGAAAGGCCAGCCGACGCTAGATTCGACGAGTAGAGCTTTTGAATCCCACCCATCTACTTTGTTCGGGCCTTCGTTGAGAAGTTTGAAATAGTTTGGGTTGGACCGGTCGGTGATACGCCCAGATTTCTTGTTTAGAGAGAAAAGAAAGAATTTTTGGAATAAGGTCATGTCGGGTTCGAACCCGAGTAACCTATAGGCTACTATGAAAGACATCAAGAATCTTATTATGGTCAAGGTCAGGTCGCACGGAAGGGTGTTTGATTCATTTAAGAACTCTACAATGAAGGGGTCAAGAAGAAGGCGGAGTCCGACCAGAAAGAAATCAAAATAGAAGACCATATTGTCTCCCTGGAAGTTGTGACCTTTCTTATCGATGTCAAGGTCGAAGGCACGAACGCGGTAGTGTCTGGGGTCCATTCCTAGAGAATAAAACCAAGCACTGACTTCGTTTTCAGAAGTCAGGTCGTCCCATTTGACTGAGGGTGGGATGTATGGAGCGGTGTGGGTAGAAGAGCTGAGATTTAGCCTGGGCTGGTGACTACTCGCGTCAGGAAGGCTTCCTCCTCGGTCACTTACAGAGGGGTTCTGATTGCCGCTGCTCGCTCCTTGCTCAATGGATTGTTGGGATTTTCGTCTGCGGGGAATCAGAGAGATCTTTTCTTGCTTGCTTTCTTCGGAGCTTGAACTTGAATGTGGGGGATTTTCTTCAGGTGCGCCATGGTCGTAATTTCGACCTTCGATTTCTGACACAGTACCCTCGCTAGACATCCTACAGGAAAAGGAATCAAGGAATGCTTATTAAATTATGTTCGGAGTAGTCATGCAAGTATAAGTGAAATTAAAATTCATGCTAAGAGCCGATTTTGAGATCGATGAACAGGGCATCGATTATTGACTCCTCGATTCCCGCAGTTTGGTTGGGGGTAATTGGGTGATGGAAAGGAAGATAAAGCAGATGGAAAGACTTGAAGTTGATAGATCTTTGTGTTCAGATAGTTCGTATTAGGGGTTTAAGGGGTCGGAGGACACAGGAGCCCTAATTCGGGATTGAAATGATGAAAATACGATAAAAGATAAAAAAAAGAGAAACAGAAGAGAGTACCTGTTCTTCGTTGAGAAATGCCGGTCTCGGATCTTGGAGAGTTGTTGAGGATTGAATCCTGGCACTGGTCTTGATTGAGAGTTGCAGATGCAGAAATCGGTTGTCTTTCAAAGCTTTAGAAGTTTTCGGAAATAGTAAAGTTCGAAATGAATGAGGTCTCTTGTCTTTTATACCTGGTGAAGCCGGCGGTTGATGGCCACTCATCATTAGGGCTCGCGTTACGAGGCTCATTCTTCGAGGCAACATTTAATGCCTTGTTGAAAAATGGGCCTGTCCCTTCAAAAAGTGGCGGTTGACGGCTTGGCTCTTTGAGTGCGTTTCCCTAAACATCTTCTGGGTAACTGTCTGTTCAAGATTTTTGCTCGAAGATGGTTTAATTCACACATTGAAAGATTCAATTACCCTGGGAGATATTATTGAATTCTGAGCCTCTCCTCGCCTCGAGCATGAATACTCAATGGACAAGGAGTAGGGGGCAACTGAACTACCCGACCCAGCAGGCCCAAGCCATAAGTCACGTGCCAGGCACATGGTCACTGCTTAGACAAACGAGCATGGTCTTAACCTTCATCGAGCATGATGTCAGCGAGCTGGGGGCTTAATCAGCGAGCAAAATTGTGTTGTGAGCATGAGTTGTTATGCTCGCTAATTTAAGAGCTGTTGTTAGTTGAGGACGGTTATGTCCGGGAAGATCTCCATTTAGACTGTTGTGGTTAATGGGGCAGTTAATATGCCCGCCTTTAATGCCACGATCATTAGTGGACAGTTATGAACAGTTACACCCTCCGGCACTTATAAAAGCCCCGGAAAATGAAGGGGAGAGGTACGTGATTTTTACTGCTAAGCCAAAACTCTGCTGAAATATACTCATACTTGCTTTCTTGTGTTGATTCACACGCCGGAGGGCTTTTGCAGGGAGTGCCCCTGCCTAGTTCACAGTTTGTTGATTCAATTGCAGAGTTGGGCTTTGGAGAATATTGGATACGTTGAAAGCCAGGTATCCTAATTGGACTGATCCAGTGCATCCAGAGAATCTTGGACACATCAAAAGAGATACATGTTTTTTTTTTGTGGTTTCAATTAAATAGTCATATAAAAATTAAGATGCAATTTTTTTTAATTACATCACATCAATGAACAATACATATTTTGAAATCTCAAACTATCAGTTAGTTTGAACGATACATACTCATGAATATTTCAATTGAATTACATATTCTGAAATCTCAAACTGTGAGTTAAATTTGAAGGTTGAAACTCAAATAATGTTGTTTCGTAATATAATATATTCACTTGAGTTATGCAATGACACGAGATTAATTGTTATAAGGCTGAGAAACCATTATTTAGAAGGTTGAGTTCTTTCAAAGAGCAATTTTGGTGGTACTCTTTTGATTTCAAGAATGTCACTGATACTATTTGATCCTATCCTATATTTTTTTTCAAATTCCAGATAAAACATGTTTTGTTAATTATTTCTTACGCAATGTCTATGAATAAAAATCATGGTAACTCATTGTCTAATATAAGACACAATTTGAAAACATGTTTTTTGGTTATCATCAGTTGTATGTAGTTTTGTTTAGAGTTACTATGTGATATTTATAATTTCAATAATCGTACATGTTGAATGAAACTTATTGTATATAAAAAGTATTCAAAAATTTATATTATTTTTTCAAATATATAAGATTTTCGATATTTAATTTTACTATTTATTATTTTTTGTTTATTTTATTCATATTAAAAAAATTAATTACATATTATTCAACTTTAATTTAGTATATAATTTTATACAACGTACAATCCGTGCAACGCACAGATACATCACTAGTTGTACATGATAAATCAGATGACATGAAGTGGGGCCCGGACCAAGCTGCCCTACTTGTTCGCCCCTCCGCAATAATTCAATATGTACATTGATAATTCCAAGCCCTCAAAATAGAGATTTACGGGGTTTTGTTTTGTTGGGAGTGGATTTATAGGGTTTGTGCAATTGTAGTAGAGGTAGAAATATCCATGATTGAAAATTGAAATCAACATAGAAATATGATTTAGAGCAAAGAGGGACACCATAAACAATTACTCTTATACAGTACTCCCTCCGTTCCTAAATTATCGTCTTTTTTTTTTCTTTTTCGTCCGTCCCAAAATAATTGTCCAGTTTGAAACTTACCTTTTTAGAACATCATTTTTACTACTTTACTCTTACTTTTTCACTTTACTTTAATTATGGGCCACATACACATCATGGGCCACATACACATCATGGGCTTTAAAGGAAACTACACATTAAACCAATATAAATAATCAAGTCAATTGTTTTTTCTTAAACTGTGCGCCGAATCAACTAGGATGATTATTTAGGGACGGAGGGAGTACTATATTAAGTGAATTTTCTATCAATCCACGTAGATCAACCTTCTAATACATCACCGATATCTAAAGCTATATTAATAGATGATCGATCAAGTACTACATGTGTATATAATAACCGTTTGATTCAATTTGGTTTAATGGAAGAACCTTAAACAAAACTATCTATTTTTTCAAATTAAACCTTAAAATCAAGCTAAGACTCCGTTTGTTTTGGGTGTTTTTGACAAACACACAAAAAATGTTACGCAAAATAATACTCCATATGAATAAAAAATATATAATATTAATGCTCATATGAATATAAAATAATGTTGAACTTTAATTAATTTTCATTTACTAACCCTCACTTTATCATTAGTGATGTCAAATCGATAAGATTCATATTTTTTTCAATCTCACACATACAATAAAATACTAATAATAATTGATATGAAAAAAAAACATTTGAAAAAAGAAAAAATACACTATTTGAGACGTTCATAAATAATATAATAGACACTAATTTTAGGACGTAGTGAGTATTTATTAAACTTATAATTTATAAATAATGTGTTATTTATTTATTGAGAGAATATTGTGTATATGTAAATAAGTGTAATTGTGGAAGGGGACGAATGTGTGCTAACTTACGAAAGATGATTTTGTGAGTCATTTTCCTGGAAAAAAAAAAGCTTTATTTTCGATTGACTCAAAAAAACTTTTAAATTAATTATATTTTCCAGACATCACCAATTCCCAAAAAAACATAAAAAAGAAAGAAAATGTTTTCTAACAATCATTTTCGTTGAAACAAACAACTAACAAACGGATGGTTCCATCTATTCGGTTTGGTTTGGTTGTTTAGCAGTTTACAATCGGTACCAGTAGCTACTACATACGCTACCGTCCTACACTCTTACTATAACAACCAAATGTCAAAAACAGTCTAACTGCAGGGATCTTGCTCCCCCGTCCTATTCCCACAAGAACACACATTTATACACAGTCAGAGTGAGAAAGACTAGGGAGTACTTCGCTTATCTGCTTACATTAACAAAAACACACAGACACACAGTTAAGATTTGGATCGAGGGGGAAGCAGTAGACTACTTAGAGCTCAGCTTCTTCTTAGTTCTTGAATTAGATCCATAAAAGCTTCGGACCGCTTCAATGTATTCGTATTCCATCTGCTAGATTTTCACTCTTTTTTCAGTTCTGAAGTAGACCCAAGTCCCCAGGTACGGAATTCATGCCAAAAAATTTCACTTTCAAGTGTTTCCAGTCTTCAATTTTTTTGGGTTTGGGCCGAGTAATTTTGCCCTGAAATAGTTTCAAGAAGCACTTGAATTACATTTTAAAAGCCCACTGTTGCCCTATTGAAGCTTTACATGATAGTTTCATTTTCATTGCTATACTAGAAACTTCAGAGTTTTTAATTGTTTTTTTTTCCTCTCCAGAATGTGGTGGCATGTATTGGTCGAGTCATATGTGTTTGTATCGTACAGACTGCTACCATGCCAATGCAATTTCAATAAGCTTTGTATTTTCCCTTGAAAGTTCATGTCTTTTTTTCTCTTTAATTTAAAGTCTTTATGTTTCACTTTGGAGGTTCCAACATTTTTATTTGGATGCCTGACAGAACATGATTAATGAATGAAACACAAGAACTGGGCAATGTGCGCACCTAAATGTTGTGTTTGAAGCAGAACCAATTTTGAAGTGATCAGGGATGAAGAAGTGGACTGGTGGGATTTTGATTATAGGGCTTGCTTTGATCTTGGTTATTCGGTATAGCTTCATAGAAAAACAGACACTAAAGCAATCTGCTTACGATTTCTTCCATCCCCTACCTTCCAATGATTCTAATGTAAGTGGCAACAATGTTAACAAGTTGGTCCAGATAGAAGTGACAAAGTTACATGGCACTGCAAAAAGGCCCCACCTTATCAAAATTGAAGGACTCGATGATCTGTTAAATTTGAGCAACATATCCAAAGAAGAGTCGAAGGCATTTCTCATATGGACTCAAATGAGCCCGTTACTCTCTAGGTCGGATGCTTTGCCTGAGACAGCTCAAGGAATCAAAGAGGCTGCCGTTGCCTGGAAAGAATTGTTGTCCACTATTGCGAAGAAGAGAGTTGCCAATGGCGATTCTCGAGAAGATAAAGATTGTCCTTACTCCATTAGGGTTTTGAATAGTACGATTCCTAGTGGTGCGAGTATTCTTGAAATTCCTTGTGGTCTTGTAGAGGATTCATCCATTACTATTATTGGTGTTCCTGATGGGCAACAGGGTGGCTTTCAGATTGAACTTATTGGTTCGAAAATGCTTGATGAGCCAAATCCCCCTATTGTTTTGCATTACAATGTGTTTTTGCCAGGGGACAACTTCACTAAGGAACCAGTCATTATTCAAAATACATGGACCAATGTAGGTGGATGGGGAAACGAGGAAAGGTGTCCCAATCATGGGTCTAATAACATTCCGAAAGGTACATCTTGGAAACATTTTCTACAGCTACTTATCTTGATTCCCTGGAAAATCAGTTATGAAGTGTGAGTCTGCAGATCTCACTGTGCTTTGTGTTAAAATGTAAATGTTCTTTGGCCCCTAAAAAGTAGCCCAGTGTAGACCAGGGCTTTCACAGAGCATGAGTTTGATCCCTTCCGATTCCCCTTAGCTTTTGTGTAAACAGTTTCTGCACTTGCATGCATCTAATTGCTAGGTAACATAATTTATTTAATATTACAGTTGATGGACTTGTAATGTGCAACGAGCAAATTGTCAGAAGCTCTATGGAAGAGAAGTTAAATGCTACTCATCTTAGTAGTGACAAATTAACCAATGTTCCCGATGTGAGTACCCACCGCAGTGACAACTTCCCATTTTCTGAAGGAAGTCTATTCACTGCCACAGGGTGGGTAGGTGCAGAAGGTTTCCACATGACCGTGAATGGAAGGCATGAAACTTCTTTTGCTTATAGGGAGGTAAGGTATGACTTCAGCTATAATCACACATAACATTTAGATGCTAGGAAAGACTTCCTCAGTTCCACTCAAAGAGTCCAATTTTCTAGTTTGGGAATTCCACTTAAAGTGTCCTGTTTGAAAAGTTACTTGAATTTCCCCAAATTCACCCTGTTACATTAAAGTTCAAACTTTAAAGCTATTTTGGTCCTTAAAGTTAATGGCATTTATGAAAAATAACTTTACTCCTTAAAAATGCTAATGTGGGCTATTTGAGTGGAACAACAGGTGGTACAAATAGAAATGGTAACTCCTACCCTGATGCCACTTCTGTTATGCAGAAACTTGAACCGTGGTTAATTACAGGAGTCAGAGCAGTAGGTGGTTTGAAAATCATATCTGCCTTGGCTAAAAGCTTGCCTGTATCTGAAGATCTGGATTCTGTTGAGCAACTCAAAGCTCCACCAATAACCAAAAAGAGGCTTGTAATGCTAATTGGTGTTTTCTCTTCGGGAAATAATTTTGAGCGCCGTATGGCATTGAGGAGATCTTGGATGCAGTATGAAGCAGTACGCTCAGGGGATGTTGCAGTTCGCTTTTTCATTGGTCTTGTAAGTAAGGCAATTTGAACTTATAAGTTTGATGGACTGGAACTTTGAGTTTTGAGTCCCTTATCTTTTCATTTGTTACAACTGCAGCACAAGAATAGGCAAGTCAATTGGGAGCTGTGGCGAGAAGCTCAAGCATATGGAGATATTCAACTCATGCCTTTTGTGGATTATTATAGCCTACTCACTTTAAAAACAATTGCAATTTCAATTATGGGGGTAAGTAGATAGTAGTGTTCAATGTATATCACAAAAGATAGCTGCTGATATGCATTATCTTTGGGTTTTCGCTTGTAGAGTTGCTCTCATTGTCCATACTAGCCTTAATGATCACTTATTTGGATGCGAGCAATGCTCTTTGTGCATTTATTTATTTTCTCACTTCAAAAGGTAATTGCCTGTGATATTTGGAGCGCGTGGGGGTGAAGGTGATGTTTGCCTCTTATTACTGAGCAATGATACACTTTCACAGAAACTAAAAAACAGAATGCATTTAAGTGTTGACAGAAAAAACCATCAATGCACAACTGGGGTACATTAACATTACAACACTTCCACGCTTTCGTTTTCTGTAAGAGTGTTTTTCATCTTATTATGACGTAACTTTATATTCTTGTGGATAGTTATCTTTGCATGCTATGAAACTGGCTATATTATTCCTGGAAATGTGTAGAATTTGGTGTTTACCTCGTCAAATAGCAATTTCATAACATATTTCTTAAGGTTTTTGTTTATAATTTTACCTGAACCATTATGAATTCATGTGAAATAAGCTCTTGTATGCTTGCAGACCAAAATTCTCCCTGCCAAATACATAATGAAAACAGACGATGATGCTTTTCTTAGGATAGATGAAGTTCTTTCGAGTCTCAAGACAAAGGTTCCTGATGGCCTCTTATATGGTCTTATATCCTTTGAATCAACACCCCATAGGGATAAAGACAACAAATGGTATATTAGTACAGAGGTACCATCCTTTACTTTAACTCATCAATTTGCAAAACAGGGGATGTATGGTATTTGCATCAATACATAACTCTCTTATATTTTTGTGAATTCTTTGTGCAGGAATGGCCACATGCTCAGTATCCGCCGTGGGCCCATGGTCCAGGTTATGTCATTTCGAGAGATATTGCGAAGTTCATTGTCCAAGGCCATATACAAAGAGACCTCAAGGTAAAACTCATCTCTAATTGATTTTTGTTCATGCCTTGCCTACTTTATTTGCAAGTTTCGCGTGACTCCTTGACGTTCAAATATCCCCACTTGACCTCCTTTTATTGGTTTTGAGTCTTTTGACCAAAGTGGGAATGTTGGTGTGGTTGGTGGAAATAAGTACTACTCCCTCCATTCCAAAATAAGTGTCCCGTACTCTATTTTGGGACGTTCCAAAATAAGTGTCCCTTTCAAATTAATTCCTTTAGCAAATTGTCCACAATACCCTGTTTAGTTGTGGGATGAAAAAAGAAGAGTACGGGACACTTATTTTGGAACATCCCAAATTATAAGACACTTATTTTGGAACGGAGGAGTAATAGTTATTTCCCCCAAAATAAGTGTCCCTTTCTAATAACTTTGACCTCCTTTTCTTTTGAAACTTGAGTAAAGTCGATAGAAGACACTTATTTTGGAACAGAGGAGGGAGTAGTATATTTTTAGCTAAAATATCCAAGTTGTTAGATTCCTTTAAAAGTTATTAATTTTATCATTATTATTAGGAAAAAACAGCACCGAAATCCAGATCATATTTGGGTTATACTACCTGTAATTTTTTTTTTTGATTAAAATTGTTAAGTCGATTTTCATTGGAATAAAGTCCGTGAAGCTAACACCTGTTAAATTGAGGCTGTTAAGTTGCCACCTGTGTTAGATATGACCTCTTTCTGAAGGGTAAACTAGGTGTATTATGTCAATATTACTCAAATCAAAGTCAGATGGTTTTTTTTTGGTAAAATTTCAAGTTAAAAGGTATCTGTGATAAAATCCTATTCCCCTTCTCCTACTCACTTCCTAACTCTATCCTCACCATCCACCACTAACCATTGTGATATTAACACCCCCCCCCCTCTCTCAAAAAAGCTACTCTTACTATTATCATCACTGTACCTCTCTCTCTCAGACAAACTCAGTGACACAGTAACATACACTCATCAATGACGCAGCGATACAAACACACGCAACACACTCGTATCTTCAGTCCTGAAGTTTCTGTCTGGAATTTATACTCGTTTCCTTACTGAAATTGAGTCTTGAAAGGCTAATTCCAGCTTTGATTGGCCAAGTTTTATGCACATAGGTGTAATATGTATGTACATTGCAGGCTAATTTATTTAAATGAGGTTAAACAATTGAGACAAGGAGAAGTCAACTTCTAAGCTGGTGTTAGGTTTTTTTCTTGAAGATGTGCAAACCTCGTTTGCATTGATTGTGTAAGAAGAAATTTTACAATTGATTTTTTTACTTCATTAACATTTAGATGCAAAATCTCCAAATTGGCCTGCCCAAAATTATCCTACCAGAATACTCTTTAGACCTGGTATTGCCAAGGCTTCTATGATGCCTAGAAATTTCTCCCACTTTGCTCACTGTTTTGCATCACAATGACATATTCAATGGTTCTATAATTTTTCCCCCCAGCTTTTTAAACTAGAAGATGTTGCCATGGGTATATGGATCCAACAATACGAGAAAAATGGTCACAAAGTTCAATACGTCAGCGATGATCGATTTAACAATGCTGGATGTGAATCAAACTACCTACTTGCTCACTATCAGAACCCGAGGATGGTGTTATGTCTGTGGGAGAAGCTACAGAAAGAACACAAGCCTAACTGCTGCGAGTAGCAACAAACACCCACCATGCCAAGAGGTTTGAGTTGTAGAGTTAGTGTACGTCTTACACTGTTTGTTGTACCATGTTGGATTGTGGTTAATTCGTTTATTCAATTTTTGGCTTGATTATGCACTTGGATCCACCACAGTGTTGGTCTTTGCTTCAAGAACATGGAAAGAGTGAAAGACTCTTTCTTTGATCGACTGGAGTCCACCATTATGTGTAACAAATGGTCCATAGACTCTTACCATTTAGTTGATATAAGGATTCCCACTTACGACCTCACATTCCTTTCCAGGAGTTTATTTTGCCCAATGTTATGGTACAATTTGATTTAAGAAAATTATTATCTTTGTAATTCAAAATTGCCTAGAACTGACTATAGCAATGTGGGTGCCAGATAAAAGAAAATTTCGACTTTTGACACAATTATTACTGTATTTGATGGTAATGATCGTAATTACTCCATTTGTTTTAAAGTAAGTGTTGTTTTAACAAAGTTTTTTTGTTCTAAAACAAGTATTATATTTTGTCAAAACTATTCTTATTTATTACTCTCAAATTAAATGATGTTAAAGAGAGTTATTAAGAGCAAAGAGAAAATACTAGTACAATTTAATTACAATATATGAACTTAAATAAAAGTGGATCAGTCTTTTTATTGTTAGATGCAATTGATATCAAGAACTGAAATAAAATGTGCAAACAACAATCTGGGAATTGCTTGACATACTTGAGAAAACATAAGTGGCTTAAATAGCCTTACATGAGGAAATAGATAGCACACACGTTTATGATAGAAACGTGGAGATAAAGTGGACTAAATCAGCAACGGTCCCCTAAAGACTAGGACATTTATTTAACAAGCAAATTAAATCATAACATTCCCTTCCTTAAACTAGATTGTGTAAGCAACTAGTTTATCTCTGGTGCATCACAGACCCAAGTTTATCTCTTAGCTTTTAAAATGACTCCAACTTGAGAGCTTTAGTCAGTATGTTAGCTACCAACTTTAGTCAGCTTTTAAAATGACTCGTGAGTTCCACAATACTTCAGCTGCACTACTCCTTCTTTAGTCAGCTCACGTAGGAAGTGAAATCGTACGTCAATGTGCTTGTGTTGAGTGATTTTCATTTGATTACTAAATTCTACCGTAAGCGCACAACTATTCGTGTAGTATTTAGGATGTCGATCCCACAGAGACTTTGAATCAAGTATCGAAGAACTTACAATTAAAATTATCTAGACTAATTGATTTCAAGATTTTTGGTTGTGATATGCAAATTAAATTAGCAAGACTAAATTAACTAATGCAAGATTAGATTTTTGATTAAAAACAATAATTAAAAAGCTTCTAGGATTTCGGTTCACCACAACAATGAATTTATAAATTCCGTAACAATCTTTCCGTTCGTGATGAATGTCAAATTTTGAAGGCGAATTGCATAAAAATAGTTAATTGCATTCTTTCGAACTACTCTCAACCGTGCCTAAATTAATTCAAATTCGATGTCTCGCTCAATGAATTAAACTAAACCCATTATGTCCTACAATTCTATAAGCCTCTAGAAATTTAATTAACTCTCGTTCTCATGAATTTCTAGTTCAATATTAGAGTTCCGTTACTTACGCTTCACCTTTCGGTCCTTCACTTCAGTAACTAAGATTATTGTATAAATGTAGTAGTTTCACCTTTCGGTCCCTCGCTACTACAATTTTATACAATTATTAATAAAACTAAAATTGAATCAAAACGGGTGACATTCAAGTAAACGGAAAGATAAAAACTTTATTTATAAATCCATTACGGGCTACACCTAATCCTAGAATTAGAAAACTACTCACACATAATTAAAGTGACTAAACTAAATATGTTAAGAATAATTATAAAATAAAGGCAAAACACACCTTTGGGCCACTGTACTTTTCAAAAGGTTGCAATTAGGCCACTGAGACGTCGAAATTTTCGGGATGGCCATTGTACCGGTCTTATCTTGCACGTTAACCCCTTTTTAGGATGGACGTTAAGTTTGGCCGTTAATTTATGTTAAATACCTATTTTGCCCCCGTCTTTTTCATCATCATCTCCGAAAATCCCAGATTCAAACAAAATCCCAGAATTAACAGATTAATACAAGAAAATCAGGATTAATAGATTTGGAGATGGATCTAACAGTTCTGGAGATGGAGGCCCATGCCCATGGTTCTAGTTCCAGGTTCGGGGACTAGAGGGATCTAACTGTCGACAAATCTATGGGAGGAAAATGGAGAGGATTGTATCCTTCAGTTTTTGAAGGTAAGTCGAAGCTTAGGGTCAAAGAAGATCTGAGATCCATCATTAATTCTAGCTAGATCAAAGAAGATATGGGAGCCTGTTTCGTGGTGGGAGGATAGGCGGCGAGGGAGCGATCCTCCCCGGCCAACCGAAGTCGGGATGTGCAACTCGGACGACGAGATGAGCCCATTCTTGTTGAGATCGTATATCTCGAACTCTTCCTTGAGCTCCTTGGCGCCGCCGTCCTTCTCGACGTTGTTGCTGTTCATGAGGAAGCCGGCGAACTCTTCCAGATTGATGAATCCGTCGCGATCGATGTCGATTTCTTCCATCATTCGAGTCACCTCCTCGGGGTAAGTGTC
The DNA here is from genome assembly GCA_013146195.2 of Codonopsis lanceolata. Classification (NCBI taxonomy): domain Eukaryota; kingdom Viridiplantae; phylum Streptophyta; class Magnoliopsida; order Asterales; family Campanulaceae; genus Codonopsis; species Codonopsis lanceolata. The sequence goes on from CM028377.1 coordinate 148,726,723, forward strand.
GGATCGAGAGCCTTCATGAAGGAAGACCGAAGGCTTGCCGTCTTCTGCTGCCATTTATGGGTTTTTATTGGATAGATCTGGTGGGTTTGTTGATGATTTTTATACCCATGAAAATTAAAGTTTAGATAGTGATAGTACAAATGCATCGTGATGGAATTTTTTATTTTCTTTGAATCTGTGATTTTTTTTCCTTCTGGGTTTGCAGTAGATGAGATTTTTTTCCTTGAAGATGATGAAGAAGACGGGGGTAAAATAGGTATTTAACATAAAATAACGGTCAAACTTAACGTCCATCCTAAAAAGGGTTAACGTAACTCCCCATCCCACAAATTTTGACGTCTCAGTGGCCTAATTGCAACCTTTTGAAAAGTACAGTGGCTCAAAGGTGTGTTTTGCCTAAAATAAAAACAAAGAGAAGGGAAGAAGAAGAACTTGCAATAATAAAATACTTCCAAAACGAATTCACAAACTCTAGTCTTCAAGTATAAAACTACTTTAAAATGTCTATCTAACTATTTGAGAGGAGAGTATGGAAGTAAAATTCTATATCTCTAAGGAGGGGAGGAAGGAGCTATATATAGGGAAAAACTAAGCCTTTCCTTTCCCCTTGTCAACCAAAATAAAAAGACAATAAATGAGAAATAAAAGAGAGATAAATGAGAGGCTAAATTAAAGCTCTCCATCCCCCTTTAGATGACATTTAGTCTAGATACATAAAAAGGGGTCAAACTGAAAAATATTGGAAGTGATTCTTGAGCTGCCCCGATTGAAGGTTGCGAAAGATTTCGCACCTATGGTGCGATTGCTGCTGAAAATCTTCAATTTAATTCTTGACATTAGTTTTCCACCCCACGAAAAGTAACCGCTGCCCATGAAAAATGCTGGAATTCAATTTGCCTTTACTTCATCATTAAAACTTGTCTTTAATTCACCAAAATTTGCAAAACTGCCTAAATAAGACAAATAAAGGTAAATGAGTCAAAACAATTAAATTAGCAATGATAAATGCAATATTGACTAGGAAAATAAGCCCAAAGTATCCAAAAATATAGACAATATGCACATTTATCACTCCCCCAAACTTAAGCTTTGATCGTCCCGAGCAAAGGAATAAATTCAAATTAAAAATAGCCCAGGACAGAGAAAAATAGTAAGGCACTAGCTTGAGAAAACAAGTGCACTATACCATGGAATTTAGCTCAAAATCATCAACAAACTGGAAGACGGAGTCTATAGATTCCCAAGCTAATAAAATCTCAAGTGCTCAATCTAGATCTCAAATCACTCACTCATTAGTCACTCAATCAAGGAGAAGCATGGGGCACAACTAGCTCGAATTATAGTACCACATAAATGCTAAAGTTGAAATTCTCTAATCAAAGGGCACTCTCCATTCATGCTATTTAATTTAATTGGCATGGCATAGGCAAAGCAAGCAAAAAGATCATTAGGACTTTATCTTAGGCTTGTAACGTTAGGCCAAGACGAGGGCTACAAATGAAGGAATGAATATACAAACCAAGAGAGTATAAAAGAATCATGTAAAATGTAAAGCTCGCTCACAAAACAATGTTCTTCTTCTTTTTTTTTTTTAGAACACTCACCAATTTCAACATCCCCCAAACTTGATTTCTTGAATAATCGGGTTGAAGAAATTACTCGCCATCAATTAACAATTAACAACCTTATTTCCCCTTTAGAGCACAAAACTTTATTTTCTTTTTCCTTCGTTAGCGCCCCTTTTTTTTTCTTTCTTCTCTTTTTTTTTTCATTGCTTCAATTTTTTTTCAAGGCACGCTAACTTCATCCTTTTTTTTTTTTTCATCCCACCAATCAAGATATTTTTTTCAATACCCATTCCTTCCTTTTCGCTCCCACCACAATAGCAAAAAATGTAACACATGAAAGCACAAACCCAACAAAAGCGAACAATATACACATGAATATTCATTTTAAGCTCTCTTGAAGGGTAGGATAAAGTGTTTAGGCTAAATGGGTGGGTAAATGCGGGTAAATGAAACAAACGTCGAATGGGGGTCATTTGTGTGCATGGCACACACCATTCTTTACACAAGCTCAAGGGGGACGCTAGAGATAACATTTTTTTTAAAAAAAGGTTAGGCAAGAAAAGGCTCAAACTGTCCAAAATGGCCTAAATCATATCTCATTACCACAATGCCCATGCCAAGCCTAAATTTAGCAAGAATTTCAAGAAAATCTCCATGATATCAAAAATCCAACTAACATATCTACAATGTACACATAATTCTTTGCTAGCCTAGCACCAAGAACAAAATCATGAAAATATGTAGGTACCTCGCAAACACTCCCTCACGTGTTTCCTCTCACCCTCGTGTTTCACTCAAAGCATACCCAAGAAAGAATTAGCAAGGGAATCATTATCAACCATCAACTAGCATGCAAATGAGTCCAAGATTACTCCACAAATGTAATACACATGCATACTTTTGCAAATGCCAAACAAAAATAATTATCATCAAAGCTACAAGCTTGGGCATTTCAAAAGCATAAATTTATTACCCCCAAATAAAAAACTCAAAATGAAATTACCATCTCCCCCAAACTTAAAGAATGCATTGTCCTCAATGGAATGAAGAAAACGAAATAACAAAAGGGAGAGTGGAACGAGCTCACCAAATCAAAGGGTGGGGGAACGAGTAAGATATGGGAGACTTTTGAAGAAAGTCATACATGAGATTGAAAATTAGCTTCATCACCCTTGGGTCTTTTTTTTTTTTTTTTCAAGAGGGTGCGAAGGATTTCCAACCCAAGGTACGAAACACACTGCCAAACTTCCGCAGGTGCGAAAAATTTTGCAGCCTTCAACTGGCCGGGTGCGAAACACACTGCCCAACTTTCGCAGGTGCGAAAAATTTCGCAGCCTTCAAGTATGCATCTTTTAAGAAAAATCTTTCTTCTCATTTATACACATCCTACAAAATCAAAATAACAAAACAAAAGAAAAACTACGAACGCAATCAAGGATTAGAAATAAAATAAAGCAAAGATGAAAATAAAAACAAATTAAAAGGAAAGCAAGGTAAAGGAACTTGGGTTGCCTCCCAAGAAGCGCTTGTTTAAGGTCATTAGCTCGACCCTTTTTTTTTATTTCAATCCGGAGGTCGCTTCGAGTAAGAAAAGGTATTTGTGGTACCCTTCTTGTTTTCATCTTCTTGAACTTGCGTCTTTGACCTCCATCTATTTACTTCCACAACCTTAGCCGCTTCCTTCCAATTGTGATCATCTTCCTCAAGAAACTTCTTTCGAAAAGCTCGCTTATCTTGCAACCGCTTGTTGGAACCCTTAGAAATTCTGTAGTAGAAAGAATGTGCGTGTGCTCTACTCGCGGAGTTTGCTCTTCCTTGGAAATTTGAGTTGTAGGCACATGATCATCCTTCCCAATTTCCACTTTTTGAACTAGAGGATTAAAGTTTGACTCTAGCAAGTGCACAAATGCAACAACATCATCTGAATTCTCATTGAACTTAGGCTCATCCTGTACCCAAAAACTATCCATTGGATCATGGAAGAGATGTTGTTCACGTTTCTTTCTCATTGCGCATTCCACCGAATAAATCATGCTACAATCATTCTCAACAGAAAAGCATTTAGTAGCATTTGACAATTCAAATTCAACTTTCTCATTTCCAATATTCAAGGAGAGCTTTCCACTTTTCACATCAATCACCGCTCCCGCGGTAGCTAGGAAAGGTCTACCGAGAATTATTGGGATATGAGAATCCTCATCCATCTCAAGAACAAAGAAGTCAACTGGTATGAAAAACTTACCCACTTTAATTGGAACATCTTCCAATATACCTATCGGATATTTAATGGAACGATCCGCCAATTGCAATGAAGTCTTAGTGGGCCTCAATTCACCAAAATCAATTTTCTTGAAGACAGACAATGGCATCAAACTCACACTTGCACCAAGATCACACAAAGCATGATTGATATTAAGACTTCCAATCACACAAGGAATTGAAAAACTACCGGGGTCTTTAAGTTTAGGAGGTAGTTTATTTTGAATAATTGCACTACACTCCTCGCCCCTCGGTTAAAGCCACAGTTTCATAATCTTCCAATTTCTTTTTGTTAGACAAAATATCTTTCAAAAACTTTGCATAAGAAGGCATTTGTGAAAGTGCATCGGTGAATGGAACATTAATGTAAAGCTTCTTCAAAACTTCCAAAAATTTCCCAAACTGCTTATCAAGCTTAGCCTTAGCCAATCTTTGTGGAAATGGTATAGGCGGCTTATAAGGAGGTGGGGGAACATATTTGGGTTCTTGTTCAACTTCTTTTTCTTTTTCTTGTGAAACTTCAACCATTGGTTCATTATCATCACTTTTATCAACCTCACCATTTTTACTCTTATCATTCCCAACCTTAGGGTCCTCAAGTTGTTTCCCACTCCTTAAAGTCACGGCCATACAATGCTCCCTAAGATTTGGTTCAGGCTTACCCGGAAACATTCCAGACATTGTCGAGGTCGAAGAAGCTTGTTGTGCAATTTGAGTCTCTAACATCTTATTGTGTGTAGCCAAAGTGTCTACTTTAGATGTTAAATTCTTAATTGCATCGTTAACCACTTCATTTCTAGATGTCAAATTCCTAATTGCATCATTAACCATTTCATTTTGCTTCTGTTGGGTGACCACAAAATTTTCTAACAAGCTTTCAAGATTGGACTTTTGAGGGGGTGGATTGAAAGGTCTAGGTTGAAAACCGGGGGCTTGGTTGAAATTTCCTTGAGGTGCTTGGTTGGAATTGTTCTTGTATGAAAGATTTGGGTGATTCCTCCAACCTGGGTTGTAAGTGTTTGAAAAAGGATCATTTTGGGGTCTTTGATTGAAATTATTCAAAGCATTGACTTGTTCTTGAGACCCAAATTGGGGAAATGATTTTCCCACTTGACAATCAATCGCTAAGTGACCCAAAACACCACAAATTTCACATGGAAACCCATTGTTACTCATGACTGCACTCACATTCAATTTATCAATTTTTGAACTCAAAGAATCAAATTTAGCATTGAACTTAGCATCAATCTTAGCATCTAACTTAGCAGCAAGCATATCAATAGCATCAATCTCATACTTACCTGGAACTCCTTTTGATTGGTTGGTACCTCTTTCTGTCGTCCACTGAAAGTGATTGTTGGCCATGTCTTCAATCAACTTGTATGCATCATCGACATTCTTATTCATGAGAGCTCCACCCGCTGCGGCATCAATGGAAATTCTCTCATTATAAGTGAGTCCATTGTAGAATGTATGGACTATGAGCCACTTCTCCAATCCATGGTGGGGGCATAGCCTAAGCATCTCTCCGAACCTTTCCCATGCCTCGTACATTGATTCATTCGGCTTTTGTGAGAAATTTGTAATTTGATTTCTCATCATTGCGGTCTTGCTAGGAGGGAAATATTGTGCCAAGAATGCTTGCGAGAGTTGATTCCATGTGGTTATGGAACCGGCGGGCAATGAATGTAGCCAAGCCCTTGCTTTGTCTCTCAAAGAGAATGGGAACAACCGTAGTCTTATGGCGTCATTGGATGCTCCATTCACCTTCAAAGTGTCACAATATTCAAGGAAGATCTTTAAATGCAAATTTGGATCTTCGGTGGGCGATCCTCCAAATTGGGTTTGTTGTACCATGGAGATCAATGAAGGCTTCAACTCGAAGTTGTTAGCCTCAACATTCGGCCTTGTGACTCCCGGTAACAACCCTTGAGCATTTGGTGCAGCAAAGTCTCTTAATGTCCTATTGTCTTCTTGAGCCGCCATCTTGGGTTCAAATAGTTTTGAACCGGATTGTGCTTCCTTTTGAAAGAGTCTTCTTCTCCTATGAAAATTTCTCTCGATTTCTGGATCTGCCTTAAGCAAAATGTTAGCAATACGAGTTTTTCGCATACGAGGGAATTAACAACTAGTAAAAGTAAACAAATAAACAAAATAAAACAAAAAAATGTCTAGTCTAATCAAATTGCAAATTGGCTCGATATTGATTACCGAAGTCCCCGGCAACGGCGCCAGAAAACTTGTTGAGTGATTTTCAATTGATCACTAAATTCTACCGCAAGCGCACGGCTATTCGTGTAGTATTTAGGATGTCGATCCCACATGGACTTTGAATCAAGTACCGAAGAACTTACAATTAAAATTATCTAGACTAATTGATTTCAAGATTTTTGGTTGTGATATGCAAATTAAATTAGCAAGACTAAATTAACTAATGCAAGATTAGATTTTTGATTAAAAACAATAATTAAAAAGCTTCTAGGATTTCGGTTCACCACAACAATGAATTTATAAATTCCGTAACAATCTTTCCGTTCGTGATGAATGTCAAATTTTGAAGGCGAATTGCATAAAAATAGTTAATTGCATTCTTTCGAACTACTCTCAACCGTGCCTAGATTAATTCAAATTCGATGTCTCGCTCAATGAATTAAACTAAACCCATTATGTCCTACAATTCTATAAGCCTCTAGAAATTTAATCAACTCTCGTTCTCATGAATTTCTAGTTCAATATTAGAGTTCCGTTACTTACGCTTCACCTTTCGGTCCTTCACTTCAGTAACTAAGATTATTGTATAAATGTAGTAGTTTCACCTTTCGGTCCCTCGCTACTACAATTTTATACAATTATTAATAAAACTAAAATTGAATCAAAACGGGTGACATTCAAGTAAACGGAAAGATAAAAACTTTATTTATAAATCCATTACGGGCTACACCTAATCCTAGAATTAGAAAACTACTCACACATAATTAAAGTGACTAAACTAAATATGCTAAGAATAATTATAAAATAAAAACAAAGAGAAGGGAAGAAGAAGAACTTGCAATAATAAAATACTTCCAAAACGAATTCACAAACTCTAGTCTTCAAGTATAAAACTACTTTAAAATGCCTATCTAACTATTTGAGAGGAGAGTATGGAAGTAAAATTCTATATCTCTAAGGAGGGGAGGAAGGAGCTATATATAGGGAAAAACTAAGCATTTCCTTTCCCCTTGTCAACCAAAATAAAAAGACAATAAATGAGAAATAAAGGAGAGATAAATGAGAGGCTAAATTAAAGCTCTCCATCCCCCTTTAGATGACATTTAGTCTAGATACATAAAAAGGGGTCAAACTGAAAAATATTGGAAGTGATTCTTGAGCTGCCCCGATTGAAGGTTGCGAAAGATTTCGCACCTATGGTGCGATTCTTCTTGGAAATCTTCAATTTAATTCTTGACATTAGTTTTCCACCCACAGTAACCGCCCATGAAAAATGAAAAATGCTGGAATTCAATTTGCCTTTACTTCATCATTAAAACTTGTCTTTAATTCACCAAAATTTGCAAAACTGCCTAAATAAGACAAATAAAGGTAAATGAGTCAAAACAATTAAATTAGCAATGATAAATGCAATATTGACTAGGAAAATAAGCCCAAAGTATCCAAAAATATAGACAATATGCACATTTATCAGCTTGCTCCTGTCGTGCATTAGGGGATTCTTTGACAATTTGATGGTTGAGCTATTATCACAAAAAATGGTTGTACTCAGACCGCCTTCATAACCAAGCTTCTTCAGCACTCTTTTGAGCCATACTACTTGACATGTGTATGCTGTAGCTGCTACAAATTTAGCTTCGGTCGTACTAAGTGTGACAATCGGCTGCTTCCGCGAAGACCAAGCAACTGCTGCAGAGCTCAAAATAAAAACATAACCCGACGTGCTTTTGCAATCTTCCACAGAACCAGTATAATCACTATCAGTGAAGCCAATTAACTCTGTATTCCCTCCCTTTTTGTACAGAATCCCAAAGCTAGCAGTTCCTTGTAGATAACGCAACACCCTTTTGGCTACTTGAAGATGAAGCTCCGTTGGTTTAGACATGTACCTGTTAATTTTGCTAACAACATACATAATATCCGACCTTGTAGCCGTAAGATACATCATGCTTCCCACTAACTGTTTGTAAAATGAGTCATCCACATTTGTGCCATTCTCATCTTTGAAGATTTTTAAACATGGAATGATTGGATTCTGCACCGAGTTGCTATGTTCCATCCCAAATCTTTTTAATATTTCCAATACATACTTCTTTTGACTTATAAAAATTCCCCCATCAAACTGCATCACTTCAATGCCAAGGAAATATTTCATTTTTCCCAAATCAGACATATCAAACTCCCTTTTCATTGACTTCTTGAATTCACACATCATAACATCATCATCTCCAGTGTAAATTAAATCATCAACATACAAGCTAATAATCAAACGTTTACCTTGTTTGTTGACTTTGGTAAAGAGGGTCTGCTCACTTTCACTTTTCTCAAAGCCTTCTGTGATGAAATAGGACTCAATTCTGTTGAACCATGCCCTTGGTGCTTGCTTGAGCCCATACAAGGCTTTGTTAAGTTTGTAAACTTTGTATGATTCCTTTTTCACTTCATAGCCCTTTGGTTGTTCAACGTAGACGTTTTCAGTTAGTTCTCCATGGAGGAAGGCTGACTTGATAAGCTGAAACACACACCAACTCCTTTGCGTTGCAATAGCAAGAATCATTCGAATTGTGTCCATACGAGCTATTGGAGCATATACTTCTTCATAATCAACCCCGTACTCTTGTGCATAACCTTTTGCGACCAAACATGCCTTATATTTCTCCACTTCTCCAAGCTCATTTAGTTTAGTTTTGTAGACCCATTTGACTTCAATCCTTTTGGCAAATCAGTCAAGAACCAAGTCTCATTCTTTTTAATAGATTGCATCTCACAGTCCATAGCATGTTTCCACTTCTCATCTCTTACTTGCTTCCTCATACTTGACTGGATCAAAATTGCCTAACAAGACTATGTTGGCTTGAATTTCCTCATCGGAGAGTCCTTTACCTAAGACGCAATCTCCCATCCACCCATGTTCTTTTCTAATTCTGCTTTCTCTTACATTTGAAGGTCCTGTAACTTCTATGCTTTCAAGACTTGGCACCACTTCCTCACCATTTTGAATTACTTCTTCGCAGTCTTCATTTTCAGATTCACTCTGCTCCTCTCCTTTTTCATTTTAGATTCAATCTGCTCCTCTTCGTCTCCCCATTCCAGTTCCAACATGATTTGTTCTTCATAACTCTTATCCCAGTCCCATGTCTTGTCTACCTCAAATACAACATCTCGGATAATCACGATTTTCTTTGACATTGGATCGTAGAGTCTATAACCCGTTGATTCTTCACTAACTCCAAAGAAAATGCATTTGCGACTTTTATCTTCAAGCTTTGTTCTTCAGGCATCACAGGCATGAGCATGTGCAATGCTTCCAAAAACTCTAAAATGCTCAACAGAAGGCTTCACTCCGCTCCAGGCTTCCTCTGGTGTCATATTTTTTACTGACATCGTAAGACATCTATTCAACCAATAAAAGGTCCAGTTCACCGCCTTGGCCCAAAAACATTTTGGAATACCGTTTTCGGACAATAAGCTCCATACCATAGTCATCACACTCCTATTTTTTCTTTCGGCATCACCGTTTTGTTGCGGTGTATTAAGCAATCATCAACTGCCTTTTTATCCCATTATTTCCACAAAATTCATTGAATTCATCTGATGTGAACTCACCACCACGATGTGTCCTTAAGCACTTAATAGATAAACCAGTTTCCTTTTCAACACAACTTTTAAACAGTTTAAAAGTATAAAAGGCATCTGACATACTAACAAGAAAATAAACCCAAGCCTTCCTACTGAAATCATCAATAAAGGTAATTAGGTACCTCTTGTGGCTGTTGGAGGTGGGAGAGATTGGGCCGCAAATGTCAACGTGAACAAGCTCCAGTTTTTGTGTTGCTCTCCATGTGCTCTTCTTTGGAATAAAATCTTGATGTTGCTTTCCTTTTAAGCAATCAACACATACTATATTAGACGAAGAGAAACTCGGCAGACCTCTCACCATTCCTTTGAGTTGCAAAGTCTTAAGTCCTTTATAGCTAAGATGGACATATCGACGGTGCCAAAGGTGAGCACAATCTTGAGTGGTTGCTTGTAGACACACCTCATTGGTCTCTTTCTTGATAGATTGTGTGTTGGACAACACCACAAACATCCTGTTAGCTATCATTTCAGTTTGTTAAATCAAACCCCTAGAAGGATGGTAGATTTTACATTGATTGGACTGAATTAGGATAGCTAACCCTTTCTCCTGTAGCCGATCGATGCTAAGAAGATTATTCCTCAACTCATGTACATAAAACACCCCTGTTACTAGGTAGCTAACACCTTCCAATGACAACCTCACACTTCCTTTTCCGACAACACTCATTTTTGTTTGATTGCCTAACTTGACTATGTGCTTGAACTCCTCATCTAGCTTACAAAACATTAAACGATCACCAAACATGTGGTTGCTACAACCTGAATCGAGAAACCACACATCATCTCGATTCCCTCCTTGTGACTCAACATAGGCCATAAGAAGCATCTCCTCTGACTCATCCAGTTCTGCATAGTTTGCCTTGTTTCCTAATGTTGGACACTCATATTTATAGTATCCAAGTTGATGGCAGTGGTAGCATTCAATAGTTGCCTTGTTGTAGGTTTAACGACCCCTACCTCTACCTCTTCCTTTTGTGAATGTTGCTCTCCCACGTCCTCTTCCCTTGTAACCTTCGTCATATGTCACTTTCAGAGCATGTTGTTCACTACTGCTCCGATTGAATTTCTGTTCATGCACAATGAGGGAACTCTGCAGCTCATCAATGGATAGAGAGCTGATATCCTTAGATTCTTCGATCGAGACAACAACATAGTTAAATTTCTCGGTCAAAGTTCTAAGGATCTTCTCTACAATTATCACATCTGTCATCTCCTCACCATTGCTCATCTTGTTGGCAATTGTCATGACCAGGGCAAAGTAATCTTCAATGGTTTCCCCTACTTTCATCTCCAGAAGCTCGAAATCCCTCCTCAAAGCTTGAAGGATAGATCGTTTAATTCTAGTGTTACCCTCGAACTTCTTTTTCATAGAATCCCATATATCCTTCGAGGTGCGTTTGACCAGAATCTGCTCCAGAATTGTCCTGTCAATAGCTTGAAACATGTAATTCTTTATCTTCTGGACTTTCTGCTTCACATCATCCAACTGTTTTTGTTGTGCGTCTGTCAGCACAGTTCCTACTGCTGGCTCTTCAAAACCCGTTTGAACCAGCCTCAAATATCCTTTAGACCTCATCAGATTTTCCATAAGCATAGCCTAATGGTCATAATGACCATTCAAGCGTGGTATAAAGGGCTACATGAATTCCTTTTATTTACTCATCTCACTCTTTTCAAGTCACTCAAGACCTAAATGGAAGCTCTGATACCAGAATGTTAGATGCAATTGATATCAAGAACTGAAAAAAAAATGTGCAAACAACAATCTGGGAATTGCTTGACATACTTGAGAAAACATTAGTGGCTTAAATACCCTTACATGAGGAAATAGATAAACAATAGCACACACGTTTAAGATAGAAACGTGGAGATAAAGTGGACTAAATCAAAGCAGCAACAGTCCCCTAAAGACTAGCATATTTATTTAACAAACAAATTAAATCCTAACATTTATAAGTTTTTTAAATTTGTATGTAAATTACTAAAACAACACTTATTCTCTAAGAGATGGAGTAATACACTTGTGCAGATTGCTTTTTGGAGGGTATTATTGTCTTTTGAGTTTTATCCCATTTTCCCAAAAGTTGGTTTTCGGATGAAATCCCAAGTTTTGGCATTTCAAACATAAGATTTGACGTTCGACGAGACAAATATTTAGTTGGACCGATACAATCTTACTTAAAGAAGATACCAGGTGAAAATTCTGGTAAGTCCTTTTTTTAAAATTTCTAATCCCAAAAGTCTATAGTTTTTTTTTTAACCACAAAAGGTCATTTTTCGAAATATTGTTCCAAAAATGTCACCATCTTCTTCAACAGCTCCGGTAACGCACTTTGGATTCGAAAATCACGACTGTTCGCAACGAAACAGAGATCGACCCGCCCGGTCAAGTTGCGTGGGTCGAGGGGGCACTGCCCTTTCGTGGGGGTTCGGGGGCAACGTCCCCGAAAGGTAAACAAGTTTTTTGATTCATGAAATACGAAACTATAATGGATCTGTGTTGGATTGAAGAATTTTTCAGTTATGACAAAGGCAGAGAAAGATGAGGAAAAAAATGCTTACAACGGAAGAAATGTAAGAAGCAAGTGAAGGGCGTGGTCTGCTCTTTATGATTTTGTATTGAGGTTTAAAAATAGACTAGCAATTACACTATTAAACCGCGATAGAAAAATTAATGCACTAAAATTAATGAATTGTGGTTCAAAAATAGACTAGCAATTACACTATTCAACGTGATGCAAATATTAATGCATTAAAATTGATAAATCGAGATTCAAAAATAGACTAGCAATTCACTATTGAATCGCGGTGCAAAAATTAATACACTAAAATTGATGAATCGCAGTACAAAAAAAGACTAGCAGTTACACTATTGAACTGCGGTGCAAAATTAATTCAATAAAAATTGATGAATTGCAGCTCAAAAATAGACTAGCAGTTACACTATTGAACCGCGGTGCGAAAAATAATCTGATAAAATTGATGAATTGAGGTGTAAAAATAATGACCTCCGTTGCGCGTCTACGGTTCATTAAGGGTATTGTAGTCATTTTGCTACTAAAAATGACTTTTTCTTATTGAAAATAAAAAGAGTGTACATTAGCGATTAAAAATTTCAAAAAGTAGAACGACCCGCAATTTTTTCAAGATACAAATAAGGTAATTGTGAGATTGGTCACTGACGGAATAATCATGTTTTAAACATATTATTTGAGAGTTAATTTTTTATTTTATTTTTTAAAAATTAAAAATCTTAGTACTCTGCATGGGATTAATTGTTACTCCCTTAGCTTCGAGTAAAATATTTACTATTTTATTTTTGGATATTTCACTTAAATAGTACATTTTTAAAAATTAATTTATAAAAATGTTATTTTATGAGTAATAAGCTACTAAAATTATCATTTTGTAAAAAAAAACATATTGACTTCAAACGAGGACTGGTTGCCCAGACCACCGGAGGGTGTATTTTGAAATGCAGCCACGGTGAAGTGATTTTTGGCTTTTAGTTTAAAATAAGTCATGTTTAAGGTGTTTGTTTTAGCTTATAAGTTAGAAGTCAATAAGTTAGGTACAATACTATGTATGCATTAAAAGGTCAAAGCCAAAAGACTAAAATTTAAAGCTTTTTTAGTTTCTTGAAAACACAAAGAAACATATATTTCATTAATAAAATTTTGATTATTACGATCTTACCATTTTCTCATAAATACATAAAGAGGAAGGAGGATTAATTTCAAGATTTTTTTTAAAAAAATAAACATTTAATGTGGGATAATGATTATTATAAATTATTTATTCATTTGTTATATGGTAAACATTTTCAACCTCCACATATTTGACTACTCACATAAAAAATTAGCAAGGAAATAATAAAAGTTATACATAAAAGTCTACACATACTAATGGTGTAAAAAATAGCTACATATTTATTTATTGTTTTAAGTAAGATTATATAAATAAATATTAATTAAATATTATCCCATGTTGAGTTTTTAAGATAAAGATGATATTTTTTTTCCTTAATAAATAATCAGTTGATTTAAAAATTTAGGGTTTATGATCAAGTTATAGTAAATAAATAATTTCTAGCTTATTTAACAAATATACTCATAAATAACTTTTTATCAGCTGCAAGACAAACCTAAATGAATATTCTTTGTGATGAGCTCTCCACGTGTGAGTTTTCAGCCTAGTATTGATTTTACTTTTTAATCCATTTGGACCACTAACATATTCTATTATTCTGCACACACCTCCGATTTTAATAATGTTTACTTTTTTTTTTCCACCTAAAGGGTGGGATTTTACTGTTTAATCCATTTGGACCACTAACATATTCTATTATTCTGTTCACAACTCCAATTCTCATTATGTTTATTATTTTTTTTCCTTTTAATAGGGCGCGAAAAGAGATCAAATCTTAAACATCACATTTTGTGAAGCCTCATCTTTACTATTAGTCTACTAGGTCACGCCTTTAGAGGTTATTGTTTGGCCTTTCAACTTGGTTCTTAATGTGAACCTCATTGTATTTTTTAAATATAAATAATTTATGTTGTATATTTCAATTAATTTTTTTATAGTTTAATTAATATTTTGCATAATTTAATTATGGTTTTAATTTTCACTATTACATATTTCAAATATTTCCCCTAGACAAGGAAATTAAATAATTTATATTTAATTTTTTATAATTTTCATTAATATATTGCATATAATTTTCACTACTAATTTTTAAAAACTTCGTATAAACAACAAATACTTTGTTATAAACAAACACTATTTAAAATACAAAATCAGAAAATTCAGCTGAGTTATCATTCATTTTGAAAAAAAATATGCAATTGTAGAAAAATAAAATTTTGGCTAGACAAGAGAGATAGATGTTGAAAAAAAAAGATGGATGTTGAAAATATAAAATATGAGGATGTTTATAGATGTATTTATAGATAGGAAATAATTTTAAAAATAAGAAAAAGTGAAGAAAAAACAAAATAATTTTTCAAAATTATAAAAAAAACAAAAAAAAAACAGAAAAATTAAAAAAAAAAATTTCAAAATACTAAAAACAACAAACTTTTTTCAAAAAAAAGTAAAAACAAAATACATTTTTCCAAAAAAGAAAAAAAAATAGAAAGAGAATGGAGGGAGGGACGTCAACAAAGATGAAAAAGGTAAAAAAAAAATGAGAGAAAAAAAATGGAGGGAGGGAGAGCAGCGTGACAGCCTGACATGGGGAATGGGGTGGGGCAGCCAACTAGAAACTTCCCATTATCATTGGACGTGTCTCTCACGCGGAAGTGGAGAAGTGGGCTTGTATTGGATGGATGCTTTTGACTTGAGAACTGGTATCCAAATTGATAAATTTGGGAACCCACATTTGGAAGCCACCCATTGTGGAGAACTAATTTTTTGGGTTGAGAACTCAAGCAAGAACCCACATTGTGTATGTCCTAAGAATGCCAAACAATCAATCCTTAAAGAGTTATTATCTTGAATATTTTTAGGATGAATTGGAGGCCAATTCACTTTTCTAAACACCTAATCCCTTAATTACTTTATATTTTTTTCAACTATATAAATCCACTTTTCATAAATTTGTTCCAATAATGTCTAAAATATTGATCTTCCTCTTCTTGATACCAACCACTCCATCTTCCTCAATTGGTTTGTTGATAATATGATGACTCGATTGCCTTGGTAACAGGTCAAGGCCTTCGAATGCGACCACATCCTTAGGCAGTGCGAGTGCATCACCAAGGAGAAATCCAGAGGAGATTTCTGGCGTCAATGCGGTCGTGCTCATGAGGGGAATGCGACCGCACTCGATGGCAATATGGTCGCATCGCGTAGAACAATTCAACTAAATCAGTGTGATTAAACTATTTTCGGGTTTCCTTGTTTAGGTAGTTTAGGGGTTGGTATTATATCCTTATATATAATTGTAACATTATAACGTATTTAAGGTTGGCATAATAAAATTTCAAGAGTTCGTTAGCCCAATCTCTCTCTCTCTCTCTCTTTATTCTCTTTGAACGATCTCAGATTACTCTATTAATTATTTACAAAGTTTTCCGTTGTGCACAACATGATTCGTATCAGTTGAGAAAGAAGCATTGAACAAAAGAAGCCGACGAAAAAGAAGAATAGACACATCTCCCACACTGAAGTGGACTGCAATGTGATCTGCATCAAAAAAACATCTAGCTCCAGTAAATCCAAAAGTTTGATGAAAATTAAAGATGCCTCCGAAGCAGCAATCGAAAGTATATATAACAAAAAAACAAAAGATCATCGAAGACAAGACCTTTAGTCTAAAACCGATACCTCACCAAAATCAACGCCAAGATTCGTCTTTGTTCCCACCCCTTCCCCTATTTCATTCTAAGTCTCTTCATCTATATATTTATAAATTTTTCTACATTACCTCATTCTTTATGAATCTTTTGGTTTTATTACTGCATGTTTAAAATTACAATCTTTTCTCGAAATTGAGTGATGAAAAAATAATTCTTAATAGTGATGAGCCCAAGATTTCTACGAATTATCCCTTGAATTTCCTTTTATTTTGTGCTATTTTGAGCTAATTGTGCTTTGGAAATATTATTATTCATGTATTTGCCCTTTAATGTAGGTTTCTAAGGTTTAATCGAGCATTCATGGTGTTTAGCACAAAGTTTGAGGTAATTTCGGATTGCAAAGTTGAGCGTTGAATCATTCGATGAAAGTCCATTGAGTTTCGTTAAGAGTCCAAGGTAAATCTGGCTAACGGAGGCTAACTGTGGACTAATTTGAGAAGCCTAGACAAGAAAGTGCCACGGTGCACAACCTCAGATCTCTAGGGGTACCTGTGCATAATTCCAAACCCCAGGGGGAGGCCGACGCTAATTGTCTAATTGCTGAATCTCCTTCATTTCTCTGTTGTCGCCTCCAGACGCTGCCATGTCACCCGCTCCCCTCCTTCATCCAGCAACCTGCGTGCATTGGTGGATCCCATCCTTCACGACCCATATTCCCCCTTATCCAGCCCGCTTGACCTCACTGCCTTACCCATTTCCTCCTTGGATGCTCCACGTGCTCCACAACCAGGTTGCCCACCTCCAGCCCAACCTAACAGCCTTTAACCTTCCCATTTTAGCCCCAAAACTACCTTGTTCTTCCTTTTCTGCCCTGGCTTGTTGGAGCCTCAAAATCTAAATTATAATTTCACCAGCAGTTAACTACTGGTTATGATTCATTTTTACCAATTATAACTACTGGTCATGATTAAATATTATGAAAAGTTAACTTCTGACTATGATTCATTTTTACCAAACATAACTAATGGATTAAATCTCAATTTCCACCAGCGTGTGTAATTAAAGATGTGTCAAATTGTTTTATTGAGATTTTACCGTTGTAATTAAAATATGTGCCCTAATTAAGATTTACCATTTTACGGTTTTACTAGACATTTATTATTTCTTTTCCATGATTATCTATAATTTATTTTTTTATTTTTGTGCAACATAGATTTACTGTTTTACAAATATTTAGTTTGTAGTTTCTTAATTAATTTTTATCGTAATCAACTGAAATTCTCAATTTAATTTTTGTCCGGCCTAGATTTATTTTTAAAAAAAAATAAAATTGTTCGTAAGTTTTGTAATAATTTTTTCTAATTTTAAATATTTGTATTTTTAGTTTCTTTCTTTTAAAAAAATGTGTGCTAACTTTCCCTTATTGGTCTGAAATCTTTGTGACTTCGATTTCGAATAGTCTTTTGTTGGTTCACTCCGTCTCATTCAATTTATTTTATGGTTTTTGTCTGAGATTTTCATTTTTAAGTTTATTTCAATTACCAGGTGTTTGGTTGGTGTGTGTGAGAGAGAATGTTTTTTTTGTTTTTTGATGTTTAATTATACTCTTTTTGGTTAAGTTACAAAATTTTATAGTCAATGAAATGCGTTTTTCTTTTGTTTTTGAGATGTCGTATTTGTTTTGTATAGTGTACATTGATCCAACCCCTACAAAATTTCAAGCATATATTAATTTATTCGCATCATACTCACTTCATACATTGATCATCTTCATACTGATACCATGCCATAGGCATGGACACGAAATCTAGTCTATATTATAATTTCGCTTAGTAGTTAACTACTGGTCATGATTCATTTTTACCAAATATAACTACTCGTCAAGATTAAATCTTCTGAAAAGTTAATTACTAACCAGGATTCATTTTTATCAAACATAACTACTGACCATGATTAAATCTCAATTCTATAGTTAATTACTAAGATTTTACAGTCATAATTATCAAAGAATGTAAATGACCGTTATTATTTTATTTAGATTTTACAGCCGTAATTATCCAAGAATGTAAATGATTGTTAATTTTTGTAATTTTAAATATTTGTATTTTTAATTTTTTTCTTTTAAAAAAATTATGCTAAATTTTTCTTATTGGTTTGAAATCTTTGTGATTTCGATTTCGAATAGTTTTTTGTTAGTTCACTCCATTTCATTCAATTTAGGCCAAAATACGAAAAACACCCTGAAGTTTCCACCCAATCCCGAAACGGTAACCAACGTAAGGTTTGTGTCATAATCATACCTAACATTGCAAATTGTCCCATTTTGCACCCTTGCCCTAACGGGCGTTAAAAAACTAACAGTAAGTTAGCATGTACATCTCACATGCAGGGGTAATTTAGTCATATTCATCAAAAAGTTTCTTTAGTACCAGAGCAGCCTCTGAATCTTTCCTTTTGATCCCTAGCATTTCCTTTCTGATTGAGGAAGCACAAAACCTGGGGCTCACCGACTGACCACTCACCTAATTAACACCGTTTGTAGACATTTTCTTTTTGATCCCTAGCATTTCCTTGCATGAATTGAATTTGTCATGCAAAGACACAGACGGCTATAATTAGAACTCAGAGGACTAAATGCCTCAAAGGTACAACCTTTTGTTGTCTTTTGAGTTAAATGTATAACTAGGTGCTCAAGTAAAGAATGTAGAAGCCGCATCTGGTATGTTTTTCTGCAAAAGTTATGGATGTTACTCATCACCTACAAAATAAAGAAAAGAAACAAATGGATATGACCTTGATGGTTTTCGTGATTTATAACTTGGAATGCTTCTCCTCCCCATAATTTAGAAGAGAAAAAAAAAAAGGAGAAATGGCAAGTAGTGGCAAGTGTACTGGCAAGAGTTAGTTTTTTTAGAGTGGACTGTGGAGCATATTAAGGATAGTATGATTTTTGGGAGAAGCTAAGGAATTTGGACTGTCTATGATTGGTGATTGCTAGGCTTTTGGCATGATCTGTCAATGGTCAAGTTTGGCACATGCTGTGAGGTCTTCATTAAACTTATACGTATTTGTACAAGAAAAATTATGTAGTGTAATTTCAACTACATTCACTGTTTGATAGGGGTTTTGGTGTTTCAGTTAAATTAGTTTGATACTGCTTATTCCACTTTGACTGTCCAAATATGTATGTATATCACAGTAACCTGTGCATTATATTTCATAATAAGTGTATGAATGTGAATTGCAAGTGACCACCAAGATAGGATCATTTACATCAATTTTGGCGGTATGAAGCTGATAAAGAACTCAATTCAACTCAGCCTTTGTCCCAATTAATTGGGATCAGTAACAGCAATCCTTCTTTGCTATTCCATTCAATTAAAACAAGATCATAAAAGACAAGCCACACTCACTCATATCTGTCTTTAATATTGTTGTCCATCACAGGTATGGTATTTCCCTACCTCCAGCCTTGTTAAAGCTAATGCATAACTCGTTAAAAATAAAGCATAGGCCAAGCCAATGTGAGATTGAACTGATTAAAGCAGAAAAGAGGTGAACAGATTCAACAGAGTAGGAGATGAGAAACAACCACCATTTGTTTGGATGGAGGAGTTGAGAACACCATGTAACTTGGAGTTCCTTCCTTTTAAACTTCCCCGTCTCAAATCAACGCATTGAGCCATTGACATATGAACTTGTTTGGGTTGCTCTGGTACTAAAGAAACTTTTTGATGAAAATGACTAAATTACCCCTGCATGTGAGATGCACATGCTAACTTTCTGTTAGTTTTTAAACGCCCGTTAGGGGTAGGGTGCAAAATGGGACAATTTGCAATGTCAGGTATGATTATGGCACAAACCGTAGGTTGGGTACCATTTTGAGATTGGGTGGAAACTTTAGGGTGTTTTTCGTATTTTGGCCTTCAATTTATTTTATAGTTTTTGTCAGAGATTTTCATTTTTAAGTTTATTTCAATTGACAGGAATTGGGTTGGTGTGTGTGTGAGAGAGGGAATGATTTTGGATGTTTAATTATACTTTTTTTTTGTTTTTCTTTAGTTTTTGGGATGTCGTCTTTGGTTTGTGTAGTGTACATTAATCTGACCCCTACAAAATCTCAAGCATATATGTTAATTTATTCGTATTATTTTCATACTAATATCGTGTCATAGGCACAAACACGAAATCTAGTTTCCTTCGTATTTAATCTCCAAAGCAACCCCATTCCAGATTTTATCACCTCATACGGGCTGTTGCATGTTGGCCCCCATTTGGGGCAGCAGTCCCAACTTTCTTCATCCTCTCCAAAAAATGTTAACCATTGAAGGTTTGGACATTCAAATTAAGGGCCAAGAAACTATTTGTAACTGATGTCAACCCTGGATTCGTGCAGTGTTCGGTTTAATTCGTCTAATCTCTATTTTATAATAATTGTTATAATTTCTAGTGTTGAATAACTTGTAATTGTTGAATTGGTTTTATGCTTAAATGATTTATAGAATGCAATTATTTTCTATGTTAAATTAAGTGTTTTTAATTTAATCTCTCTCTTTATTTAGTACACATTTATACTCAATTATTATTTTATGAACTTAATGATTTAAATTAATGGATCATTAATTAAATGATATTAGAAATGTTTAGGATCCGCGAGAGCTACTTTTACATTTCTAACCAATTAATTTAATAATTGGTGTTTTTGTGACACATATCAATTGTGAGACTTGTTTTGACACGCGATCAATCAACCTTAGTCATTCGCGAGGTCGGAGAGATTAGGGTTGTTATAAGATGTGAAAGCCTGAAGTTAATTAATTTCTTGCGTCCGACTACCAAAACTTGAGTTAAAGAAAACAGAGAAGATTAAATTTAGACATCGGTTAGACTAAAAATATTACACTCCCATATTTTTAATCTTGATTTTTTGTTGTCAAACCACTTCCGCGTTAGTGTAGATTTAATTGTTAGTTGTTTGTAATTTAGTTTATAATTAATTTTCTTTTAGCTCAAATATAATTAGTTAGTACAATTTTAGTACTTAGTTAGAGTGAAAATTACGCACATGCATTCTCTGTGAGATCGATACTCGTACTTATGTACACTTTATTACTCGTACTTATACATTGTGTGCCTGAATTGCGATGCATCGGCTTTGCAAGCCTGATTCGTGCATGCTTTCCTTTTATTAATGACATTATCGTCTATTCGTCCTAAAAGTGTATTTTTCGGTTTAAAAAAAGAGGGTAATATAGAGGTTGAAAATTATTGAAAAGGGACCGACTTGAATTTATGAGATATTTTTAGTGATATAAGAAGAATAAACACTAGATTATAAAAGAACTAAGAGCATCACCAATGAAGATGTGAATGCGCTAAACTTTGAGTGTCACCAATGATTTAGTCGGTTTTTCCTCAGATTGATCGGACAAGCGCCCGCTTTGTTTTGACAGTCTCAGGACTATTCCTGGAATAGTGGATTCTTTCTCCAAAGTATAGGACCTTCGTATTCCACTTGCCTTTTGCCTTTTGACTCTCCACATGTGCCTTTGGTTGATAATCAATAGGCACCTGTTTAGTTTTATTTTTATGCTCTTCCTCAACGGCAATGGAATGCATCAAGTCTTTCATCGAGATCTTTTCCCTTTTATGCTTGAGAGTCATACCAAAATTCTCCCAAGATTTCGGAAACTTCTCAATGATTGACATAACCTGAAATTTTTCAGATAATTCCATTTCAGCTTCACGAAGAGAGTGTAAGATTAGCTGAAACTCATGAGTTTGTTCGGTCACTGATTTCCCCTCTTTCATCTCAAATTTTAGGAAATTAGAAACCGCATACTTTTCAAGACCATTGTCTTCAGTATTGTATTTCTTATCCAATTCATCCCAGAGATCCTTGACAGTGCCTTGAAATTTGCAATAGACATCGAATAACGTGTTGGACAAGCCTAACAGTATCATTCCCTTGCCTATTTCATCTTTCTCTCACCATGCCGCGTCTCTAGGATGATTTTCTTGATCAGAGGGAAGCACAGACAATATCAACGACAACAAGCCCTTGGTGGTTAACCAAATCTTCATGCGTTGTTGCCAACGCTTGAAGTAATGACCGGAGAATTTCTCCAGCATTCCTGTTAAGTCCACCTTAGACGCGAAGCCAGTGAAAAAATCTGTCACAGTACCAGACCCAGACCCAACCTCGATAACACTAGGAGCATTAGTGTAGTCTCGGTAGCCTTTTCAACGGTTGCACTAGCCATAAGTTTTCACGATTTTGAAAACAGAAATTATTTTATCTCCTTCAAGATTGTTACAAAATCGAAACTATAGCTTGCAGAGCGTTTTAAAAATCAAACCAATAGGACTGGAGTAATAAACAAATGTATAGAATATATAAATATAGGGCCAGGCTAACCACACACCAACATCTTCTCTCTACACCCCAATTCTATCTACACCCCACATATTTAATCAATTTTTAAAATTTACTCTTTACCCCCACCCTAACTTCCTATTTTACCCATCATTTAATTTTTCAATCTAATACATAGAGATGTTAAATTGGGTTGGCCCTAACCCTATAGGGCCGCGGGTTAAACGAGTCATTTAAACGGGCTACTCGAATCGCAACCCTGACCCTAACCCTGTAGGGTGCGGTTTAACAGGGTCGGCCCTATTAGCACATGATGCCTTATTTAAATCAAAAAAATCGAAATTAAGTAACAAACATATTGACGGACAAGTGACAACGATTAACAATATGAATTAAAAACATGAAATCGAGTTTTCTTTTGAGAAAGTATCTTCTTCAACATCATTATCATCTTCATCTACAATAATAAAATAACATAAAATAAATGTTGGTAAGAAGTTAATACAATCAAATATTTTAATCAAATAATAAAATATAATACTAAGGTCAACCCATTTAGTACAGAATTTAAACGGGTTGTATTTTCCCGACGCTAACCCTTTCCGATTCCTGATTAGCAGGGTCAACCATGCGGTTCTCGACCCTTTTAACATATCTAATTATGTATCAAAAAATCTCATTTTGACCAATTTTGGAAACTTATATGTCTTAGAATTGTACTTACGACCATGTTTGGGTTTAACTTTCATCAAATACACATACATCATCACAAAGCTAACAGGGGATAGATATTGGTTTACCAAATGATATGATAATATATATTATGCATTTGATTTTAGAACAAACAATTTAGGATGGTTGAATGGTATAAGAGGTCATCCATAAGTTCTTATACTCTTAAGAGGTTGTGGGTTCAAATCTCAATTCTAACATTTTCAAACAATTATTTTATCCATAAGCTTCCAGCTCGCGGGCCAGCCCTAAAACCCGCGAGCCCAACCCAGTTTACCCGTGACCCTACAGGGTCAGCCCGTTTATTAACAGGGTTGAAATTTCCAACCCTAACCCTTTCATGTTTCCGGTTAATAGGGTCGACCCTACGGTTTCCGGCATTTTTAACATCTCTACTAATACATCCTATTCTATCTACACCCCACATTTAATTTCCAAAACAACAAATACCCAACACCCCAAGACCCCCACAACGGAAACCCCCCAACCTGGCTAAAACGCACAAGCATTCCTCGCACAGGTGGTCTGCTACGGGAAGAACAAAACTTTGTTCACAATTGGCTATAAATTATGTTCTTTAATGCTATTACTTCATTCGTTCTAAAAAAAATAGTTTAACTTTAATTTTTTGTTAACTTAATAATGCTTTAACCAAGAATTTACGGGCTTTGTTTTCCAAGCAATTAAGCTTTTAGAAATTTGGTCTTTAAATTGCCATTTTCTCTCTTTGGGGTCAACCAACTTCTCAATATATTTTTATTATTTGTTTTCTTCGATCATTACAAGCATATAAATTAAAAAATCGATACACAGTGTGCGGCTCTGGTTCAGTGCACACAAAGTTGTTCGTGCGGTTACTGACTGCCGCACAAAAGAAGGACTGTGCGGTAAACATTCGGTGCACATTAAGAGATGTGTGCGGAGAATGTCTTGTGCACACAAGGAGAAGTGTGCGGCAAACCATAACCGCACACGACGAAGATGCAGTTTTTGGAATTTAGACAAAATTTGATGAAAAATTAAGTTTTAATAGAATAAAATGGAAGTAATACATACATTATTTGTTTCAATTACTTCTTTAGGCTCCATGTTTGATATTTTTTAACAATATGATGTAGGGTAGGGTTGTGGAGGAACTAAACAAAAGGGAGAATGGTGGGAAAGGAAGACGTAGCTACAGTAAGTATCAAATTTGGGGTGCAGGTAGAATGTTTAAATATTATAGAATGACATTACTGTAATTAAGTTGTGGGGTGTTATTTTAGGTTGGAGGGTTTATTTTGTCATTTTACACAATGTCATTTTTACAATTTTAAAACTTTTGGTGTAGGGAGAAGATGTTGGTGTGTGGTTAGCCTGGCCCATAAATATATTAGCATGCGAATACAGCAAAAGACATATTAATATATGTTTATTAATATATGTTTATTAACAAAACTTTGAAAACAGAAAAAACAAAGGGGCGAAGGAACACTTATTGGTGTAGATGAATCGTCCGTATGAATGGACTTGCCTTGAAGGAGATAAGCCCTCATACCTATCGGTGCAAATGATCGAGACGACTGTCAACCTTCTAGGATAAGACACCTTCAAGATCTGAACTTTATGCACTACAAATCGGGTCTTCTTCGATCACGCACTTCAGTCGCCAATGAAACCAAAGAGAGTTCAACTATGAATTCACTTTTCCTTTTTCCTTTGCAGCAGTAATAATGATAAAGGCTAGGAGAGGGAGTTGTTCTAGGAAATCAGTTGGCTATATAAGAAAAGAGAAAAACCAAGTGTCTGTGTAAATCTATTTTTCGTACTGCCCACCGCAAGCAACCAACCATGTTTGATATGCGTTACCCTAACGTAATTACCATTTTAATTGCGTCCTTAATTACTGCTGTAATTGCGTTTGTAATTACTTACCGTAACAGCATACTAAGATCCAACGTGGGTGTCTAGATACATCGCACCAGGTAGAACTTAGGCACCAAAACAATTCTAACAAAAACAAAACAATTAAGCCCCCAATCCGGTTCGCGTGTGGGTTTGACATAAAACTTTAAAGTGCCTCTTTTCTATTCGTTCAGCGATGGATTCTATATACCATACGAAGTCGACCCAAACATGAAAGTCGCTTATTTACGTGCACACTACAATTATCAATTATTACTTTTGTCTAAGTGATATATGTCTCAAAATTGAGACACATCAAAATGGTCCCGAACATCATATTTCCAACACCAAGTTCATGTTAACATTCTGAATTCTCAAAACAGAACATAGACACAACCATAATACGTGGCCTATTTGAGGCACTTAAACACCTTGGAAAGTTATGAAAAATTTCAGGGATTAACTTAACATATGTAGGTAATAAACGCTAAAAGTTTAGCCAATTTTATTTAGTAGATTGGTACCAGAATTTTCTAGAAATTTGTCAAAAAACATGACTGAATCTGTGAAGTAATAAGTTGGTCATCTTATTTCCAATTGTAACAAGTCCATGAACAATGATTGTGCAAGCATGATAAGAACTAGTAAACTTGGTCTAGAACTCATACCCAATGATTATCAAGTAACGAAGACAAGTCTCGCAAGCGAAGGAATGCATTGATACATCCTAAGTTCACAAACGATCAAGTACAAGTAAGAAGGGTCTCAACCTCAAAGTTAAGCTTCCAATGGTCTAAGTAATGACCAAGAAATATGTAGAAATCATACCAAGACTCTTTAAGACTTAGTTAAGAGTTAAGGAATCTAAGGCGATACACAAAGATACCATGAAAATGCATACAAAGTATATAAATCTTATAAGACAACCAATACTCAACTAAAAGAACTAGAACCAAGATAAATATGTTATTTTTATTTCTAACATGTTAAGCAACAATAATGATCATGGTAAGTAACCAGGGTTTGGGTTCTCATACTAACAACAAGCCAACAAGAACGTTATGGTCATTCGACACACAAAACAAGGAAGTCAAACACACAAAGCTCCAGTGTCTTACAGCACTTGTCTCCTTCGTCGTATTTTGCCATTGTAGTAGTAGCAGAGTTTTTGGAGAAGAAGGTAAGAATGGAGATCGAGGATTCTTGTAGAGAGAGAATGTGTGGGAGAGGAGAGAGAAAGTGTTGGAGAAATAGGGAGGAAAATGGGGACTGCAATCACCCACATTAGCTACCACCGTTCCTGGAATATGTTAAAATTTCATATTTAAACGAGGGAGAGATTCTCACTGTTGCCGCCGACGATGGCGTTGATCTGGACCGAAGAAGACGTTGGAGACGCAGATCTGGACGATTAATTTTGGGACTGTGTTTGACGTAAGGGCAATCTTGTATAGAGGCTGAAAAAATTAGGTTGATGATGGAGTTGACTGTATAAGGGTAAAGGGAAAATTTGAGATTTCAATAAAATTTTAACGGAAAAACTGACGGTAACCCCGTGAGGGGGGAATCTCTTAGCAAAAATCGAATTTAAGGACCAAACACATTTAGAAAAAAGTCGCGGGACCAAACACATAGTTTTTTGGATAGTTCAGGGACCAAATAATTATTTAA
Source organism: Codonopsis lanceolata (assembly GCA_013146195.2). NCBI lineage: Eukaryota > Viridiplantae > Streptophyta > Magnoliopsida > Asterales > Campanulaceae > Codonopsis > Codonopsis lanceolata. Next base: position 148,753,365 of record CM028377.1, read on the forward strand.
TCCTTAAAAGAACTACAAATTTAATATATAGTACATAATTATGTTTGTGCAGAGAATGAATATATATATATATATATATATATATATATATATATATATATATATATATATATATATATATATTATAAAATATATTATTATTATCGTAATTGTGTCCGTAGCTACTGGAGAACAATATTAACATAAGGGTAGTCCTATAGTTCTACCACACATAATCATAAACAATTGTTAGAGTTCGTAAATGTTGGACATCATACGCAATCACAAACATAGGTTAATAGTACCTATTACACTACGAAGTACTACGCGACTACCTGAGAGTACTTAAACACTATATCTTATAACATACAATATTGTCAATAGCTATATGTGAATATTAAACATTATATAGTCCAATAGTGGGTCGATGATTCTACTACACACATTACACCAACTAGGTGCCACTGACAACCTATATCATGTGTAAACTTATAGTTTGGTTTAAAACTATTTTATACCTGAGTGTTGTACGTATGATAATAAGAGGTTCTCGATCCCGCTGCTCATAATTTCGCCAAACAATACCTACGAGCACTTTACTCTTTATATAAGTTTCACAACTTATCCATGACTACCCTAAATTATGTTAGTCACTCTCCACCAATACTATAATCAAACTTACAAGTCTCTGGTTTCAAATCAATTCTAGGAGTAAGCCATGAATGCCCATTCCAAATAGAAGATCATGCACAATTTACAAGTATTTGATCCACACAATATGATCCCATAACTGACTTATAGTTACAGTATCAAGAAATCTCTTATAACAAGTTCTACACTCATAGGTAACCATTTCTCTTTAAATATATGAATCAATTACTCGATTAAGATAATTTAGTTATCTTAAATATTGACTCTACTAAGTAATTATTTATTACGAGCACATATATATACCAATTTGAAGATCAAAACGATCAACAAGTAGCATACTTTTTACCCGTTAACTAATATATTAACACATAAACTTATCATGCGGCACACTATATTGCATACACAAATAAGAAAAATGGTAACTTACCGATTGATGAAATTTCCATCGATGAAATATTATTTACTACCTCCAATAATAGTCCACGGCACGACCCCAAAACTAACTTCTACAGTGTCGGTTGCTCATTCCCTAACTCAAATTGATGAAACCCATCCCGCGCACATACACGGTCTCGCACATATAGTACTGCTATCTCATTTCCAGCGATACCAAATCTTGGATGAGTCATAGAATAATACTAGGTTATACCCGTGCGATGCACGGTTTTTGATTTTTTTTTTGCAAAAATTGTTTATAAGAAGAGAATTTTCTAAACTTGTTATATTTAGAATATTTTAAACTAAATGAAAAAGGGTAAATACTAAAATGTATAAATGAATAAGTAATATAAAGATGCACATTCGAATTTGCTGCAGAAAAGAGAAGTTAAAAGACAAATGTTGTTGTTCATTATAAAAATAAACCATGATCGCAAATAATATAATAAAAAAAGAACGAAAGAGATTTAAGCAAAGATAAAGCATATCCGAAATATTAAAAGCAAAAAAAATATAAAGGAACAAAGCTTGCTATGAGAATATTATCCAATCAATGTACTCAAAGAAAGATAAAGGTAGATGGATATTTATATTTAAGTAGGTAATTAAAAAGATGAGATATGATTATCTCAAAGATTGCTTTTGGTATACAAAAATATATAAACACGTTAAGCTTAATTCACTTCTTCTTCACAGAGTCAGTTTGGGGGATTTCTTAGCATGCAAGCAATTTTCCTCATGGTAGGACTAAATACAGTCTTATTCTCAACCCACGTCATTGCAATATTGAATTGTTACATTTTCCAAATTGATAAAGTCAAACGGTAAGCCTTGAATCTAATATTGCTAGAGAAAATGATTTTTTATGAGAGTTTTTGGTTTGTATGTTTTTTTGTTCAAATTTTTGTTTTTGTTATTTATAGTGAATAAGGGTAATATAGTAATTTTATAATAAAAAATGTTGTATTAAGTATTTTATATGTGTTGTGTTAAGTATGCCCCAATTAGAAAAGTAAGAAATTTGAGAGAGGTAGAGTTAAAATTTGAAAGAGGTACTGATAAGTGGATTGAATTACGACGGTTAAAATCTCTTGTAAATAATGGAGGATTATAAATTTCAGTTGTCTAACATTATTTATTAATCAAGGAACAAATGTTATTTAGAGTAGATAAACATAATTTGAATTTGAAAGAGATTGTTTAAAACAGATAAACATAATTTGAATTTGAAAAAGATTTGTTTTTTAAAATTTCATCATTAATAATAATAAAATCATAGAAATCTGCTCATAGAGATTTTCTCTTTTTTTATTATGCATGGTTTATATGTGTTTATTGATGATAAAACTTTCATCAGTAAAATCAAAAAAAATTATAAGTTATAAGAAGGTGACACATGGAAGTATGAAATTCTTTAAAAAGTTTAAGCATTTAACAAAAATACATCACGTGGTAGCAGCGACTTCTGTTTTAGTAATAGTTAATAGATAGATAATTAATAATTAATAAATATAGATTAGCAGAATAACAAATAACGTAAAACCATCCCGTGAATAATTTGTATAAATTAAAAAGTAAAAGAGATGAGAATTGAAGAATTTCAGTCAAATTAAACTTGTATAAATTCCATAGAATAAAATCTAGTTTAATTAAGTAATATTTGAAAAAAAATATATAAATGGGAAGTTGACACGTGATTTTTCTCCGTAAATCTCTATCATAAATTTGCGTGTAAAACTATATCCTAAATCTGTTTTATCTTATCAAATTAGTTTTAGGATTTTTTATCTTACCTAAGTAGATTTAAGATTTTTATCTTAAACTAATTAGATTTAAGATTTTTATTCGAATATATAATTAATTATGAGGTATGATATTAAAAACAAAATCATTAATCTCTATCATAAATTTGTTTTATCTTATCTAATTAGTTTTAAGATTTTTATCTTATCTAATTAGATTTATTATTTTTTATCTTAAACTAATTGATTTGGGAAAAAGAATTTTTTTTTTACCATTTCGAGTGTGACACATGACAATACAAAATCTCTTTAAAACTTTAACTTTTCACAGAAAGCAGCCACGTGGTAGCAACAGTTTCTGTTTTAGTATTAGTTATAGATAGATAGATGGCTAGAAAACCAAAAAAAATTAAATCCTCCACATGGATACTTTACAATGAAGATTTATCAAAAAGTAAAATTAAATAAATATAGATTAGCTGAATAACAAAAAATATAAAATTATCCCGTGAATAATTTGTATAAATTAAACAGTGTGAAAATGAAAAGAGATGAGAATTGAAGAATTTCGGACAAATTAAATGTGTATAAAATCCATAGAATAAAATCTAGTTTAATTAAGCGATATTTGAAAAAATAAAATAAAGGCAAAGACTTGTATAGGACGGTCTTACGGATCCTAAATCCGTAAGACGGAGCCCCATTTAAAAATTCACGGGTTAATAATTAACTCTGTTAATAAAAATCATAAAAGATGGTTGGATGAGTTGGTGAATGGTGATGCTTGAAGGTGTAACCCGCGCGTGGTCTATGGTTTGAGTCCCTCTAGCAACAAAATTTATTTTTAATGTTCATTGCCTCTATTTGCTCCGGTGTCCCTCCACTTTCAATGTTTGTTAACTCCGTTAGCATCAATTGTTTTTGGATACTTGACAGATCCTAACGGACTTTGGCGAAATGCTAAATGACACATTTAAAACCAAACGTGACACATTAAAAACAAAACAAAAAGTGACACATTTTAATGTTAAAAATGACACTATAAATGAAAATTTATTATAATTTTTATTAAAATACAAAGTATCCAGCAACAAAATTTATTTTTAATATTCATTTCATCTATTTGCTCTGGTGTCCCTCCACTTTCAATGTTTGTTAGCTCTGTTAGCCATCCGTTAGCATCAATTGTCTTGGGATACTTGACAGATCCTAACGGACTTTGACGAAATGTTAAATGACACATTTAAAACCAAACGTGACACATTAAAAACAAAAAAAGTGACACATTTTAATATTAAAAATGACACTATAAATGAAAATTTATTATAATTTTTATTAAAATACAAAGTAACCCTCTTAATACTAAAAAGTGACACATTTAATACTAAAAAGAAACACTCTTAATACTAAAAAGTGACACTCTTAATACAAAAAGTGACATATTTAATACTAAAAAGTGACACTCTTAATACTAAAAAGTGACACATTTAATACTAAAAAGTGACACTCTTAATACTAAAAAGTGACACTCTTAATACAAAAAGTGACACATTTAATACTAAAAAGTGACACTCTTAATACTCAAAAGTGACACATTTAATATTAAAAAGTGACACTCTTCCTTAAATAATTTATCGGACCAAAATAAATCATCTTGTGTTTCAAGTTCATCTTCTATATGCCTAGATCCTGCTCGCTCTGTTACGAAAGGAAAGAGAAAAAGAATTAAGGGAAGTATTGAAAAGGATAAGAAAAAGACTACTGATTTTTCTGATTCTCATCAAGCCAAGGAATTTGGTTCCAAGACTCCTAATGCTCGGTTATTTTAGACATATTTTCAGTAAATTTTGTAAGTTTGAGTAAGAAATATATACTTTACCTTGAAAAAGTTATGGTTTTGTGTTTTTTACGATTGACACTTGAGATTATATACATTTCTATGAATGAGAAGATATATTTCAGTAGTGTTCAATTGGTTATTGCTGTTAAAATCACTAGCTCAAAAGTGACACACTTTAGTCCTAAAAGTAACACACTCCAAGCCTAAAAGTGACACTCTTATTGATACAAATTGTATGGTTATAAAAATGAGTTGTTTTACCAAAAGTGACACACCTAATGCCTAAAAGTGACACAATTAATACATAAAAGTGACATACTAAACGTGACACTTATGAATAAAAATTTAAAGATGAAAAATGATTTTTTTGCCAAAAGTGACACACGTAAAACTTAAAAGCGACACATTCTATATTTAAAAGTGACACTCTGAAATTCAAACAACTTATGAAATTCATTGTAAACCATCTCACCATATTGGTTTTTTTGAATTTTTATAACGTATTATTAATTTATTATGACCAGTAAATTTATAATTCTCATTAAGAAGAATTAAAATCATTTTATACAGCTAAAGGAGTTCGAACCAGAGACCTTTGGTTGACCAAACCTTGAAGCAACTGTTCCGACCATCTTGCCAAACTCACAATTATGATTTTTTATTAATATATTTAGTTATTAACCAGTGAATTTCTAAATGGGGCTCCGTCTTATGGATGAGGATCCGTAAGACCGTCTTACAGGAGACCATCTCTAAAATAAAAGGGAAGTTGACACGTGATTTTTATCAGTAAATCTCTATCATAAATTTGCTCGTAAACCTATATCCTAAATTTGCTTTATCTTATCAAATTAGTTTTAAGATTTTTTTTATCTTACCTAAGTAGATTTATGATTTTTATCTTAAACTAATTAGATTTAAGATTTTTATTCGAATATATAATTAATTATGAGGTATGATATTAAAAACAAAATCCTAAATCTCTATCATAAATTTGTTTTATCTTATCTAATTAATTTTAAGATTTTTATCTTATCTAATTAGATTTATGGTTTTTATCTTAAACTAATTGATTTGGGAAAAATATTTTTTTTACCATTTCGAATGTGACACATGACAACACAAAATCTTTTTAAAACTTTTAACTTTTCATAAAAAATCGCCATGTGACAGCAACGACTTTTGTTTTAGTATTAGTTATAGTCTTATAGATGAGCCGCGAAGAAACTTCAATATTCTCTTTTGTTCTTTGCCGTGTCCAAGTAGATTAATTTCCAGCATTTCCAATCTTTCATGACTCATAAAATGGACCATGAGGTGGCCTTCTAAGGTTGTCTCATTTATGATGTGGAGGGATTTCATTGGATACTCCTTAATTGAAGTTAGTTACTAGTTAACACTAATTTAGCTTAATATTTCTCCAACTAATTTTGACCAAGCTTTAACACGTCAAACCAATTAAGAAAGTCAAACAATGCAAAAATAATATTTAAACATTACTAATAAATTTTAATATAAACCTCGAAAAGCCCTAGTGTTACACCAAGCTTTCTTTACGAAAATAAAAATAAAAATATGTTTTTAAAATAATTAAGATTGGTGGAGCTAGCAAAAAAAGTGTGAAAGAGGATGGAAATGGCTCTCAAGAAATGGTTATTTATGACAATAGTGTTATAACAAAGAGGATATTCTTGAATTAATAATTCTGAGTTTTTATCTTCAATACTAAAGTGAATCGGTCGAACATAATAGTACTAAATATTTTGAAGAATAACGGAAAGAAAAAAATAGAAAATATATAGGAATAAATCAAAAAATGGAAATCATGATTAACGTGTTTTAATCCGCTTTACGACAAACAACAAATTAATTATAAATGATGATAAATTACAATAGAGAGTTTTCAATACACTCACCCTACATAGAAAATGGTTATAAGGATTGACACGACCACACAAAGTACCACACCTCTTAAAGCCCTAAATAACTACGATCTCACAGAGTACCACATCTCTCAAAGACCCAAATAGACACATACTATTTTGAAAATACCGCTAAGACCTTGAGACTTCGACCACCAATTGTCATAGTCGTCCGTCTCAACTTTGTGTCACAAATTATTTATATATATATATCCAATTGTGTCCTCATCCGCCACCACTTTTGCTTCTAAGCAATTGAAGTAGAATATCTACTTCAAAATAAATTCACTTTAAATAATGCATTCAATGTTCTAATGAGCTGCATTTAAAATTCGAACCAAATCAAGGTAAGGCTGAAATTGTAAAATACATATTTGTTGATTTTTATTTATTTATAAAAACTTACATAATTCTTTTGTGGCTTAATTATTTCTAAGAGCATCACCATTGTATCAAAAACCAACTTCTTAATGCTTTGGTAAATGTGTTAATGGCCACCTAGATACACACTTAGGAGAGAGAGAAAGAGAAAGAGAGAGCTTTCTATTTAGGAAGTTCCTTTTTGCTGCAAAAGTAGGCGTTGTGTGGGTGGTGGGGGAATAATATGGTTTGGGATGATGTTAAATAAAATATACAATAGAAAGATTTATTCTTATGTATGTAAAAAGAGAAAAATATATAGGTGACAATGAGGCCCAGTTAAGAAATTGTATTAAGAATATACACATTGATGATGCTTTAAAAATTACCAACTTCACTCGTACAATTTGATGGAGTACTTAAAATTACAATTGTATTTAATGCTTATTTATGAAATTATTTACTTACGAATAAAATATCCACCTAGTTAGGTTCCTCCCGTTGAGCTAAACATCTTTCAAATCAAGATTGGTTTGATTAACTATCCAGTAATTTTCAAAACACATCCTTAAGAGTTCCTGTTTAAAAGTCAAATTTTTTTAAAAAATGATATTTTTAATAATTCATTAATGATAAAATAACAATTTTATGCCTTAATTTTTAAAAATAAACTCTTTAAGTGAAACAATTCAAAATAGAATAATGGACTATTTGTCCGGAACGAAAAGAGTATTTAATTTAGCTCCATTCTAGTGGTCAAAGTTGCGGAAGATTAATTTTAATATCTTACAAACTTTTATTGAAATAAACACGACCAAAACTCAATTAATTCGTTTATATTAAAATGAACTTATATCTAGTATTGGATAATAATAATATACTTAATTTTAAAGAAATAGGACATGTAGGGGGGTTATATTGGAAAAAACGAAATTTTGAAGTCGGTAAAAAAAACGACGAATTATCGCGAATATATATCAGGTAGCGTTGTTTTTTCCCCATAAATTGACCAAACCCTAAATTTTCTACATTTCCCAAATTACAACCAAACCTTCCACTTTCTCTATCCAAATCACCCCCTATACCCGAAATCCCAATTTAACCTAAAAGTTATTGCAATGCTCATGGTTAGGGGTGACAAAATAGATGTTATGGATAATAACGAGTTAGTTTATTATGGGTGGATAATTATGGATAATAAACTAACCAATTATTATCCATAACACTCATTTTATCACCCCCTACTTATGGTATCATAGCTAGCAACAAGTAGTCCTATGATATTGTTTCAGATCTCCATTTCACTCAATAATGGGTCTATCTCATCAGTGACAAACATCTGAGACATAAGATCTCTTCAATGTAGAAACTAATAGAGTTTTAAAAAAATGACATAGCCTTTCCATTGATATGTTGAACATATATATAAGAGTACAATAATTGCTACACAAGTTTAATCTAAAGAATTTAAATACAAAAAGGATTAGGAAACCTAAATACAAAAGGATTAGGAAAGTATAAACTAACTATAAATATAATATATTACAAATATATTTTATTCTCTTATATACTCCCGCAAGATGGATTCTCGTTAGGAGAGACCGGTCTTGAGAAGAAGATGCTGAGAGCGCGTGAGTTGACAATGTGAGGGAGTGGTTGGTGAGCTGGTGAACGAGAGGTCTTTAACGAACTGGTGTGAGCCTGGTTTGCCAAGGACGAGGTTTGCTCGAGAAGCGAGCTGGTGAACAAGGGGTCTTCGGCGAGTTGGGGAGATCATGGTGTGCCGAGTAGACATGGTGTGCTTGAGAAGCGAGCTGGTGAACAAGGGGTCTTCTGTGAGTTGGGGAGAGCGTGGTGTGCCGAGGAGACATGGTTTGCTTGAGGAGCGAGCTGGTTAAAAATGGGTCTCCGGCGAGCTGGGAAGAGCCTGATGTGCTGAAGAGACATGGTTTAATTTGCTCGATGAGCGAGCTGGTGAACAAGGGCGGGGAGTTGGTGAGAGTTGGGTGTAGCCGAGGAGTCTTTGTGGTGCTTGAGGAGCGAGCAGTTGAGGGAGGAGTCTTCGGCGAGTGTGGCCGAGGAGTCCTAGTTCTTGTGGTGCTCGATGAGCGAGCAGTTGAGGTAGGAGTCTTTGGCAAGCTGGCAAGAGCTGGGTTTGGCCGAGGAGTCCTAATCCTTGTAGTGCTCGAGGAGCGAGCAGTTGAGGGATGAGTCTTTGGCGAGCTGGTGAGAGTTGGGTTTGGCCGAGGAGTCCTAGTCCTTATGGTGTAAGAGGAGCGAGCAGTTAAGTGAGGACTTCAGCGAGCTGGTTAAAGCCGGGTTTGCCGAGGAGTCCGTGAGGTGCTCGAGGAGCGAGCTGTTGAGGGAGGGCCTTAATGAGCTGGTTAAAGTTGGGTTTGTTGAGGATTCCTTGGGATGCACGAGAGGCAAACAGTAGAGGGAGGACGTCAGCGAGCTGGGTTTGCCGAGGAGTTTGGAGTTGCTCGAGAAGGGAGTTGGTTGAGGGAGGGCCTTGGTGAGCTGGTTAAAGATGGGTTTGCTGAGGAAATCGTGAGTGGCTCGAGGAGCGAGCGGGTTGAGGGAGGACGTCGGCGAGCTGGTTAGAGCTGGGTTTGCCGAGCCGAGGTTGTCGAGGATACCGGAGTTGCTCGAGGAGCGAGCGGGTTGAGGGAGGACGTATGGTGAGAGAGGGGCCTCGTCGAGCTGTGGAGGGAGGGCATTGACGAGCTTGCCTTCCGAGGAGGGCGAGCTAGGTTTTCCAAGGAATTTAGATTTGCTCAAGGAGCATGCTGGGTTAGGGAGGGCATTGGCGAGCTTGCCTCCCAAGGAGGGCGAGCTGGGTTTGCCAAGGGATTTGGTCAAGGAGTAAGCTGGGTTAGGGAGGGCGTCGGCGAGCTGATCATAGTTGGGTTTGCCGAGGAGTCCTTGGGTTGATGTGGTGGAAGGAGGATTAGGGTAGTGGAAGGCTGGTAGACAGCGGCTGAGGAAGGACATCGGCAAGCTGGACAGAGCTTGGTTAGCCAGGGTTGGGGGTTTAGGGTTAGGAGGTTGCCAAGGTAAGGGAGGGGCGGCATTGACAGCGGCTTTGGACGTCAGGTTTATAGAGGTAGAAGGTTGGTGGTAATAGGTGCTAAAGGAGAAGCGGCCGAGGAAGGGCCTCGGCGAGCTCGTAAGAGCTTGGTTTGCCGAGGTGTCCTTTGGTTGCTCAGGGGGGGGGGGACTAACTTGATCTGAACGTGGGGTTGGTGGTCATATCTTGGTTGGCGGCGGCTATGGTAGGAGGAAGTTTTAGGGTTGCGAAATGCATGTGGTGGTGGTTTTAGGTTTTAAGAACAAGACTCTGATACCATGTAGAAACTAATAAAGTTTAGGAATAATGACATAGGCTTTCCATTGATATGTTGAACATTTATATATGAGTATAGTACTTGCTACACAAGTTTAACTTAAAAATCTAAATACAAAAGGGATTAGGAAACCTAAATACAAAGGGATTATGAAAGTATAAACTAACTATAAATATAATATATTACAAATATATTATATTTTCTTATATTCCTGTTGTCTCATTAGTCTCCTTCATTACTTATGAATCACGATGCATTAACTTTGAATCACGATGTATCTATTTTGAATCGCGATGCATTATTTTTTGTGTATCGTGATTCATGATTTGTATGTCGCGATGTATGACTTGTCTTTTCCTAGTTTCAAATAAATATCAGATACAAAAATATAACCCAATGCACGAAATTTTCAATCGCGAAGCACAGCCGGATGCATATGTCATTTACAATTCGATGCATGTCATTCAACACAATGCACAAAATCGTATATTGCGTTCGAGAGAAACTGATACTTCGTGCACATGTTTGATTTATTAAGGGCATAATCAAAATTTCACCACAAAAGTGCTTGTTATTGGTTTAAAAAAAAGAGAGATTGAAGGTCGATTCCCTTTCATAAGTGTTTAACCGCTTAAGTCATTTATTTTTTTAAAACCGAAAAAATAAACTTTTAGGGGCAAATAAATGACTGTGTATGAGTCAGAAAGGTGTTAAGGATCACTTACCCAGCGCATAGCGATGCATCAATTTGAATCGCGCTGAACAAATTAGATTCCCGATGCACAAATTGGATTTGATATGTGCGCCGCGATGGAAAATCGATTATAAAGAAAATCCCAAGGCACAAATTGGATTGCGATGCAAAAATTGAATTCAATTTGTCAATTGTGATGCAAAATTGATGCATAGATTGATACTTTGCGTGCACATGTTCAATTCATTAAGGGTATCGTAATCTTTTTGCCCCAATAATCTTTTTCCGATTAAAAAAAAAACTATAGTGCATTGGAGCTATTGGAAACTTTTAAAAAGGACCGACCAGAATTTTGCCCTTAAAAAAAGTATACGAGGGTAAGGTGGTTAGAAAAGTTCAAAATGGTGCAGCTTGAATTTCACTCAAAATATAGGGGTCTAGGCGACTGCCTAGTGGGCGTCGGCTCCGGGTCGTCCCAGTATTTCTGAATAGACTTGGATCCTAAGAGCACCTCCTTTATAAAAGAAAAAATTGCGGGTCGGTCCACTTTCCATATTTTTAATTCGCACCAATATTATATTTTTTTTTCAACCGAAAAATGACACTTTTGGACGTGAAAAGAAAGTGATATCTTTAATGAGCATGAGACGCGCTACAGAAATGAATCGCGGTGCTTTTACTATTGAACCGTGATTAATAAATTTTATTGCATTAATTTTTGCACCGCAGTTCAATAGTTTAATTTCCTAATCTAATTGCACTGCGATTCATCAATTTTATTGCATTAATTTTTACACCGCAGTTTAATAAAAGTAGTTTAATTGCCTAGTCTAATTGTATCGTGATTCATCAATTTTATTGCATTAATTTTTGCACCACAGTTCAATAATTTACTTTTCCTAGTCTAATTGCATTGCGATTCATTAATTTTATTACATTAATTTTTGCACCGCGGTTCAATAGTTTAATTATCTAGTGTAATTGCACCGCGATACCAACTATTATGTACCGCGATAAATTAAATTTTGAACCCCGATACATAAAATATTATCTATTCCATTTTTCCATCACGATACAAAATGATAATGAACCTGACCATATTCTCCACATTTTTCTTCCATCTCCTCCGTTGTAAGTCTTCTTCGATTCCTATTTCGTTACCTAGCAATGGTGATTTCGAATTCAAAGTGTGTTGCCGGAGCTGTTAAAAAAGACGATGAAATTTTCAAAACAATATTTCAAAAAATAAGTTTTTGCAATTAAAAAAAAGAACAGTAGACTTTTAAAGTTAAAAACTTTAAAAATTGGCCAAAATTTTACCCTCATAAAACTTCAAAAAGCTTTATCAAGTGCTTCAAACTATTGTGGGAGTCCACGTCACACCATGAATTCAACAAACTAATCCATATTTATCAAAGGATTTTTTTTAAGTTACAGTTGTTTGAATATTGACAACCCTTTTTCAAGCCTTTTCTTTTGCAATGACATTATAGCCATTTGAAGTTTTTTTTTTAATTCATTTTATAATTTCTCTCTCTATAAATAGTTTCTTTTTCTTTTTTCCTCATTACATTCTTCTAAACATACACTTTTTATATACTTTCTTTTTAGATTACACAAATTCTTCATTTCATTTTTTTAATAATGGGTTTATAAACTACTATAGATGTAAAATCATAGCACATAATATATATATATATATATATATATATATATATATATATATATATATATATATATATATATATATATGCATCTATAAAAGGAAATGGTCCATCAAAACTTTCTTTTCAAAAATAGAAGATTCTCCATTTATTAATATAGATACAACTTTACATGTTATCTGGAAAAAAATAAATGTATCATTACACTTAACACTCAAATATCCTTTTACAGTCCTTTGATACTTGTGTCAATCATACGTGTGAGCATCATTCAAATTTCAAAAGTCCTACTATTATATTGTACACGAGAAATATATATTGTATTCTTTTTCCCAATACATATAGTTTAGCTTTGACATTTTACTTCAAAAAAATTCTTCATTCCCTGTTAAAATACCTTGACATAGTGTTTACCCAGATCTTTTTAAAAAATAAATTAAATCGATCTAGAAAGTTAGGATCATTATTTATAATTTTATTTTAAAAAAAATAAAGTTATGTACTTCTCATAGATTACATATCCAAAAATTTCTGATCTACATATGTGCTTTAAGTAAGCAGGTCTGAAAAATTAGAAGATGTTAATATAAATTAACAAAATCGAAATAATTTGTCAATGTATAATTTAGAAAAATTACAGCTCTAAAATTGACAAGCTCAAATTATACAGATCTATGAAAAAAAAATAAAACGAAACTAATTAAAATGTTAAGTCATATATTTTTAGATTTATTTTCTTTGAATTCGTGCCAACTCCGGTGATTGATATCCATCAACAAAAGAAGGTGAGGCATTTTAGGAAGAAATTAAAGAAAATTGACTTATGTGGTTGGATAAAAAAAATAATGCATCGGAGAGGTTATAATTTCCAAAAAAATGACTGTCCGCAATTATTCCTTTTATTACTAATGAACTAATAAAAATCTCATTTTTTTAAAAAGTTTGACTTTCAAACATAGACTTTTTACCCGAAACGGAGGAAGTAATTAACATGGTATTTAATGACTTTTTTTGGGGGCCAATTGTAGATATTATTGTACATTTTTCTATTAGATGGTATTTAATTAGCAAATATATACATCTCCCGACCCAAAATTATTATTCAGTGTTTCCTTTGTGTCAATCCAAAAATTATTGAAATGAAATCTCCATCTGTTTTTAAATTATCCTCATCCTTTCTTTTGGGACGGATGTAGTAACGTTGAAGTCTTTTGAATTATTTGATGCATGTAAAAGTCACAGTGTGACTAAATTATCATTTTGATGTTTGTTTGTTTTTTTTTTCAATTGAATAATTATATATAAAATTGTGTTGTAGAAACTGATTAATTTTCAAAATCTATAATGACTAATCTTATTATTATGTATTTTTAGTTAAGCAGTGTCCCCTAATTTATTCTTTTAATTTTTTTTTATATAATTTAGTTGAAAAACATATATACCGTTCGTGTTTTACGCACTGGTACAAATACTGGTTTTTTTCTTAAAGGTAAGATGGTCTTATCAAATTAAAATCTCATTTTGATTAAGTAACATCACAAGATACGTATCCCTCTTTTTTTTGTCTTGTTAAAAAAAAATATTTACTCAACATTTACGATATCTCTTATAAGGGAGCATCTGGACGCAACGGAAAAGCAATAAGATTGTTCTATTGCGAGCTGGAAATCGAAGGCTCGTCTTACTAGTTAACTGTAAAATTAATCTTGTATACTTGCATAACTTAATTTAGGTTTTCTTAAAAATCACACATATAGTGAGAGTTTTATATGTCAAACATCCACTTACTAGGTCTATAATTCTTAAAGTTGAAATATTTTCCATTCTCGAAGGTGAAGACGAATAAAACATGGATGGGTCTCATGTAAGACCGTCTTACAGATCTTAATTTGTGAAACGTAGCTTCATTTTCTTACAATTCAATCCACCGTGAGTTAGGTAAGAAGGATCTGCCCTACAAAAAATATCCGTAAGACTATTATACCCAAGTTTTTACCGTAAAACATTATGTCACTAAATTAAAGATAAGTTGTTCTTAGTTTTGTAATTGAGTGGCCAAAACTAAAGGATGAGACTTGCAATCCAATCATAATCTAATTGCAATTTGCAACCACAAGTAACGCAACCTCTTTTTTATGATAATGGGCCTATACGTCATCTCCATCCATTATAGTTGGATGATGATTAAGCTTGGCACTTAGCCACTTGCTACTTGCCACTTGCCATTAGGCCCATTACTTAATTAGAAAAACTCGTTTATACTATGATAACTACGTTTAACTTGCACGCAATTGTGTTTTGAGTTTCGTTACTATTATAACCGTTTTGTTTTTTTAATTTATTTCACTTCACACCATTGATGAGTGATGACAAACTAGTTTCATCATAACCTATAAATCACGCATACAAATAGCTGAAATAGAATCTTCATCATTCATTCTCATCAGTCATTCATTGAATCTTGTTTCCTTATAAAAAAAGACTAAAATAATAAGAAATATTCAAAATGCGAGAGATGTGGAATAGAATCTCGCTTCAAAGTAATTTCTCATAAAATGCATAGGCATGCGATTAGTGATTTAAGCTTCAAACTGATTCTACGGATTCAAAGATACCAAAAATTATGAGTTTACCTTCAAGAAATAGATACCACGTATTCATAGAATTGTGAGTTCAAATTTATGATTATTGAATTAGTGATCTCATGACGTGGATGTATGACGAATTAAAATAATATCTCTTTTATCAAAAAAAAACTTATGGGGGCCACCTTTGGCATAAGGAGAAGGTGGGTCCACAACACGATAAACCAAAGACACGATAATAAAACACGATTAGAGACAAACGACACGATTTTTGTTAATATATTCAAATTAATATTTATTGTTATATTTATGATCAAATAAAATAGATAATACGAAAACACGATAACGTCGTATAACAAATTGCCACCCCTACATAAATGCACGCGTTTTATTTGATGCATGTCGTATATCTTCATCGAATCGTACTGGTTTTATTAAGGAAATGAGTTTAAGTTGAAGAAATTTATATGTATTCAAGGATACAAGGAATCACGAGCTCACAACTACGATCCATTTATTTATGATTTAAAGATTAGGAATTCATATTATTTGTATGATGAAAACTTATTTTATGTGTTTTAAGAAGATAAGAATCACGTGTTAAAAAATGTGGAATCTATTCAGATGCACGAATCATAAAATTTAACAATTATTAACACGAGTTTAAATTGTGAAATCATATCCTTAATTGTTGGGATCGAGAAGAATTCTACGCATACCAAGATAAAAATAAACTCTTTCGTTAAACAGAAACTTAACTATCTTAAACTTTTTCATGCTTATCTTAAATTAATGCATTCACTGTTTCAAATAGATGCCATAAAGATTTAATATTCGGATCAAATCAAGATTGAAAATGTAAAATACATTAGATTTTTGTATTTATGTCTATAACACGTTGTCAGTATATCTTGTTTCGTTGAAACGTCAACGTCTAAATAGAATATTACAGTTGAGGGGTACATTACTTCAAGTGGTAATTGAACTCTATTGTGAGATTATATTAATGTAAGATTATTGTTTTGTAAGGGGTAATGATTTAAAAGATTAATCTCAGGGTGTGACTGTTCATAATATTAATTGTAGAGGGCAACTTTGTAACATGGCGAGAGAAAATAGAGAGTTAAAAGTAGATAACTATTCTCATACATATGAATATGAATGTGAGAGTGAATCTCAACCATTAATTTTTTTAAGATAATTTAATCTCAACCTCTAGATAGTTTTAGTCAAGCGCATTTGTGTAAGAATGAACTCTATTATAAATTTATAATATACTAGACGCAATAAATGATACAATGAAAATGAACTACTAAAAATATTATTTTCTTTAAAAAATTGACTTTCAAATGGAGTTTTTTTACTCGGAACGGAGGGATTAATTAATAATTTGTATACGAAATTGCGGGCTGGAAAAACGGGCCGGACAAAATTTAAATTTATTAAGTTAATTACGGTAACGGTTAAAAAGAAAAAAACAAATATTTCAAATTACAAAACTTATGATTTTTTATTTTTTATAATTTTTTTAATTTGTATACGGAATTACGGGTCGAAAAAAAATTAAATTGATTAAGTTAATTACGATAACAATTAAAAAAAATACAAATACAAATACACATTTTTGCAACCATAAAACTGTAAAACCGTAAAATATTAACTGTAAAACCGTAGAATCTTGGTAACCGGTATCGAACATGTGAAGATAAGTTTTAATCATAACAATAGAATCTAAGTAAAACAGTAAATCTCAGTCGTCTTTATCTTTTGTCAATTGTAACCGTGTCACATTGACCTCTATTGTATTATAGATATATTATTGATTTTTTAAAAATTATAATATATATTATTGATTTTTTTTTTAAAAAAACTTACATAATTCTTCCGTGGCTAGAATATTTACCTCTACCAATTACCTGAGTTCTCTCGAACAATCTGATATATTAACTTAAAATTTCAATTGTATCTATCTAGTGCATATTTGATAAATGATTTACCTTTGGATTAAAGATCCACCTAGTTAGGTTCCAAACGACAAGTCTAGTTGAACTAAATATCTTTAAATCAAGACTAGTTTGATTAACTATCAAGTAAATCTCAATCAAGTCTTTAATCGAGTTGTCAAAAGTTGAATACGACTAATTTTATTATCTTATAAACTCTTATCGAGATGAATACGAGCCAAACATAATTA
This sequence comes from Codonopsis lanceolata, assembly GCA_013146195.2. Taxonomy (NCBI): domain Eukaryota; kingdom Viridiplantae; phylum Streptophyta; class Magnoliopsida; order Asterales; family Campanulaceae; genus Codonopsis; species Codonopsis lanceolata. Next base: position 148,770,781 of record CM028377.1, read on the forward strand.
GCAATGTTTGTATTGCGAACCCTTCCGACTTGGCATTTAGAAGATGTTACTCCCTCCGTCCCTAAATAATCGTCTTGGTTGATTCGGCGCACAGTTTAAGAAAAAACAATTGACTTGACTATTTATATTGGTTTAATGTGTATTTTTCTTTTAAGTCCATGAGTGTGTGGCCCATAATTAAAGTATGGTGAAAAAGTAAAGGTAAAGTGGTAAAAGTGATGTTCTAAAAAGGAAAGTTTCAAACTAGACAATTATTTTGGGACGGACGAAAAAGGAAAGGAAACGATAATTTAGGGACGGAGGGAGTAATATTTTCATTTCACACTCTTATTTATTTGTAGATTTTGTTAATAGTTTTTCCTTAAATTAGTTTTTTTGTGTATACTCCTAGTGTACAAGGATGCGTCATCTTTTTAATGCTTTCTAATATACAATACTCTTACTTATATATTTTTTTTAGCTTTGTTATACTTTTTCTGTTCTGGACAAAGAATTTTTGTTTAAAAGTTAAATTTTTTTTTAAAAAATGACATTTTTAATAGTTTATTATTAATAAAATAACACCTTTATATTTTAATTTTTTAGATTAAACTCTTTTAAGTTAAACATCTAAAATGAAATAATAGACTCGTTGCTCGGAACGAATGAATTAATAGAATGGATAGTATCCAATATCAAAGAGAATACTTAGTTTTAAAGAACTAGGATATGTAGGGGATTATATTAAAAAATAAAAGGTTAAATTGGAATTTTGAAGTTGGTAGGAAAACGGCGAATTACCGCGTACACATATATCAGGTAGCGTCGCCGTTTCCTATAAATTGACCAAACCCTAAATTTTCTATATTTCCCAAATTACAACCAAACCTTCCTCTTTCTCTCTCTAAAAAACTCTCTCTACACCTGAAATCGATATTCAACACCAATCTATCAACAAATCAACCGATCGAAGAAATTTCTGGGTTTTGTGTTTGGATGATAGTACCGATCAAGGATATGGTAGCAGAAGCGGAAATTTTATGCGAACAGAGCATCTCTGTTCAATTCAGCCTTTGCGTGCCCAAATCTGACGCTGTCCCCATCCCGATCGCTTCCGACGCTGTCTCGATCGATTTCTCCATTTCCGAATCGGTATATATCAAAATTTTCTTCATGGATTCTGTAATTAATTGACTAATCGATTGGATTTTGATGCGTATTTGTTCTTTATAGATGTATGCTTCCAATTGTGTGGTTTGATTGCTATTATTTTTGTGTGTGATCTTGTTATATTCATGTTTTTGGCTGATAATTCGGTTGATAGACTTAGATTATACGTGTGTAGATTTTGTGCGGCGTTGGTGAGAAGCTATTGTTTGTGCGATTAGGGCTTTATTGTTTTTCCATGGTTCTGAAATATAGATTGTTTGTATCCATGTGGTTTGGTTCTGGCCGTGAAGTTATTGATGAGGGTTCCTGTATTTGGTTAGTATTGCATAATACATAAGAGTATATGGATGTGAGTGCCGCGTGGTATGCAGCTAGGGTTTGCAAGCTTGCTAAAAAGATTGACGTGGGATAATGAGAAATTATGTTTATCACTTTGCTGAAGGGACATATTTGTAGGTTAGCAAATTAGAGGGACTACACCCATTGTCAGAAGTATGTTTAGTGATTTGGGCTTCTAGATGCAACTAGGATTTGTCAAAGAGAACCCTTGATTCTAAGTTCAGGGCTCTCTCACTTAGAGCGCTGTTATCCCTGCTTGCATGCATGCTAGGGTCACATAAGGTAGACCCTTTGAGGCCCATGGTTTGCGAGTAAGAGGATCTTGTGCACTAGACCATTTTATTTAGGATTTCCCAAGTTGTTTGGTTTATTTTAAAAGGAAACCTAGAAATCCTTGTAACTGGTTTTGTGGTAGGGGTCACAAACTCATGATCACACAACTTATGTAAGTCAGCGCACAGGGTATTTATTATTATTATTTTTTGGCTCGATACATTATGTTTGGATGATGGAACTTGTTTCTTTCCTCTTATGGAGTTATGGGTGATATTTCACTTGATGCATATGTTGCAAGCAAATCTGCTTTGTTCGGACTTGCTAAGAGTCTTCATCTCTTTGCTAACCGTTCTTGAGATGTTCTTCAGACATGTTAACCTTTTTTTTCCCTTATTTGTTAGGCCAAGAGCTGTGCAACTGGAATTCAGACTACACCGGTCGAGTCCCCTGCAAAAAAGTTCATTCCTAGCATTCGTTCTGGAAGTCACACAGACATTGGTCCTCGCAGATCCAACGAGGATGAACACATTCGAATAGACGACTTATCCTCTCATTTGGGCTCTCTTTACAAGTGGCCTCTGCCTAGCTCATTTTATGCGGTCTTTGATGGCCATGGAGGTGCTGATGCTGCAACTTATGTCAAGGATAATGCCATGAGATTATTCTTCGATGATTCTGATCTGCCACAAACTTTTAATATTGATGATGCCTTCTTAGAAGAGCTGGAAAGTTCTCATCGCAAAGCATTTTTACTGGCTGACCGTGCTTTGGCAGATGAATGTAGTGTTAGTGACTATTGTGGAACAACAGCCTTAACTGCCCTGATACTTGGCAGACATTTACTGATAGCAAATGCTGGTGATTGCCGGGCAGTCCTCTGTAGGAAAGGAGTTGCTGTGCCGTTGTCTCAAGATCACAGGCCCAGCTACTTACCAGAACAGAAAAGGGTAGAGGATTTAGGTGGTTTTATCGAGTATGGCTACCTCAATGGTGAACTTGCGGTCACCCGAGCACTTGGAGACTGGTATATGAAATCTCCCGTTGGCTCTGAATCTCCTCTCACTGCAAATCCTGATGTTAAACAAATTGTGCTGGCTGAAGATGATGAGTTTTTGATTATTGGGTGTGATGGGATATGGGATGTGATGTCAAATGAAGAAGCTATTAGACTGGTTCGTCGTGAGTTAAAGCAGCACGATGACCCCCAACGATGTGCAAGAGAACTGGTGAATCAAGCTCTTAGACTGGATACAGGTGATAATCTAACTGCGATTGTGGTGTGCTTCTCTTCTGCTGATCGTCAAGTTGAGTCAGTTTCTCGTCAGCGACCAAGGTTCAGATGTTGCATGTCAGAGGATGCCCGAAATAGGTTGAGGAGCTTGCTTGAAGGCAATTGAGCGTTACATCTAATGGGTGTTCATATATGTTGTAGTCTCTGTTTGTGGCTACTTCAGATGAGTTAGAAAAAGTGGCCAGCAGTTTTGTAGAAGAGTTTTTTTTTTCTTTCTATTCAATGAAGTTTTTTGTTTATCTATACGAGATTACCAGTGTTATCTGTTTTTATGTTAATTCAAGTTTTTCAATGTTGAAGAATTTGTTTTTGACTAACGTGTGACTTTAACAGCACTTGTTAAACACCTCTTTGTAGTAACTAGTAAGAGCATACAATAAAACACCTTCGATACAACCCCTAAATCTAAAAAACTCCTAAATCATTTTGAAGACTCTTTATCTTTAAAAAAGTTTCAATTCTAATGAGCATCTTATAAATTTTTAACATCATTTAACTAACAACATAACTATCAATATATTTTCCTCTTTTTTTATTTTTATTTTCTTACCACAATCGGAATAAAATATATGTTAACTTTTATTTAAATATAACTGTGTCATGTTTTTTTTAAATATTATTAATATATTTGTAATTTTAAGTTATAATAATAGAAAAGGAGAATGATAAGTGCAAAAAAAAAAAAAACACACACACACATCCTAGTTTAATAGAAATGAGGAATGGAAAAAAAATATTTTTTTTGGAAAAAGATTATGAAAATAGATCATCAAATGAGATTGTGAGATTGTCATGTACATAAAAATCCACTAATAGGAAGAATCCAGTGTTTTGTAAAACTCACCCAATTTTTTTGGGATTAAAAAAAAGATTTTAGGGTGATAGCTCGTAACCTATACTAGAGCTAATTAATTTGTAGGATAGTTATGGAGTGAAATTACAGATTTTCATTCTCTAAATTGTTCTAGAAATTAATGAACCAGCTCCACAGCCACATGTCTCTTATTTCTTGATCCACGTTCAAAGTTCAAACATGGTGGGGTGACCACCATTGACCAACCAAAATTCCGTTCAAGTAGCTAACTGTGAAAGTGTTTTGCACGTGATTAATGAGGAGTTTGTAACTTTGTACAATAATTGGAAATGTCATCAACGAGTCTTTTCAAAGTATCGGTGTTGTACCTGACAATAGCTCAATGCAGAACTCAACCTCTTTATTAGGTGACATATTATACTTATTAGAAAACATATTTGCAAATTCAGAAACCACATGAATATCTTTTAGTTTCGATGTAGCTATATTCACATCCAAAACAAAAATTAGATAACCAGTACAACCATGTGACAATAATTTTCTAACCCGAATAGCAGAAATAAAAGACAAGCCACCCATGACCCTTTCTCTCATAAACATAAACTCATGTATGTCAGGCATATAAAATGTTACCACCTTACGATGACAATCAACCACAGCATGATGCACACATAACCAGCCCATGCCTAAAATAACATCAAAATCACGTATGGACATGACTACTAGATCCGCATGTAAAGTGTGACTATCTATACATATATCACACGCCCGATACATATCAGTAGCAATCACACACTCCTCCATTGGGGTAAACACCTCTAGCACATAAGACAATAACTAGGGAAAAACATATAAATTCCTCCACAAAATGAGATGCAATGTATGAATGTGATGAACCAGGATCTATAAGAACACGTGCTTTCGTACCGAATACAACAAGTATACCTCTTATTACGGTGGTAGACTTTGGAGCACCCCTCTGATCTAAGGCAAATACATGACCCTGAAATTTAGGTCTCCCGTCGCTATCCCTCTTAAATCCAGACAACTGTGTCACCATACCCACAGATTCACTACTTTGAGGTTTAGGGCAATCTTTCCTCATGTGACCCTTCATACCACAATTATAGCACTCTTACTGCTTCATGTAACATTTGTCCTCTGTATGCCCTGGCTTCGAGCAGTAAGTACAAACTAACCCTAAATTCGATTGGTTCTAGAGAGTAGAGGAAGAACTACCTCTTTTCTCACTAGGTTGGGATTTTCTCTGCCCGCCTGTAGCCTGTCTACGATAGCTACCAGAACTCTGTCCACGCCACTGATTCTGGCCCTGTGGCTTCACATTAGAAGTGGCCTTACTACGGTGTTCCTCAATATCACATTCAATACCATAGGCCCTGTCACCTGCCTCCCTGTAGTCCATAAGTTGCAAGGATAACAATTGCCTCCGGTATTCTGTCTTCAGTCCTTTCACGAACTTTTCTGTCTTCCTTTCTTCATCAGGTACAAGATAAGCACAATATCGAGCCAATTCGTCAAACTTAGTTGAATCTTTGCGCCACTGCCGATTACCCTCGCTCGGTAATAAACTCTGCCTCACGTTTACCCCGAACAACTTTCAGAATATACTGAGCCTTAAACTCATGCAAGAAAGTAGCCCAAGTCTGTGGCACCCTCTCTCGCTCCCAGCTCTCCAATAATACATGCCACCAATGTTCAGCATCACCCTCAAGCTTGTACACTGCACAGTTCAGCTTGTCTTCATCACTACACTTCAGTGCTCTGAATATTTTAACCATATTTTCTACCCATTTTTCAGCTTTTCTGGCATCTGGTTCTCTATCAAAACTGCGAGGTTTCATCTTCAGAAATCTATCAATCATAGTAGTTACATGTCTCTCAGGCTGCTGTACCACAATCCCAGGTTGTGGTGCTCTTTCCAGTGCCTGTGGTGTAGGATCCTTAGGTACCTGTGCATTACCATGTTGTTGGCTCATATCAGCTACCATTCTGGTTAGTAACTGAAACACATTTATCAGATCCCCCTGCTGATTATTTAGGACTGGCTATAGCTGTTCATTGCCCAGTATCTGCCTAGGTTGTTCATCACGTACATGGTTATTACTCTCGGTGCCCTCATCGCCATCATTCACACTCGGGTCTACCCTATCAGTGTTAGCATATTGCCTAGTGTGCACCATTCTTACACCTACACATAAACACTCGACGTAAGTAAATCAGAAAACACACCAACCTACACTCAACCCAACTAGGCCAAAGATCATATCCTGGCCGGCAACTAACCACTCTCTAATACCAACTGCGACGACCCGACCCCCAATCTCTATACGAGCCTCGGGTCGAGCGTCGAACAAACATATAAAACAACAAAACACGTGTAAAGCCCCACTAATAATAGGCTAATAAAATCACCTGATAAAACATAGTAACTCCACCACAACCAACCAACTAGCATAATATAATACACATGCACGAAGTTAAACTCCGGCATCAAAAGGGATAGTACAAAACCAGTAACGTCAAAATACCCAAAGTAGAGCTTATATAACTCTACATACCAACAAACCCAACCTCACATTATACAAATACAAACTCCTATGGAGTTGCATAACAAAAGACAACCTGTTGCACACGTGTGTTTCGCCGATTTCACCTCGAACTCCATACCTAACTGGGATCTAAGGAAAACAAATAAATGGAACAGGGTGAATGATAACTCAATAAGTTACTATATGCAGCTACATGACATGATGTTATGCACATTTTATAAACACAACTGTAAATCAAGTATAGCTGTACATATACTTGTACATATCACGTTGTTCATGTTATAATGTACATTGACTCAACGTAATTAAACATATAATCAGGATATATAACTGCAGGCGAGCTTTCTGTCTCGGCTTATATCTCAAATACCATAGCTGTGTTGCTGCTTCTGTAGACACACTGATACATGTCTGATCACACGCTGAACCATGTCTGAACCCAATAATATCCAGAACCAATGACCTTGAGACTTAACCAGGAGTCTCATTACCTGAGTTTTACACAAAAGTCTAGCCTTCTGTTTGTCATGTGAATTGCTCTAACAAGGCTACATCCTTGTCACGACCAATAACAAGGGAGAGACCCATGCAACGACCCGTAGCGATCACGAGATTTAACTCTCGTAAAGACTACTGTCGTCCCATTGTCGACACAACCACATATGCCAGCTGGACTCAATGCGATGCACAAGTAGATATTTATTTGCTAATAAACACAACCGTCGAGTCCCAAAGTAGGGGAGTTCAACATACGTAACAAGCATGTTTATTTGCCTGTAAATAAACACTTAAGCATTTATTTGCTTACACACAAATACCAAGGTATGTAATATTTTATATATAAAAAATTACACCAAAGTATTCCATATTATCGTAGGAATCAAGCACGCCACTCGTTATATTTTATTGTCCCTAAATCGATTCTGTTGAGTCATTTGTTTAATATTTATAAATTTCGGGCATCACCGCGATTTCCAAGATTCATCACAACACAATCTCACCGACGTATTACACAACATAATAATGGTTTAAAACTATTTAATACATTAACCAGTTAAAATTAATAATAATTCGTAACTAAATTATTTATACTCCATATTTAAAACAAATCATATGGGAGTAGCTCACGGTTCATGTATGCTATTATTACATACAAAATATTCGGGTGTAAATGTAGCCCTCAACACATAGAACACCCCTGCGGAGTCAGAATTAAAAACGGGTAATATTTCGTTAATAAATCGAGCCGAAAGTGAAAACCCTCGTAACTCACCGCGGACATCGGCTGAAGAAAGAAGAAAGAATGAAGAAATGAATTGTGTTGCTCAGTAACGAATAAAAGAGACTAACGAATAAAAGAGACGCACTACCGACCAAAGTTTAACAATTGAAAAGGAAGGAAACAAATGTTGATTAGTCTTCAGCCGAAATTTGAGAAAATTTCCAAGTGAATGATCACTTGGAACAATTAAATATTCAATATATATATATATATAGTAGTAATTTTGAGTAAAAACTATGCTTGGTCAAAAGTCAACAATGTCAACCCAATTAATCACCAATTTGACCCAATTAAATATTAACTAATCATTATTAGTTAGCCAATGTTAAAATAAAAATATATTTTAACAATATAAAAAGAAACATGTAACGTGCAATACACGTCGGGTCAATCTAGCTGAAAATATATATTTTCTAATTTTAACGTGTCATCACCTATTCCAACGTTATAAATCATAACTAACATAATCAAAGTCCAATATGAACTTTAAATACGTCACATATCTAGCCCAACATATCTTGAGCTTAAATGGACTCTCGTAGGACAATTACTCAAGTCCACAACACAAAACACATAAACACATAAACACATTAAACATAACACGTAACACGTAATTAATTATGCTAATGCATCATAATGCACAATTAATAAAATATGCAATTCCCGGGTGTTACAGTAGGCCATGCAGTGCCGAACTTGTCTAAGAAGCTCTTCCTGAGCTCTTCCCAGCTGCCAATTGATCGCGATGAACTCTCCCCAGCCATGCTTGTGCCTTGCCTTGAAGAGTGCCCTCGAAAGCTCTCATCTTAAGAGCTTCGACGTCCGTGACCATCCGGATTTGTGCCTCGAATGACCTAAGCCAATCGTTTGCCCGCGTCTTTCTGAAGTATTTTTTAAACAGTGGGAAGGTTACTCCTTGTGTGGGTGGTGCGTTTTCGATCTCTGGAGTGAATGGACTGCCCTCCAGCGGCTTTGTGGCTCCGTAACCGGGATTGGCCACAACTATCTCGACCATTTTCTTGGTTATGTCCTTTTTCATGGCCTCCATTTTGCCGGCCAGCCGTTTCTTGGCATCTACTGTGAGCCTGGAAGAGGTAGTGCGTGACGAGCCCTTTGAGCGGACATCCTCTAACCGCTGACTGTGCCCTTTTCTAGATTTCGATGACAACATGGTCCTTGTTGAGCAAGATGCATCAACGGAATATCTGGCCGTTGTGGGATAGTAGGCTGGATCATAATAGGCTTCAACCTCCTGGTCGGCTCGAGCTCTGTGCCATGGTCGTTGCTCCTCTTCCTCAACGTACTCACGAGCTCTGCGACGATTATACCCCTCCACGCTGGCATGACGCTTGTGTTCGTGATGATGATGATGTGGCATATTCTGGCAGCTGTTTCGGCTTTCCGCCTGATCATATGCCCTTTGCTCGCGAGACTCTCGATTCGATGGTATTTGAACGACAGATGAAAGTCGTCTGCTCGGAGCGGGTAGTTGTTGTGGGGGCCTGACCACCACCAACAGTCACATAATTACTAGGAGTGGGTAGTGCAATCTCAAAAAATTGGCACCGAGGCCTGGCCTAAAGCGAGTAGCTGTTGATTGAGCGCATACATCTTGTTATAATAATTTGCTTGGACTTGCAAAGCAACAACCTGTTGCTCAGCAGTTAACCCGGGCGGGGCCTCCTGGCTACCCTGACCATTCTCTCGTTGCCGATTAAATTGATTCCTCATATCACGGGCGCGAGCCTGTTGCTCGCTGATTACTTTGCGAGCATCCTGTAGGCTTGCTTGACTTTGACTAGCATGGTGGGAAGACTGTTCTTTAACATATGGAACGTCATCACCATGAGTTGCACACCAAGCAGCCATCCTCTGATTCCTCGTATGCACTCCCTGTTGAGGTGGCAGATCACCAGGTATAGCGGGTAGTGGCTGGTTCCTAGTCGGCTGGCTCGTAGCCTGGTGGTTGCTAACAGTGGCGTGATGTTTGCTACCCTTACCAGCCATTGTTGTGATATTGCTTGTCGGAAAACAACCGGAAAAGCAGATGAAAAAGCTTTGAAGCTTTGTTTCCCGGTAACAGAACTAAACTGATGTGGCAAAAACTTTTGTGTTGGGCCGTCCAATTGATGTATATGATATTTGGGATTGGCCTCGCGAAACCACTACAACATAAGAGTAAGTATCATGTGAGTCAAAAAATAATTTGACAGAGGTTTGAGGCTATAAAGAGTGTGCGTGTACCTTGTTTAGGGGTTTTGAAGGGGTATTTATAGGTCCCCAATGCCATAAAATCCGTTTAGGTTTCATTTCCATAGTTACTTGGTAGGTTTAGGAGGAAACTCCTAAATTGTAGGCATGATAGGCGACTGGCCGTGAGAATGCCGGAGCAGATAAGGCAAGTGCTCTGCTCGGATAAGGAAACGTGAGACTTGTCTTGGAGAGCAAGTCTCTAAGATCCCTTGCTCGATACTTGCTCGGGCGAGCATGACTCTGCTCGGTTGGATGATAAGAAAGCTGATGATTATAAGTGTGATTATCGGGCATGACCCTCTAGTTGGGCAGGCAAGACTTGTGCTCGACCAGGTTTAGACAAGATATGTTGCCGACCTCTGCTCGGGTACCTTGCTGGTTTTCCCGCTAGGTCTGTAGGTCCCCTACTAACAAGCTCATGACTGACATGTGGTGCTCACACATGCTTTACTCGTGACCGGATTTGGGCCGAACACATCATTTTATTTTTATTAGTTGTTTTGTTATAAATAAATGGAATATAAAAAGCCTTGCATTAATGATTTTCCAGTTATTTATGGTTAGATTTAAATTGTAAGAGCATTTCTAACAAAGCTTGAAAAAGCTTTATCAATATTTTAATCTGTTGTGGGAGTCCAAGTCACAGCTTGAATTCAACAATCGATTCATATTTATCAACTGGTACACAACACAATTGCCTTGCTCTTTTTTCTTTTTGAAAAAAGTTATAGCTGTTTGAACAATGGCAACCATTTTTCAACATTTTCTTTTGCAACTACATTATAGCCGTTTAAGGTTTTATTTACCTATAATTTTTTTACCAACACACGATAAATCAGGTAAAATAATCAATCTTATAAAAAATACTCGTAAGACCGTTTTATCAAAACATTTACCTTATATATTTCCTACGGAGCTAGCTAGGTTGTACCCTTAGCAGGCGTTGCTGTACATTTTAAGCTAAATATATGGCAATGCCCCATCCGAGACCAAGATATATACAAAACCTTTATCCACCAACCAAACATACTCTGGTAATTGGGGTGAAGGTAAGGTGTATGAGGACACCATTTCTTTGTTGCTTTGTTTGTTCTATCTTATAGATAATACTCCTTCCTACTCCTCCCAATTAATCCTTCCTAGCTACTTTTGGATAGAGAGCCTGAGCCTCCCCAATACGTGGCTTAGAAGGACCTTCTCTTCCCTGTCGTCTACTACTACTCTGAGGATCGAGTGTTGAGACAAACGATCGGCTGTTGTTTTTTGTCCGGTGATAAATTTTTGATCTTGTTCGTTTGGTTTGAGCGAGTTTACACGCATCTCAACTTAAACGAACTTTTTGAACGAGTCTAAAGGCATGCTCATACTCAACTCAACCTGTACTTTCGAGAATTAACTTACGCTCAACCTATACATTTGAGAATTATCTTCTGCTCAATCTATACATTTGAGAATTACTTATTAAATAATAAGCTATTCCATGAGTATTTTTTTTATTTATAAATTTATAGTCATAACTCAACAAAAAAATCATCATATTATAATTGTAAATTTATAGTTATTAGTTACAACTCTAACAAAGTGATTAATATCTTCCAACAGAGCAGTATATTCTCGTTTTCAGCCAAGAAAATCAGCGGTACGAATCAGACTTCACCAAAAGCTTTCCTGAACCGCAGATACAGCCAATTCCAGCTAAAATTACAAAAAGGCCAAAAAAAAAAAAAAAAAGAAAAGAAAAGAAAAAAGAAACCTTTACAAAAAAACAGAGAGCCCTTCAACTTTGATTTACAACTAAGAAGAAGAAGAAATGGCGATGGCGAGCTTCGCCAGACGGAAGGCAACTCATCTATACACAAACTCGACCGAATCCTTCAGATACTCATTTTCTATCTATTCTTTTTCTAGAGGTTTCGCTTCGTCGGGATCTGACGAGAACGACGTCGTCGTCATTGGCGGCGGTCCCGGCGGTTATGTTGCTGCTATCAAGGCTGCTCAGCTAGGGCTCAAAACTACTTGTATTGAGAAGCGTGGTGCTCTCGGCGGTACTTGCCTTAACGTTGGTTGTATTCCTTCCAAGGTAATTTAATCTTTTTTTTTTCGTTCTCATCAATTTGGATTTAGATTTGGTTCTGGTGATTGAGTTGACGTGTTTCTGTAAATTAGAGTTTTGCGATTGTATATGTGTGTGTGTGCGCGCGCATTAGAGATAGCAGTTGTTTAAGCTTATATACGTGTAGCGTCGGTGCTTCTTTGGTATGCAACAGTTGTCATTCCATTCTAGTTTAGTTCAAAATTCGTTCCGTGATAGTTCGATTGGCATGAAGATGGATCACAATTATTTCTTATCAAACAAGCAATTAGTGTTTTCCTGCGTTCACTATAATTGTATTAATCTGCGTTCACTATAGTTCAAAATACTCTCTTTTTTCAAAACTTAGAATTAAATTGTACTCTGTTCCGGGTAAGGAGTCCCTGGTTAAAAGTCAAACTTTTTAAGAAAATGATATTTTTAGTAGCCCATAAGTAATAAAATGGCACTTTTATGTTAAACATCTCAAAATGAAATAGTAGATTCTTTGCCCGGTACAGAGGGAGAGGGAGTATTAATCTGCGACTTCCTATAATTGTAAAATGGCACTTTTATGCTAAACATCTCAAAATGAAATAGTAGATTCTTTGCCCGGTACAGAGGGAGTATTAATCTGCGACTTCCTATAATTGAAGGGGGGCTATAGCCCGCTTTCTACTCCTAGTACCTCACCCCTGGTGTCGTGTATATTTGCGTGTTAAAAAAAACTGTTGTTTAAGCTTTTGTAGGTGTAGTGTTAGTGTATGCTGCATATGATTATTATATCGTTATGATTATGTGTATTTGTGGCAGATGTTATTAAGGGGTATGCATATATAGTATGAGAGTGCGTGAGAACTAGATTGGTGTGATTATGTGTGTGTGCGTCTGTTGGTGAAACTTATGTATGGGTAGTGATAGTGTGTATGTTGTTTTAAACCTTATGTATGTCAAATGTGTGTTTATGTTGTTGAAACTTATGTATGTGTAATGTTGGTGTTACTTTGTGTGTCCATGCAAAATCTAGAGTTTTGTTATTACATATATGTGTGAGTTAAAACTTATGTATGTGTGGTGTTTGTGTGCATGCTAAACTTAAGAGTTTTGTGATTACATGTGTGTGTGTGTGAATTAAGGTTGCTGTGGTGATTATACATGTATATGTTTTTGTGTGCTTATGCTAGTTGTTAAAGCTTATGTATGTGTGGTGAGTGTTAGCGTGTGCAATGTGTATTGCTTATGCATGTGTGTCTGTGTGTATAGATTAGTTACTGGTGAACTTTATGGTGATTTCCAAAACTTGTGTATGTGTAGTTGCTTTCGTTCATTTTGATAAACTTGTGATTGTTAGAATTGGAAGTATTGATTTTTTTTACCTAGTTTGTTTAGTTGTGATTCTAATCAATTACATTTCCCCAATGACTATATAGTTGGAAAAGTTGTGATTGCATTCGATGGTTGTCAGAAGAATGAGTATGAAGAATTCTTTCCCTAATGGTGTATTATTTGTTGAGCATATTTGACTATGTGTATGGTTGTTTAATGAACCAAGCTTGTCTAATGCTCAAATTTTTAAAGCTTTACTTGGCCTGACATTGTGTTGGATTTGAAATCAAGCTCAAACATTAGACGGCTTGATGTAGAAATGAGCCAGCTTGAAACAGCTTTAAATGAACCAGCTCTAATCAGTTTGAGAATTATTAAATATATACAATTACAGTTATGTATATTATATGCTCCCTCCGTTCCTAAAAAGAGTCGTGTTTGATGCTGCACACTAATTAAGAAAAACTAACCGAATACATATACATATTATGGTGTTGTGTATTTTCCATTCATGCCCATGTGAGTGGGACCCATATTTATAGTACGAACCAAGTCAAAGGGTAAAATGTTTAAAGTAACTTCCCAAGACGGAATATTAGAAAGTGGACACCTTTGTTTGGAACGATTCATGAAAGAAAGATGGATTCTTTCTTTAGAAACCAAAGGAGTACGGTTTTTAGCGCTGTTTTAGAAATCAATAGGCAGGCCCCTAGGCTAGGGATTGGTCTAGGCGTGGCCTAGAGTAAAGACATAATTACCGTGGTTTTTTTTTCTTAATATAATCTAATTAACAAGCATCAAACCTTCGAATATACTAATAGTAAATATCACCAAATAATCTAAAAATATGATTACATTAAAAGATTAAAACCAACAATTGACAACAATATTTAATACTCAATACACCATAGGTCCATAACATATGTTACAGACAATGACCAAATAATCTAAATACACTGTAGGTCTATTAACAAATTACAAATTTAAAATACATAGTCAAATGTTATGATCTCACTCTGAAATCACAAACATCACAAATCACTACACAATACTTGGGTAATAATAAGACCACCATTTAATTGCAGAAATAAGCCCCAGTAGCAAGTAGCAGTATGAAATGGAGGTTCTTCTTCTTGTAGCAGTATGAAATGGATGTTCTTCTTCTTGTCCATAATTTTCTGATACACACTCTTTACTAGACTCAAACTCAAAGTCATTCTCATTCACTACCTCCTCATTCTTGGAATCAAAATCCTCAAGCTTTCTCACTCTAGAAGCAGCACCATCAAGTCCATCACCCATCTCATCTTCATCATCATATAACCCTGGAATAATCCAATCTTGCGCTTTACTTGCATTACTAGCTAGTAGCTCATCAACACCTTTCTCCCTTCCTCTTCACTTAACATCCTAAAACATCCCAATTATTCCTCATATTTCTAAGTCTACTAAACTAGTAAAAAAAAATTAAATTACCAAAATCCAAAAGACATTACACAGTACATACGTGGCGGCGGGGCGACAGTAGGACGGTGGTAGGGCTGGCTGAGAACAGAGACATAGAGTGCATGTGTGAAAGGGCATAGAGATAGAGAACAGAGAGGAGGATTCTTTTTTTTTTTACAAAAATAATAATTAAAAGAAACGGTTTCGTGCTGCTGTGCCGAGTTGAAGTCTAACTTTGGGCTCTTTTCTAAATTGAAATTATTATTTCTTTAAAAGGGAGGTTGTTCTTGGCCAAACTTTTAAAAAATAAAATTAAAATTGTGGTAGTGGCTGAGAAGAGAGACATTGAGTACATGCGTGAAAGGGCAGAGAGGAGGATTCCTTTTTTTTTTTTACAAAAAAAGAAAAGAAAAAGAAACGGTTTTGTGCTGCTGTGCTGAGTTGAAGTCAAACTTTGGGCTCTATTCTAAATTGAAATCATTATTACTTTAAAAAGGAGGTTGTTTTTGGCCAAACTTAAAAAAAATAAAAAATTTGGGGCCTAGACGCCGACTTCCCATTTGTGCCTTTTGTTTTTTTTGCTTGATTTCTTGGGGCTTGGTGGTGCGATTTTTAAAACATCGGTTTTTAGTATTTTTATTTCTCCACCTTGAGTAATACTTGACCTTCACTTGTTTATAGTCTGGTCTGTGAAGTAATCTAGTCAATCTCGAACATTGGTACCCAAGCTCTAGTAAAGCTTGAGCTCGAAAATAGGTTCCTTGCTTCAAGTCAAGCTTGAGGTCGATTAAAAGTAAAAGATCCAAGCTTGGCTTGGCTAGGATCTATATTTTATATACTCCCTTAATCCCCAAAAAATAGTCTCTTTCCACTTTGGATTGTCCCCAAAAAATATTACCATTTTTCAAAATTGTGCAATTTGAAGAAGGTACAAGCAAGTAAAACTACAATTTTAGAAAGTTTGACTTGTCAAATCAGAAATGGGACTATTTTTAGGGACGGAGTCTCGGAGAGAGTAGTTTATAGTAGTTGCATAAGGCAGGCTCAAGTAAAGGCTTGAGCTCGATTTGACCCCAAGAGGTGGGATTGATGGCAAGGGCACTCAAGCAATGACTTTGAGGTCCTTGGTTCCAATCCTCATACCAACAAAGGGTCACACTTACCTATCAAAAAAAAAAAAGCTTGAGCTTGAAGGTTGAGGATAGAACCCTAGATTGCAATCAAAGCAAAATTATCTCAAAGTATGTTCTAGTTTAAAAAGAAAATGCAAGTTCAGCTATAGGTTCTAAAAGTAAGTGCTATTGCAAGATGTTCTATAATATTGTTTCACACACATGCATGTTGAATTCATCTTTCAGTGGTTTCCAGTTGCACATATTAGTCGCCCAACCTTATCAATTTTGAGTGATAATACTACTCACCCAATCCTTTATGGACTACATCAACACCTTTATGTTATTGAAATGATGTTTAGTACTCCCTCCGTTTCAGAAAAAGAGTCTAGTCTAAAAAACTATGCTTACAATTTCCATAACCTTTCATTTTTACCTTCCACTTGTAACCATATTGGTTGTGCTTCAATAATTTTGTAATTATGACCTTCAATGACATTAATAAATCCATTAATTATTACTTATCGAAAAATATATCCATTAATTATTAGACTTTTAAACGTGGACTCTTTAGGTGGAACGGAGGGAGTATTTCGTTTCTTGGTGTTTCTGATATTCTTTCTGCAGTTGCTAAATTCAGTTTTGGTCATATGCTATATTAGGCTTCCAAACATGTTTGTGGTGCATGTAAAAGCTGCATTCGTTAAATAGGACATTGTCTTCAGGGATCTGAGATAATATTCACTTTCATTATCTAACTTTAGGATCTGAATTACGGTGATGATTTTTCAGTAAGTCCTCATCATTTGCTTACGAAAGAAAGGACTATATTAACGGCTTTGTAATTTTTTTTTTCTGGGAAAGTTAGATGACTTTTAGAAAGATATGCACCACAGTTTAAAGGAGCAACATACATCTTCTCAACAGCAAGAAAAAAGTGTACACTACGGTTACCTATTAAAGGGTGCAGAGTTTAGTCTGATAATAAGGATAAGCCTTATAGTGCATATCTGATTAGACAGAATTGTTGCTACTTTCGTACTGCTTACAAGGAAGCGTTTCTCACTGTTCCAGGGAAATTACCTTCCATGTATAATCACTATAATGTCCTCACTTCACTTATTCAGATGAAAATTGCATTAGAGATTCTGACTTCTAGAGATGGACAACATGAGGCTTATTAATACACTTACCAATATGTTCAAATTTGGTGGTAGTTGATGGAATATTATGCATGTAAAGGTGGGAACTGCATGCATATATTCATTTACTTCAGTAGCCTTGCAAAAATTGGCTTGTGATCTTGTTCGTATAATCTCAAATGTTAAGTCACAAGCTGCCATAATGTATTATTCTGGCGTCCAGCACAGAGTATCAATGTATACAAATGCCAAAGTGTAGAAGGTGTTGGACTTTAGTATACATCCAACCTAATTTCTTAATTTGCCTGGACTTTATAAATCCTTATACCTGAAAAGGTTGAAAAAACTGCATATTTTGTTTGAATTGACTACAGAAGTCTTGTGAGAATTTGAGTCCTGATGCTGACTGTTGAGCCTCTAGGCTCTGGTTGTTTCACAGAACATAGCTTGCAGAAAATGATTTAAAAAAATAAAGTTGAAAGAGCCTAAAAAGTACCATACCTAGGTCATTAGCATGGTAGCAACAAGGAATAAATGTCCAAAGAGGTATGTCAAAAGAGGTAAAGGAAAGAGGAGAGCTTAAGTCATTCTCATTTGGAGAATGAGTGATCTTCTTGCACAAGTCACGTGTCCCTGTTTTGTCACGTTGCCGGTCGCCACCATAAGTGGTCGTCACATCATTTGAACACTTTCATCTCATGGTGTGGGAAAGTCGATACACATAGAAAAGATTCCCTCAAAAGCCTCTCTCTCTCTCTCTCTCGCTTCGTTACCCACCACACATCAGCCATCTCCTAATCAGTGATTCCATTCAATCAAATGCACAGGTACTGCGAGCTGGCAAAACCCACTCTACATGGATCTTGCTAGGTGGTCAGCATGTATGTATTCTTTGAATTGGTACCTACCTGATTAGGCATCTGTCTTGACAGTAATGAGGGAAAAATTCCTAGGATGTGGGCTCTGTGACATGGTCTACCTGATTAGGCATCTGTCTTGACAGTAATGAGAGAGCAATCCCTAGATGCAGACGCTGTGACATAGTCTATTGTGATGATGCTTCCAACTGATGGCTCTGGAACTAGCACAAGTTTTGTTGGTGTCAAATCTGAGAAATATTTTATATATTTTATTACAGTTGATACTGGACAATAAACTCTCAGCACTTTTTGGAGATATATTATGGAGAGTTAGGTTTCTTTGAAAACTGAGATATGTGATTAAGTTATGGTGCAACTCCGTGTAGGCATGAACTAAATCAAGATGTGGTTTCGATGGAGTTCTTAATTTTAAAATGTAATATTACAATTTGTGGATATATATTAGAACTCAAGAATAGACTCCTGTGTATTAGTTTTAATATCATTTATTTACTAGTTGTTACATGTAGAACTTTCTGATGATTGTGCAAATATTATGGGATATATTCCAAGTTAAAGAAGACCAACTCCAACTTTGTTTCTGGACAGTCCATCCAAGCTTTACATTGGTTTCACTTAAAGCACTTGGATTTATGTGGCCGACAACTTCTATTGTTCATTACCTCTAAAATTAGGACTGCCATTTTACAGTTTACTAGATATTAATTTATTTTCTTGTTTCATTGATTTTTTTCTTTGTATACGTTCAGGCACTTCTTCATTCCTCTCACATGTATCATGAAGCCACACATACATTTGCTAGCCATGGTGTTAAGTTCTCTTCTGTCGAGGTTGATCTAGCTGCCATGATGGCCCAAAAAGATAAAGCTGTATCTGGTCTTACAAAAGGTATTGAAGGTCTCTTTAAGAAAAACAAAGTGACCTATGTTAAAGGCTACGGGAAATTTATCTCCCCTTCAGAAGTCTCTGTTGATACCATTGATGGTGGGAACACTGTGGTTAAAGGCAAGCATATAATAGTTGCCACTGGCTCTGATGTCAAAAGTCTACCTGGGATCACAATTGATGAGGAAAAAGTTGTATCGTCAACAGGAGCCTTAGCTTTGAAAGAAATCCCCAAGAAGCTTGTTGTCATTGGAGCTGGTTACATAGGCCTGGAAATGGGCTCTGTGTGGGGCCGTCTTGGCTCTGAGGTCACTGTTGTTGAGTTTGCACCTGACATTGTCCCGATGATGGATGGTGAGATCCGGAAGCAGTTTCAACGTTCCCTTGAGAAGCAAAAGATGAAATTTATGCTCAAAACTAAGGTTGTATCAATTGACTCTTCTGGGGATGGAGTGAAGTTGACCCTTGAACCAGCAGCTGGTGGTGATCAAACAATACTTGAAGCTGATGTTGTTCTTGTTTCAGCTGGTAGAACCCCATATACAGCTGGACTTGATTTGGACAAGATTGGGGTTGAAACTGACAAGGCTGGCCGAATCCTAGTAAACGAACGATTTTCTACAAATGTATCTGGAGTTTTTGCCATTGGTGATGTTATTCCTGGGCCAATGTTGGCTCACAAGGCTGAAGAGGATGGTATTGCGTGCGTTGAGTTCATTGCTGGCAAGGAAGGGCACGTGGATTATGACAAGGTCCCTGGTGTTGTTTACACACACCCTGAGGTTGCATCGGTTGGAAAGACCGAGGAACAGGTGAAGGCCCTTGGGATTCCTTACCAGGTTGGGAAATTTCCTTTTATGGCAAACAGCAGAGCGAAGGCAATTGACGATGCGGAAGGACTGGTAAAAGTAATTACTGAGAAGGAGACAGATAAGATATTGGGTGTGCACATAATGGCCTCAAATGCTGGGGAACTCATCCACGAGGCAACTCTGGCCTTGTCCTATGATGCGTCCAGTGAGGATGTTGCTCGCACGTGTCACGCACATCCTACACTGAGTGAAGCTGTGAAAGAGGCTGCGATGGCAGCGCACGGCAAACCCATTCACATGTAGAAAAGTTTGGTACATACCACCTTGTTATTTTTATTATTCTATAATAAGTAATACTCTTGAGAGTTTTTATATGACTTTGCCAATACGAGATGGTGACAAGCTTTCAGCAATTCAGAGTAGATTGATGTGGTTGAACATATGTTTACTTTTCTGTTTTGTGTCCATCCCATGATCCGGTATGGGAACACACCACTCTTCAACTGCTTCTCTCTGCTTTAGAAAACGGAGAAGCTATGAGGCGTGGCTGTGGCACCACCCAATTCGGAAGGGTCTTTACAAGCTCTACTACTCCGTGGCAAATTGGGGAACTTGTGCAACCTATTATTTCCATACCAGGAGTTCGATGGGTTGATCGGGAAATTGAAGTTAGTAAATAGTCTTTGAGGTGTTCTAGCCTAAGACGACTTATCAATAAGATGGATTTATCCAGGTTCAATGGAGCAAAATTCAAAAATCTTAATGCAATCCTTTAGTTTTTGAAAATTATAACGTCACTCCTCATGTTTATATATGTAGAATGTCATTTTTTTACTATTAACAATATCACTTTGTGGTATAAATTTTTATTAACAATATCACTTTGTTGTATATCACTTTTAGTCTTAAAAGTGTCACTTTGCATTTTTAATGAAAATTATAATTTTTTCCTAATTAAGTGTTACTTTTTGGGTTTAAATGTGTCACTTTTCGCCTTAAATGTGTTAATTACTTTTACTTTGAAAAGTGTCTTATTTTTTATAAATGAAAACCATTACGTCTGACATTAAAGTATCACTTTATAGCATTAAAAATGTCACTTTTTATTTTTTTAGAATTAAATCTGTTACTTTTGACATTAGAAGTGTCATTTTTCTTTATAATTAAAAATCGTCATTATTGACCTTAAAAGTGTCACTTTTTATCATTAAAAGTGTCACTTTTGGTCTTATAAATATTACTTTGCATTTTAATGAAAGTAATAATATTTTTCCTTTGATAGTTTACTTTTGAATTTAAAATGTGTCACTTTGGCCTTTTATAAATGTGTCACTTAGCGTTTTGTTAAAATTCGTTAGGGTCCGTCAAGCATCCTAAGACAAATGAAGTTAAAAGAGTTAAAGAGGGCTAAGAGAGCTGACAGAGGATTAAATTGCAAAGATTAGGGAGGAAGAAATTTTCGACAACAACTGTTGAAAAACCAGGGGCACCAGAGCAAAAGAGGACATCTTGTTTTGTTTCTTTTCTTTCTGACCAGCTCCGTTGGACAATTTTTGTGAGTGATAATAATATGTTTTTATTTATTTATTATGACCCGTGAATTTCTAAATGGAGCTCCGTCTTACCAAATTTCATCCTACATAAGTTTTTGCCATAGTCTTTTCTGAATGCTCTATTTCATCGTCCACTTCGTGTTGAGACATGTCATGCAAGTAGAACTCTCGAGGACTTTCATATTTTTTGGACTTTGACAGCAGCCTTAACTGTTAAAAAAACTACTCCCAAGCCTACTATATTATTTTGAGATTTTTCATTTAAGAACATTTCAATTTTACTCATATTTAATATTAACGTATTAGTTATGATAAAAGATTATTGTAATTATTACATGTATACAATATCTTCTAATTACTCTCTCTGTCCCACCAAATATCGCGTTTGAAAAGCTAAGAATTAGGAAATACTCTTTCCGTTTCGGATAAAAAGTTCACTATTCCATTTTGAGATGCTTCAATTAAAAAGTTCATTTTAAAAAATTAAGACATAATCTGTTTTTTTTAAATTACTAATGAATTACTAAAAGTGATATTTTCTTAAAAAGTGATATTTTCTTAAAAAGTTTGACTTTCAAATCAAGACTTTTTACCCGGAATGGAAGAAGTATATAACTAGCATAAGAGTAGGTTCGTTCCACAAAAATGTTCGAGACATGTTAATATCACATGTGAAGGGTAACGATGAAATGTTATGAAATAATAGACATAGACGCATTAAGTGAAACATCCTAAAATATAATTGACTTTTTGCCTGGAAGTGTAGAACAAAGAGAATATTGAAAATTTCAAAGACGGACTGATTGAGTGGAACAAACGAGTAATTATTTTGAGATGTCCTCGAAAGAGATAAGATATTCTTATTTTGAAATGGAAGAAGCTAAATAGTTAGTAAAAAATCTAATAATTAAGGATAAATAACTAGCATTAGAATTGACAATTCTAAAAAATGTGTGCATTTGTTCCCCCTCTCAAAAAGTGTGTTGGACATTGCCATCAATCTCTTTAAGCAATGTCTTCACATCATCGATCAAGCTCATCAACGGATGATTGTGTTCTCACTTTGATTTTGGATTAGATCACATGTTAGCATGGACTTGGAGTCGGTCTCTACAATAGCTTTCCTAACCAACAAAAACGACATGGAGAAGATTTATTTTTAATGATACTGTTCACTGTCACATATTTAGACTCCCCATTGATGTTGAAGCAATTTTTCAAACTCCCCTTACCACACCACCAAATACCAATCATTCCAAAGCCTAACTTTGTCGCCTTGTCCAATAATCCATTTGGTTCGGTAGGCATGTGTCTTTTCTTTCTCATTCCTACTTTTATATGGTATCAGAGCCCTAAGGAGCCATGGGAGATTTATCTGTTAATTCGTCCAAGACCACTGATGCTTCCTCTTCATCTCAGCCAACTGTTTCCAACCCTCTCCCTCTATTTCTCAACATCCAATCCTACCTAGGTCATTGTCATTTAACCTCTGAAAACTACTTGAACTGGAGATTGTTGATGATTTAAGTAAAATCATTGGTCATTTGGTATAATCAGGGTTTATGTTTCGAAGATGGGTGGGCTCGGGAATACTACATTGTGAATCTGGGGGTGCGGAGTGCGCATTCACATAAGTTTCACGAGCTTACGTGTGTTAATAATCAAAGCGTTCTGTTTCTTTTCGACTTATTGTTCTCGCAACGAATAACCCTGGCGGGGGTCTCGCTGCCCGGTCAGCGAGTCTGGGTCCAGGGGCGAAGCGCCCTGAAACTTTAAGGTGTGACCTGTTTCAATGTTTAAAAATCGGTTGCAACAGTTTTTCCTGGCAGTTGTTTAGTGACTATTCCCAGGGTTACAACTATTTGAAATGATTTTGATTATCTGCAGAAGGGACACATATAAACTATATATCAGTTCCATCGTCTTCGTTTTTGTGTTACAAATATTTACATATACTCCAATAGTAGTCTCCCGTTTTCAGTGCCAGAAATATGAGGGAAATTGTAGTCTTATCCCACAAGAATATTCGTGTAACCCAGGGCATTTGATAGGGTCGAATAATTCTTGCAGGAAAGTGCACTGTGCACGATTCTACAATATATCTAGGATTTTTGTGTTCGACATTGCTGTTATTAAGAATTCACCAATAAAGCTCCCTTTTTCGCTCTGTTCTTCAAATCCATAATCTGATCTTCACCATCACAGAAAAGGACCCACCTTCCTTAACTCATCTAGATGACAGTATTACACTGAACCCAGAACATAATCGCTTTATTCAAGCTTCATGTTTGGTCGTTGGCTGGATTAAAGCCATAGTAAATGACAAAATCCAGCCTAAAGTGAACTCTTGTGAAAGATTGTTTAAAGCCTAGGAAATTCTAGCCAAACGTTTCGGAGGGTCGTCTTGAATACACAGAGACAAAAACTTCTGGATGACCTCAATGCCTTGAAGCGTACTTCCGATATGTCAATTGACGACTATCTTCTCACAGCCATGACCCTTGCTGATTCGTTAGCTAAAGCAGGTGAAATTTTGTCTGAGGAGGATCTCCAATGACGCATTTTAACCGGGTTAGATCCTCTTATAAAAAATTCATCACCACACAAAACAAAAAACCAACTTTCTCTTTGGATGAACTTCAAGAACTCTTGCTTCAAGAAGAAGCACTACATCTCAAATTTTCAAGCCTCTCTCTTCATCCTACTACTGTCTTAAAGGCTTCTTCAGGACCAAATCACCAACACAGCCAGACCCAATCCCAATCCCAATCCAATACCGCTTCTCATCATCAAACCAAACCAATGGACCTTATGTTCACCAAAATCACAGTGGTACTTATTATGGCCAGGTACGTGGAAATGGGGGAGGTGGTCGTGGTAGAGGTAAAAACTGGTGGAAAAACCGCAGTCCTGGGAGTCAAGGTTGCGGCATACTCACAACCCCTATACCACAGTTTGCTACAATGCCAAATGTGCCAAAATTTTCTAGTCAACCTGGTGTTGGCCAATCTCAAAATCAACCTCGGTTCATACAACCATATGCACTACCTAACAATCCAAGCCACATGGAAACAAATCCCACCTGTCAACTTTGTAACAAAATTGGGCACATCGCACCCCAATGTAATAACCGCATGAACTATGCTTATGGTGTCCAAAGTGCTCCAACATTGTACCCACATCCTTCTCCATACTCATTCCAACCTTCACCCATTCAGTATACACCAAAACACCAACACTCAGACCCTTCCAATGGCACTCAACGGATAACATATACTTCTCCCATGGCTCCCACATACATCCTGGACTTTGGGGCTACCAATCATGTCGCGTCTTCGTTGGATGGTATGGATAATATATCTTCGTATAGAGGTACCGATTCTATTATTATTGCAAATAGGTCACGTGTCCTAATACCTTTCATTGGCCAATCATCTTTCATCAATAATAGTCGCAAATTTCAATTACGTGATATCTTATGTGTCCCTAACATTCATAGAAGTTTTCTGTCCATTCATAAATTTTCCATGGATAATAATTGTTTCTTTGAATTTAATGCTTCTGGTTTTCGTGTCAAGGACAACCATACGAAGCAGATTATTTTTTCTGGCAGTAGCTCCAAAGGGCTTTATCAATTACGTTTTCCGTCTAATGCTCCAGTCAGTCCTGTTGCTCTTATTGGTGAGCGTACTTCGATGTCAACCTAGCATGCCCGTCTAGGCCATCCATCACCACATGTTCTAGATTCTTTGGCCAAAAAGGACCAAATTCCGGTCAGCGGCCCCGTCAAAAATAAAGAATTGTGTCATTTTTACCCAATGGGCAAGTCTTGTAGTCTACCTTTTGTTCTTCATAATTTTAATTCCTTGAACCCGTTGGATTTACTGCACCTGGATGTTTGGGGTCCTTCCCCCGTAATTTCAAATTTCGGTTTTTGATTCTATTTGAGTATTGTGGATGACTTTTCCCGACACACTTGGATTTTTTCCTTTGGTCAATAAATCAGATGTTACTCAAGTTTTTACCGATTTCAAAACACAAGTTGAAAATTAGCTTTCTTGAAAAATCTCTGCCATTCATACCATAAAAATGGTTCAAACCGATGAGGGAGGGGAATTTGTCCTTATACACCTCAAAAAAATGGCGTAGTGGAGCGTAAACATCGATACATCGTTGAGATGGGACTATGTTTAATGGCTAAATCAAACTTACCGTAGATATATTGGCTTGGAGCGTTTATGACAGCAGTGTTCTTGATAAATATGCTTCCAATGTGTCAACTTAAATTCATATCTCCTTACCAAAAGTTATTACATAAGGTGCCAAATTACCGACTTTTAAAAACTTTTGGGTGTTCGTGTTTTCCTCACCTCGTGCCTTACAACAAACATAAACTTCAACCTAAGTCCATCCCTTGTGTTTTTTTGGGATATGATAACTTTTGAAAAGGATATAGATGCCTTGATTGGAAGACATGACGGCTTTACGTGTCTAGACATGTGTTTTTGATGAAAATTATTTCCCATTTAGTAACAAAGTGCAGGACTCAATACTTCATGGTCTGAACTAGCATAATCAAATGAGTGGGGCTCATTCAGTTCAGACAAAAGACGTAGCTTGGCCCTCTATGCCACATCCAGATAGGGATGTGTGTTCTCCTACACAAACTCAGCCTGCTCAGTTTACTGCTTCACCTGACCCACCAAACTCTCAGCCCACAAACAACGGTCACACATCAACATCAAGTCCTGCCATCTCCATGACTCCAACTCCACTCCTTGCCACATCTTTAGGCTCTCCACCAACCACACCATTTCAACATAAAAATGTGTCTTCGTCTCGACCGAACTTTGAAAATAGTACAATACCATGTACTTTAAATCAAGACTCTGCATTATAATCAGACTCTTGCAACAACAACTCGCTATCTAGCTCCACATCCACACCACCACTCCGCTATAGAAACATTAATGAGATAATGTCCACGCACCTACTTCCTCATGTTCTCACACCTGTACCATCCTCTCATGAAGACTTTGAACCAAAATCATTTAAACAGGCTGTTGGTCTACCTCAATGGCAGGAGGCCATGCAAGAGGAATTGAGAGCATTACACAAGAACCAAACATGGTCCTTGATACCACAAACTCCCAGCGTGAATGTGGTTGGAAGTAATTGGATTTACAAGATAAAAAGAAGGGCTGATGGCACGTTAGAACGCTATAAAGCTCGTCTCATAGCTCAAGGCTTCACTCAACAGGAAGGTGTTGATTACGACGAGACATTCAGCCCCATTGTAAAACCACCTACTATTCGTACTCTACTTGCTTTAGCTCATTCCTGCTCATGGAGAATTGAGCAGCTTCATGTCCGTAATGCCTTCTTAAATGGATATTTGAATGAGGATGTGTACATAGTTCAACCAACCCGCTTCTCAGATCCAAGATTTCCTACACACGTTTGTAAATTGCACTGCGCCTTTAATGGTCTTAAGCAATCTCCATGTGCTTGGTTCCAACGATTGCATGATTATCCATTGTCTATTGGGTTCTTCAACAGTAAATCAGACAATTCACTATTTATTCGACATACCAAAGGTTCAGTCCTCGCCATTTTCGTTTATGTTGATGACATAATAGTGACAGGCTCTTCTTCTGATGATATTACCCAAGTTCTTGATCACATACGTGCGACGTTTTACTGCCGTCGTTTGGGCCCTCTTGGCTATTTCTTTGGAATAGAAGCCGTCCGTACTCCTGAAATCCTTCAACTTGGTCAAGCTAGGTATGCTTCTGAACTTCTTCACAAATTCAATATGGCGGATTGCAAGCCATCTAGTACTCCAATGGTACCAGGTTCACATCTCTTTAAATTGGATGGTGATCCAATTGAGGATATAACTTTGTTCCGCAGCATGGTAGGAGGGTTACAATACTTAACACTTACCCGTTCGGACATAGCATTCTCCGTAAACCAAGTTTGCTAATTCATGCATTCCCCTCGAACCACCCATTTGCAAGCCGCAAAGAGAATTTTTCTATATGTCAAAGGAACCATAATGTCGGGTCTCCAGTTTCACCATTCCAGCCTTTTCCGATTCAGATTGGGCAGGTTCTCCAAATGATCAGCACTCCACTACTAGCGCTTGTGTCTTCATAGGCCCAAACTTGGTTTCGTGGACGGTAAAGAAACAATCTACCATCTCCAGATCTAGCAGCTTCGCTGAGTACCGAGTCATTGGAACGATTGCTACGGAACTACAATGGTTTTCGTTTCTCTACTATGAGCTAGGCTTATTCTTGCATGCACCCATTATTCACTATGATAATGTATCAACAATTTACATGTCACGGAACCCGGTGTTCTATGCTCGTATTCGTCACATAGAGATTGATTATCACTTAATTCGGAAACTTTAACAACGAGGCTTCCTTCGGTTATCCTACGTATCCACACGAGATCAGTTAGCAGATGTATTTACTAAAAGTTTGTCTCTACCTCGTCTTCGCCTTATCCTGGACAAACTGCATCTGCACTCGGTTCCGCTTGGCTTGAGAGAGGGTGTTAACAGAAGCATGCATCTGCCATCTCTCTCCCCCACATGAGTCATTGTACCAAATTAATTATCTTACGATAATATGAGATACATTGTACATAAGGGGTCCATGTTGTATATAAATACTGTGAGTAATCATCAATCAAGATAGTGGTTGAAATCTCTCCAATCTCTTCTGGTATTCTTATTACCTTTTTTCTTTTACTTTTCTATTCTTTTCTAGTCAGTAGGCTTGTGTCTTTTCTTTCTCACTCCCACTTTTATAAATACGACCAATCAGAACATAACTTTGAGAAATCACTATATAAACATGGTCAGTGTAGGTTGCAACTCACTCACCATAGGCATACAGAACAATTGAAAGATTAATAGATCAAATGGCTCTTTCTTCATTATGCAACTCATTCTTCTTGGGTTTTCTTGTTACAACATGTCTATTTAGCGCATTGACATTTGGTGAAAACGGTTTGATTAGCGATATATGCAAGCATGCTCACAATCCTTGTCTATGTTTGAAGTCGTTAACATCCGATCCTCGATCTTCCAAAGCTGATCTTCCAATCCTTTGCCACTTTGCAATCGAGAAAGTGAAAGCCAGTGCTATATCTTCGGTAAACTTGATCAAATCCCTTACTGTGAAACCACCCACTCCCGCAATGATAGAAATTTACAAGACGTGTTTAAAGTATTACAATCATTCCGTTGATGACCTCGATTCGTCCAAGAAACTATTGGGAACTAAAGAATTCAAACGGTTAAAAGAAACTGTCTTTGGAGTCATATTTGATGATAGTTTTTGCGATGAGGGCTTTGAAAAAAGGAACAAGTTCATCATGAACCACCCACGCTTAAACAAGCTGGTCATGAGTTGGATGATCTTGCTGCTGTTATTATAGTAATCTCAAAGAAATTGGCTGGAGAAAAGAACTTATATATATAAATATATAATTCTACTATGATATTGTTGAAATGAGATGATTCGATTATCTAGGCAAACAGGCTAGTTAGGACTTGGTACGGACTATTGGGTTTTGGAGAAGGCGGCAGCATCTTCAGGATACAAGGCGACCACAACTCTTAGATGATTTACGGATCATGTTACTGCCAAATAGGCGGTCGCGTCATTATGTGAAAGGTGACCGCATTGTAGTGATAATTGCTTGGTCTGGTTTTTCTTAAATGGGTCTTTAGGTTTTTGTATTGTATCCTTATATATAATTGTAACCCTAGAACGGTTTTAAGGTCGGCTTGATAAAATTTCAATAGTCCGTTGGCTCAAATCTCTCTTTCTTCTCTTTGATTGATCTTGATATTACTTTGTGTTTATTTGCAAAATCTTCCACTATGCACAACAGATATGATTTACCAGCTAGTATGTGTTCTTCTTTCGTGGAGTGTATGTTTCCTACACACATACCCATACCAGTTTAACATAGTCTTAATCTATCCCAGATTGCTTCTTGTTGGTTCTATAAAATTCTATTTTTGGCATTCATTTGCGTATTACTCCCTCCTTTTACCCAAATAGTTTATATTTGAAAAATCTTATTATTAAGGGATATATTAATACCATTAAAATTAGTCATAATTACAAAAATAGTTAAACACAAAAAATGTACTTACAACACAGATGGAAGATAAAGATGAAATGTTATAAAAATTATAAGCATAATTTTTGAAAGTGAATACTTAGAGTGAAACATCTCAAAATAGTATAGTGGACTCTTTGCGTGGAACGATATGAGTACTTGCTTTTGATTTTACATTGGGACAAAACCAATAGAAGAGAACCTCCGATTGTGCTTACGCCTTTCGATCACATTGATAATTATTTTTTAAACGATAAATCGATTTGACCTAACTAAAATCAATTTTAGGTTGTCCGAATGGTTGTAAGGATATCTTGGCTTATGTATATGGCTCGAACAACCTGAAATTTGGAAGACACGAAAAATACCTTAGTGAAAGTGCAAGTCACGGACTCGCAAAATCACTCTAGCGTGAAAGTAAATATCGTGTAAGAGTCAATGTAATTTGATAGAGTTTCTAGGTTTTAAAAATAGTATACCTTATTTAGAGTTTATGAAGGGGGTATATATATAGGCCTCATGGTGGACCAGTTTGCAATTTATCTAATATATATATATATTAATTCGGGTCGTTCCCTTTTCCAAAGTTTGTAACCGCTACAGTCCACCATATTGTTTTAAACTATAAGAGTCAAAGAAATTAATGTTGTTTGTATATGTACACGTGTAAAGAAAAATTAATTGACTTTATTGTAAATATTGATATAATATATTACAGAAATCTTAACCTGTCTGTGCTGGTTCCAACTTCCAAGAGATATATATTTCGCAATCTTGAATACGAATCGGCCTATGACTTGTCAATGATGGAGTTTATTTAGCCTTTGAATCCAAAAGAAGAAAATAAATAAATAAATAATAAAATAAAATGATGTTTCTTAAGTAGTTTCTTCAAGGGATCGATTGAGAGAATAAATATACAGATTTTGACTATTTACCACATTACCAGCATCTTGAGATTCTTGACGATAAACTTCGGTTTCCTTCAATTTCTTCAATAACGTATTGATGCGCATATTTTAGATCCGCCTTAATGGCGTGTGAGTCTCATGGCCCATTATATTTTACATAATGTCAGAAGGCTTGGGTCGGGCAGATAGTCCTTGAGCTAGGCCCATTCCATCCAGGAATAAATAACCCCCACTAGTGCATAATGAGGGAATCTCTCTATATTTCTGATTTAGAATCACAAACGCACTTGGGGGCTATGTGTCCTCTCTTTTATACTTAGTGTACTGATAAACACGCCGGAGGGTTTTTGGCGAGGGTCCTCCCCGCCGACTCACGGTGTTTATTTTACAGATAATATAGCCAGATTTCCACCACCGACGACAACATGGCCGCCGGATGACAACTCCGACGACCCACGTTCACCGCTACCTTCGACACCCCCGATATGATGCTTTTTTGGATACATTAGTTGGTTCCATTGCCGAGAAACGAGAAAATTGAAGGATGAGATGATCAAGGAAGAAATGCAAAACAATACTATTCGCTCATAATCTTCTTTAATTTCTTGGGATGACCAAGGCTTAATCACTTTCATCTTGGCAGACAAGTTAACAGAAGTGCTGGGATGAGTCACAAATTTAGTCACTTTTGACCGCCATTGTATATTTTAATTAACCATTACGCCTTAGAACTTGATTGTATAAGTCTTTCTATTGTGAGTAGAGCGCTACTTGGGCCAAGGCCAAGTCCTACTACTCGACTTCGCGAGCGGGACTACCCTTAAAAGCTAGCGAACATAATGCCATTTAGGCCAAGGTCAAGTCATAGTACTTGTCTTTGCGAGAAAGACTACCTTTAAAAGCTAGCGAGCATAACGCAACTTGGGCCAAGATCAAGTCCCAATACTCGACTTTGCAAGCAGGACTACCTTGATAAGCTAGCGAGCAGAACGCCCCTTGGGCCAAGGTCAAATCCCAGTACTCGACTTTGCGAGCAGGACTATCTTTGAAAAGCTAGAAAGCAGAACGCCACTTGGGCCAAGGTCAAGTCCCAATACTTGACTATGTGAGCAGGACTACCTTTGAAAAGCAAGCAAACATAAGTGCATGCAGGCGCTGCGTACAACTCTAGCGCAAGTCAACTTGAGCGGGAGGACAATGTAGAGCTCAGATACGAGTAAACTCGAGCGGGGAGCATGAGTGCATGTAGGCGCAATGTACAACTCAACCGCGAGTAAACTAGAGTGGGAGGACAATATGAAGCTCAATTGCGAGTAAACTCGAGCGGGGAGCATAAGCGCAGGCATGCGCTGTGTACAACTCTACTGCGAGTAAACTCGAGTGGGAGGACAATATGAAGCTCAACCGAGTAAGCTTCGGCCGAGTGCATAAGGCCAAGCCGGTGTACAACTCTAGTGAGTAAACTGGCGGGAGGAGGACAATATGAAGCTCAGCCGCGAGTAAACTCGAGCGAGGAGCATAAGCGCAGGCAGGTGCTGTGTACAACTCTACCGCGAGTAAAATCGAGCGAGAAGACAATATGAAGCTCAGTTGCGAATAAACTTGAGCGGGCAGCATAAGCGTAGTGCAGACGCTGTGTACAACTCTACCGCAAGTAAACTTGAGCGGGGAACATAAGCGTAGGAAGGTGCTGTGTATAATTCTACTGCGAGTAAACTCGAGCGGGAGGACAATATGAAGCTCAGCTGCGAGTAAACTTGAGCGGGGAGCATAAGCGCAGGCAGGCGCTGTGTGCAACTCTACCATGAGTAAATTCCAACGGTAGGACAATATGAAGCTCAGCCGCGAGTAAACTTGAACGGGGAGCACAAGCGCAGATAGGTGATGTGTACAACTCTACCAAGAGTAAACTCGAGCGGGAGGACAATATGAAGCACAACCGCGAGTAAACTCGAGTGGGGGGACAATATGAAGCTCAGCCGCGAGTAAACTCGAGCGAGGAGCATAAGCGTAGGCAGACGCTGTTCATCTGGTCGTGAGTTTTGCGAGGAGAGAGTGCATGTATGCGTAGAACAAAATCTGAGAAAAGTGTGGCTTGGGCACAATAATAACGTGCTCCAGCACAAAATGTAGTGTGGCTCTCGGGAAGGAACATATCATGCTTTCTCTTCCTTGGTGTAGCCCCCTACTTCTCGAATGCAAGAGTTCATCTTGAAGTCGAAAAATATCACTGGTAAATACTGTTTGGTCTCGTAGTGTGTTCGAGCAAAGTAGAGCTGTTAGGGAAAGCCTAGGCTCTGTTGACATGTATTTTATTCATGACAGCTTAGGAGCATCATTAATGAATCAAATATATTCTCACACGAAACATAATTGTAACAAA